>CAKOGI010000003.1:1200000-1800000 GCA_933228895.1 Platycnemis pennipes | reverse complement strand
CTTCGAAGATCCTGACGCTGTCCTCGTTAGCTTAACACCCGAGAGCAATTTCCTTGCAATGAACCTCCCAAGCACTCGTCCCCTTGACAACCTCTCTTCCACCCTGGTCATCCTCACCGGATATGATAGAAGGATATAAAATGTAATTGAGCAGGCATCACAGCTGATTTGTGAAGCCAGCTGCCATCTTAGTAGGTACGGATCCCAGTATACCTACCATTTTCTTCCTTACATTCCTCATAGAATGTGTCTTGAGTGGAGCATTGTCTTTACCTTAAAGTCGGTCTACGTATTCCATCCAACTCCTCTTTATTTCTCCTGGTTCTTTCATAAAATATCCTTTTGTGGCGACTGGTATAGCATAACATCATGTGTACCCTGGCAGTTCTCTCCTTCTACCTCCTTACTTGTAATTTCTTACAATCCTCGAAGAGCGTCACCTATTGCATAAATTTGAAACCAATAACTTTTGTAAAGATGTGAGATATATGTTTTAAAAAAACCCAGCGTATTATGCTAGAATCGACCGGATAAATAAGAACAGCGAGTTAGATTTTCGTACCTATGGATCAAAAATTTAATATTTCCCCCGTAACATAAGAGAACACAATAGGGATCATAGCAATGGGATAGTTGCTGAAAGGTTGTTAAAAGTGGTCTGTAGTGCATGATTTATGGATTTACAACCGATATATTTATTACTATGTAGATCCTGATCAAATAGCTACATGCAACGCAATTCTGTAGTATGTTTCCATGTAGTGGCCTAGTTGCATGTCAATAGTGCATGTTTGGTGATCTTCATCCCGTGCCACACACCTTCGGGGTGACTTGCAGGGTATTTCGTAGGTGTATGTGTAAAGCGGAATGGTGCTCACATGGAAGAAGTTGTTTCTCTTGCGGTACACATTGCCGCCACAAGATAGAGAAAGGGAATTCATCTTTAGGACATGCCAAAAAACACAAGAAAGTGCAATGAGCTAACGCAAACAGTACGCCAACATGTGGTTCAAACTGCTATGTTATGTTATAACCAAATATACAGTTCACATTCGAATCAGGTGTAGCAATAAAATTCACCACCAAGTAGAAATAAATGTTATAATACCTACCTTACGTCGCCTTAAGAATACCAACTGATGCTGCTTCGAGGAATTTTAGTATGACTACATCGGTACATTCATGCTTTAGCCCATAAATACATTTTATAAAAGGAGGCGGTATAAAAAATATTCCATTGCCTCCTGTAACTGCCTCCATTGCCAATGAGATGAGAGGAAGACATCCGCTATCTCCATAACAGCACCTATGGTAACACTTAGCCTGACATCGTGATCAACATCCAGCTAGGTACGCAACAAAGAAACTAGGTGAAAGCATACCGGAGTGGCATCTTATGGATAACTAAATTCAAATCACTTAAGAAACTATCGGCTATGTAATATTGAACTCTGTTAATGCTTCACTACGTTTTACAGCTATTATTTATTATTACAAAGGCAGGCAATGTATGATAAAAAAAATAGGATTAACGGCAAAACAACTGCTCATTCGACCAAAACATAGGGGCATTTTAAAAGGCGTTGCATCGTTTCTATGGTCACTGCATGTAAAATCCTATCAAAGGATTCTATTTTTCTCACATGAGCGCTCTTTCTTATGGCAGTAATTTATTCGCTTCCTCAGGATAGCCCAATGATAATAGTCTTCTGAAGGAGAAAATATATTTTTTTTTGCATTCAGGACGGTTCTGATGTTCTATAACCCTCTGGGATCCCTACAGGCTTGGTCTGACAACAGGTTTCCCAGGGGCTGAGATCATAGTTAAGAACGAAAACGTAGGCAATGACTGATTACCCATGAATAATAAATACCTGCTATTTTCATGCAAAATTTTATCATGACATAACTTGAACAAGCATAATATATTCCATATTGAATATTTTCACCTAAAAATACATCTACATAATACCCTGCAAGCCACCATAAAGGTGTGTGGCAGGTGGTGAAATCACACCAAATATGTACTACATATCATGAATTAAAAAGAATTAGTATTAATATACTAGACTGATCTTCCAAATTTAAAAGAGATAGAAATAGCAAAGCAACCATGCAATATGATGCTGTTAGTTGCATTAGCTCATAATCCACTGAAACAAAGTCAATTTTTTTAATGTAATCAATAAAAGTATTGTCTTTGAAATTAGTTTAGACCTTAAGTCTAAATTTCAACAGACGATCTGCAATTTTTATCACCAAATTTTCCAGTTATAGAGGTAATAAATCGGCCTAATTGTGTCTGCTTCCAACGAAAGGATCCTAGAATTCCACGTTCGTATCTCATCCGACGGCCGGAGTATTTAACCAGAGATTTTAGTAGAATGAAAAACTTTAAGGAACTTCAGTTTAGTTTAATTTTCCGCCATCGACGGGACTAAAAAATTAATGTCTATACAAAAACCAGTACAAGATTACCATGTATTAACTAACAACTTGGTGTCTTTTATAACCAACATTTCACGAGTCTACTAAGGCATGAATGGAATATCCTCAGGGTGGCAACATTGTTACTCCAGGTCTCAGAGAAGTAGTGTGTAAACGGAAAATAAATTTCATCATGATTTTTGGCGGAAGTTATATTCTCTGATAGCTAATGAATAACTAATGACAGTTCACCCCGTGCCACACACTTCTGCAGTGGCTTGCAGGGATTCTGTCGCTGCATATTTGGGAATGAAACACACCAATGAATATGATCTCTCGTATATTTTTATGAGACCAATCAATCTCCATGCTAAATATAATAAATGCTCATTTAAGAACAATACAGCCCTGGTTTATGACAAATATTTTCAGGGATGTAATTTGAGCAAAAAAATGAACATTTAAGTCTCTTGACCAAAAATACAGGGAAGACCATCTTTACTTAGTACGGCTAGGTAGACTAATACTGGAAGAGATATTCTGGATGTACATTCCAGGTTTAGGTAAAGAGACCAGGAATCTCTAAGCGCTGGCACGTCAACTCGATTTAGTATCAAATAGGGATGGGATTGGATACCACTCGATTCTGGGTGGCATTCAATGTATCGAGTATCAGCTGCATTAGACGATTTTTGATTCTTCAACTAGCATGCATGTAATTGGAGAATGGAAATAAATTTTAGAATACCATATTCATCATCAAATTTTCTTTTATTTTACACTGTTTAGGCCCCCATCTATTAAAAAAATATTTAAAAAAAAAATGACCCGTGCAAAGATTGTAATTTTATTTTACTTGCAATTAGGCATGGATGGCCTATCGAATCCCAAAATGGAGGTTTCTTTTTTTTATGAATACACATAAGAATAGCTGATATACTTTTGCAGAGCGTAAAAATGTCAATGCGATAATCAATGAGTCGATATTAAATTGTGGTATTGGAGGAACGAGTCGGAAAAAATAATTGTACCGTTTAAATTTTCATATTGAGAAATTAGGCATTGGATTTTTGGCATCGGCTCATCCTTGGTATAATAAAAAGGGTGTTATTCAAAGGCACTTAAAAAAGAATTCAAATATTAGTCAATGTGATGTTATTTTGTGGCATGTACCTTGCTTCGCATAAAAATTTGAAGAATTTGGACAGGGGGAAATGACAGTTCATTGCAATCTGAATTCAAAAGGAGCTGTTTTATTATTCACCAATTTACAGAACTACCACCACACCTTTTTCAATCATTTATACCTATATCAAAATGATGGGTTTTATAATGAAGGCACCTCCGTACACTATGAAATTGAACTAGATATAAATGAAAAACCCTGAAAAAACACACGTTAAGAATTTAAAATTGTCTCAGCAAAATTGGACTATTGTAATCCTGACTACCAGGAAATTAATAAATAAAATGTACAAAACCTACACCATATTTACACATGATGGAATTCTTCATGGTCAATATCCAGAATTGACTTACATTATGTAATGAATGTCGAAAGATTTAATTAGTGCTACAGATATCAGTATCAGTAATATAATAATTTACTCAGGACATGGAATCAGTTAATGAGAGAGGTGCATTTCATCCTATTTTCCATAAAACGGTATTATTTAAATTTACTTCGACATTCACAAGGTCACAAAAAATGAAAGAAAATGAAGTAGACATATATTCATAGACACAGGACAATGTGCAATTTAGTATCAAAAATTGAGATTTTAAAGACACTAACATTAATCAGGTTTGAAATCAATAAAATACACTGCACACCAAAACCAACATGAAATACATATCTATAAATTTACCGAATATGAGAATACTCAAAATATATCTGATGAGCAATACTCAAGATAATTCTTAAACATTTCAATTGGGCAACTTTATATCTACCATTCTACAATATAGTAAAACTAATAAAGACTCGCTTTGAAAATGATTTTGGAAAAGTGCTAAAAGATTTAATTTTTACTCTCTAATAATGACACTGAAAATTGCCCAGGCAATAGCCAATAATTAATGCACCCCCAAAAAAGTTAGAAGCAATTAGGAGCTGATTCAAAATTAAGAAATATAGTATACAACATTTAAAATGCTAATTAAAATAAAAAATAATAAAATAAAAATTAAGGCTAAGGGAAAAATATCTTCTTTCCATAACTTGAGAATGCAGTATTATAAATCTAGTTTAACAAGAAACAATAAAATCACGGCGGTCACAGATGGATAAGAAAATCATTCATCCACGCAGAAACAGGATAGCAGTCCATTAACTACACTCAACATGACTGTTCAACACAATGTCTCCTGACTTTAAAAGTGTAAACCTGCCGATGTCATCAAACGCTGCTTCAATGAGGATGATAGAGGTCACACCTGCAAGTAACGAATGAAAATGAATAATAATTCTACAAGGAACAGAAAAAAATCTTATTTGTATATATTGAGGACACATTAAACTAATGACTGTGCATGAGTGTTGTCACTGGTATTGTTATACAAACGTTTCACATAAAACTTGGCAGCAAATGATAAGGAATGTAAGATGAAATAAAACAGCAGATATGAACAACAATAGGCCATACGGTGTGGACATGCACAGTCGGTGACATATCATGAGAGCGCAATATTACATTAAACGGTTATATAAATCTCCGATAAAGAAACCAACGCCCAAAGAGTAAAAATTTCATTTTTAAACGTAACTGCTTAAAGCAATTTCCACTGCTTCTATTGTAAGGGTATTGTTGCTGCATCTAAGGCTGCTAAGGGTTTCAAGTTGACTGCACTCCAGTTAACATGTCCTCATATTCCACGGCAATAATCTTTCATCAACAATATATACAAAATGAAAGTATTATCGGGTAAGTCCATTAGATTTATCAAAAAATGGACCCAGTTTAAATTACGGTAGGCAACACATTAATTATTGAAAATCCGGGGGTACGAACGCGATCTAACAATGTTCTTTTAGTAATAGCATTAAAGCAATTAGTGACATGTAATTTGCGCATGTTTCATGATATTTACCCCCTGCCACACTCCCTTTGTGTTGGCTCCCATAATGAAGCGTACTAATAGATAAACTGTTCCAGAAGCCCCTATTTTACTCTACTAGAGGCCTCTTTTTTAACTCAAGCAGAAGCCCCTATTTTACTTTACTTTCCACAAAGTGAAAATATAATAATTAAACCATAATTTAAATTAAACAATTGAAGCGATGTTTAAATTAATAGGCGACAGATGCGTATTCGAGTGGCGTTGTCATGGCAACACATACCTGTGACTCGGCGAGGAGAGCCGGCATCACTTTGTCAAGGAACAACTCCAGCAGAAGAGGAATTTGTCGCTGCAATAGAGACGTTCCATCCGTCGATCCAAGTCTTGCGATAATGTGAGGAACAGCTGATGTTAAATACACTTCCTTCCCGCGCCGAGTCTCCTTTTCCAATGCATCTCGAATAATCCAATCTACTCCCCCTCTATTCCTCCTCTCCTCCGCCTCCTTTAACGCGTTCTTCATCCGTCGCTCCGTTTTCCTAAATCCCTTGGCGTACGGCCTCCCTCCGTTATTGAAAGCCAGACACACTGACATCTGCGCCAGTGCACATGCTAAAAAGGCAATGGTATAATTCTCATCACTCCATCTTCCTCCTCCCAGGTAAACCTTCTTCTCTTCGAAGTCGGCGAAATACTCATAACGATTGCCTTTCCTCTCCACTCCGTCGTGATCTGTGAATGAGGATTTCATTCCTCCGATATTCCTTAAGTCGAAATCGATCACAACAGACACGTCGTCATGGCTTTTGAGGAATTTCAACAGGCAAGCCGTCTCATCGCATTCAGAATACAGTCTCTCGTACCATCCCCTCGCCTCTGTCACTTTCCCTTCATCACTCCTCAAAATGCGAGTCTTTCGCATCATCGCCTCCACGCATTCTCTCCTTATGTCTCCTTCCGTTCGAGGAGGCGACGGCAATACTTCCTCATCGACAGCCGAACTCTCAGGTGTCATTCCTACAGGCCTCTCCCTATTCGCCGGTGACGTCACGGAGGACTCGAGGGCCGACAAAAGAACATCACGGGCCGCCAATCCAGCTTTGACGTCCTCAATAGAATTGCGAATGGTCGACATTTCTTGCAACTGGGTATTAATAGTCGTAATTCCTGTTTTGACGTCATTAATTGAAATGCGGATGGCTTCAGTTTCTTCCCTTTGGTTACCGACTGTTGCCATTCCTGTTTTGACGTCATCAATAGAATTGCGAATGGTCGATATTTCTTGCATCGCATGTGTATTAATAGTCGCCATTTCTGTTTTGAAGTCATTACTTAAATCGCGATTGGTCGACATTTCTTCATTAATTAAATTGCGATTGGTCGTAACTTCTTCCCTTAGTGTATCCATTCTACTCTGGATGTCATTCACTTTCACATCAATTGTCGCTATTTTACGCTGGATGTCATATATCGACTCGTACATTGATTCCATCTTCCGTGAGAGAACAGACATCATGCCCTGTCCCGTGGCCTCCATTCCTGCATCCTGGCTTGTAGATGTAGTGTTACAGCCTCCTTGTGCTACACTCTCCCTTACTTTCATCACCAGACGAACCAATTGTCCAATCGACTGGCGGTCTTCGTTCTCAGGGTACTTCTCCGCCATACCCTTGGCCAGCTCAACCACGCTAACCCCTTCTACGTCCCTCAGTCCAGGGTTCGCACCCTTTTCCAGCAATCCCTCTACCCAATCCACCTTCCCAAACCCCACCGCAACGTAAAGGAGGGTTCTCTGCTTCACTCCCCTCACATCCACGTCTCCCAAGGAGTTCAGCAGGTCCTTGTATTGCTCAAAGGGCCCAGTGATTACGCCGGAGAAAAGAAGTTCTTCTTTGCCGAAAACGTCGTTTACAACACTGGTCGCCATGGCTACCGGATGAGGTCACCTTCACTGTTGTCCCCTTGCAGACGATTGCTGACGGTGTGACGACAGGATGGCCTCGTTTCTGATCTAGAAGGCAACTGAGATCAGAGACAGAGATCCAATGCTGTCGGAGCTGAAAATCAAATGTTGGTACTTCAGCTTAACAAGAATGTGTGTCAACTCTTCAAAATTACGAGAGTTAGAGTTATCAAATGAATTTCATTAGACATAAATAACAACAATTTTTCATGTTAACTCATTTATAACCAAAGTGTGGGTATTAATATAATAAATCATGAATTGACAATATAACAAATGTATATGTGACAAATATTGGCCGAATGCATTATGATATTGAGAACCTCCTGATGAGGTTAATTAAGAATGATATCAAAACAACGAAATTCACTCAAATTCGTACATGTATTTTTCTTAAATGTAAGAATATCAATTGAAGGGTTGTGACGTAAAATGCGACAAATTAAATAAAATGAAGGTAGCAACGCGGTGAAGCGCAGATATGAGAGCAACAAGAAAATGAAAACGACAACTAAAAAAAGTACACTTGACCTTAATAACTAAAAAAACTATTAATTGGTTTGCGAATGAAGAAATGAGTTCCATATTTGCCCTTCTTGTCTCAGGTCGGTGCAATTGCACAAACCCGTTAAAATACATATTTAAACAATTCTCATTTTATGGAATGGAACCCTAATAAATCTATGAGTAGCGCTAGCAGTCGGCACGAATTCATGTGCAGGATGAAATGGCCGACCACGCCTCACGAAATAACTGCGAACAATTCCTTTAACACCTTCCATTATCCTCTTAAAGAGCGCAATTCAGTTCACGGCATACGACGCACTGTATAAGCAACAACGATTTCGGGAACGACAATGGAAAAGGCCTTAGCAACGCTCGGAAAAGGACCGAAAAAAACAGTAACTTTCAAAGTAATTTACAGTAACCTCGAAAACAAAGTGAAAATAGGTTGAAAGAATAAGAAAGTTCAAACATTTTCTCAATAAACACAGAAAAATGGAAGAAAAATTGATATGCAATAATTTTACCAAGCGAAAGAATAAACGGGTTCGATTCCTGGCGCCAATAATGTGTTTACATTAGTTTAAATGGACTTTTTCAATTTATGAAAGTGCAAGGGTTTTTTCTTTCGCTCAGTAAAATTACTAAATGTTAATCGATTTCTTTCATTCCTCTTGTAGTTAATGGGGAAGGATATTAACTTTCTAATTCTTTCAACCGATTTATACTTTGCGCTCGAAATTTCTTTAAATAATGTAATTTACGTTGAAAGTTACTGTTTTTTTCGGTCCTTTTCCGAACGTTGCTAAGGCCTTTTTCATTGTCGTTCCCGAAATCGTGGTTGCCTATACAGTGCGTCGTATGCCGTGAACCGCATTGCGCTTTTCACGATGACAATGGAAGATAATAAAGAAGGTTTTTGCCGCTGATTCTTGAGGCGTGGTCGGCCATTTCTTTCTGCACATACATCCGTGCTGACTGCTAGCGCTACTCATAGATTTATTAGGGTTCCATTCCGTTTGGTTAGGTTTGAGATTTGAGATAGTTTAACAAAAATTTGAGCATCGACGTAAGACATAATTTGTATTATAGGTAAGTGTAATTAGGGAACTTAAATATACGTAAAGGTACGACATGTAAGTATTTTTATAACAGAGCTCAATATGAATCCTGGCAGTAATGATACGTTTTCAATTGTTTAAATAATAATTATGATTCCGATACTGACTTGGAGCCATACACAACTTCGTAAATCAAAGTTTTTTCGGTCCCTTCATGAAAAATGTGAAAATGCCTAAATACAATAAGTAATTATTATATTTATCCCTCAAGCTGAATATCAGTGGTCTCCTTCAGGTAGAAAATTGGAACAGTATTTCCCATTTTTGTAAAGGCGATGGTTTGAATTTTGATAGTATTTATGTATTTTGGTGATTTACTTAGTTCTGGAGTGAAAGATAGCTCCATATTCAAAGTTGGGATTCGTCCTTTGCAATAAATGTTACAATCTCATTATTATGCATACATTTTAGTTTTCTCACACCCGTTGAATTTCAACGGGATCCTTCCGCTAGTGGTTGTAATTTTCCGAACCTTTCAGGCTGGAATGGGGTATTTCCGAAGAGGGGGTCCCGTCTTTTTGGCAAAACATAATATTTTTTCTCTGACCTTTCACGTAAATTATTCACTGCCGGACTTCATTGCAATGGCGTCAAAGAACTTCCTATGGACACGTGGTAATGCCATTTGTTCAATTTGCATTGGAGCTGGTACACAATTTACCTATTTCACTACATACCTGTCATTTCTCTACGATTATCTGATTCCCGATTATTCCCTTTTCCACCCATATTCTTTTAACATTTTATCTTTCAACCTACTATTTTTAAATTTAATTATACTTTTGGGTTTCTCACTGCGTTTATTGATTTCAAACTACGACCCTTTCAAAGGCATTACGTTTGTTTTCCGCTTGTCACAGGTAGGTTCAAATAGGTAAACTTGGAAAGTCATGTAAAAACATTTAAAACTTGAACACCATTGAATTATTCATTTCAATACTCTTTCCTTTAACGATTGCAAACCTACATAATCCTTAAGTAACGTTAGCAGTGATCCAGTATGCTGGTGCAGAAAAATATTTACCTTGTTCCACAAATTGCTTAGCATGCCTCCAATATCTTCCTTTATCCTCACGAAAGGTACAATGCAGTTCACGGCGTCTCATTAGAATGAACTATTTTAGAATCATTGAGTTAGCGTCAATGAACATCCCATAGATTCGCAATGATGCATTTGTTTCCATTGGGATTAGAATTTATTCCCAAAAGATGGTACAAAATTAACCTATTTTTAGTACATACTTGTCGTAACCTTTACATACATTTAAATTCCCTATTTACGCGTACTTATAATTCAATTTTTTAAATGTAACTGCTCATGTCATCATTAAAATATGTCAAATCTCAAAGTATTACCACGTTTTCGAAAGAGAATCATATTTGTCCTCCATATCTCAGGTCGGTGTAAATGCACAAACCAGTAGATAAATCAGAAACACATGTTTAAATACACCTCATCTTACCCAATTCAAGCCTACTATATCCCCGAGTAGTAGTCAGCAGGTGTGCCTGTGCCGGAAGAAATGGCCGACCATGATTCATGAATAAGTGGCAAATACCTCATTTAACACCTTCCATTATCCTCGTGAAAAGCACAATGCAATTCACGGCATACGACGCACTGTATAAGAATTCAGGATTTCGGGGACGACAATGACAAAGGCCTTAGCAACGCTCGGAAAATAAACGAAAAAAACAGTAACTTTGACCGTAAATTACAAGATTGAGAGAAACTTAATAAGAACATTTTTTCATTAAATACAAAAAGAATGAAAGAAATTGATTAACATTTAATAATTATACTGAGCGAAAGAAAAAACCCTTGTACTTTCATAAATTGAAAAAATCAAAATAAACCTAAGTAAACACATTAATGGCGTCAGGAATCGAACCCGAGACCTGACAAAAACGGAAATAGTTTTCCCGGGCCTTTTAGAGGGCTAGAAACACAATGCAGTTTACGGCATCTCTCACTTGTAGGACGAACCGTTTGCAAGATAGAGGGAGTGACGGACGGACGGACGGACGGACACTTCGCAAATTATATATAAATACATTATTTTATGTCATGGGAAGAGCCTGTGTATCGTCCTTTGTCACCTTTCGCCGCAGAAATAAAATCCATCACATAAGTAGGTGGCACTATAGGCTTTGAAAAATGGAAACGGTACGCAATATCACGAGGAGAAAATGAGGATCTGGCAGAAAACAACATGACCTATACATAGAGGAATTTGCAACTGAATAGATTGTGAGCGTGGTGACCAAACCCACGAGCAAGATATTTCTGATCGAACATTATTTATTCTTAATTGTCATAGGGCACAAACATGACAGTAAAATAGTTTTTGGCCCGAATTATTATTTAAAATAGTTAGTATATATATAAGGTCACTCACAGCTGAAAGGAATGCTGGAATTCAAGTATGGTCTCAGGAATCTGCGATAACTGCCAGGAAGAAGTCTACCCTTTTGTTCTTCTTGCCTAAAACAAAGAAAAATAAAGTATTACTAGGAGTGTATAGTGTCAGGAAGTGTCCGAATTTTCTCCGAGTTTGATTTCTTAACCCTCTCATGCATGGTGTCCTCATATGAGGACGCCAAATCTTTCTCGCCACAATGTGACCAAATGAAACTGTGTCGGTTTACTGAGCTACTAGCAGCTTTTTCATGCTGTTCCGAACCAGAGGAGAGAATAAAACTTTGTATTAGTGCTACATTGTCCCACTTGGATGTCAGCAAAGGAGTGGGAGCGCTGCGACCGGAGCGTGGAAGCTTATTTTCGTGCTGTGATTTCAAGGGTCTACATGCAGTGGATTCTGCCTGTGAGCATAAACATTTGATTGTTAATGTTTAAGTTATTATTTACGGCAATAATTTTAACAAATTTAATAGCTATAAATATTTATATCTGGGTTAATTTATGGAGGTTTGGTCGTCTTTTTTAAGAAATTCAACTTCCTTTTCTTGCCAACGTTTCGCCTTTTAATTAAGGCTTCATCAGGGCTACAGTACAATGTAAGGAATACAGTTGGTAAAATTATAATATTACAAAGACAAAGGAGTTTTCAAGTATAAATTTAGTACCTCAAGGATTAACTTTTTTACTGTGACAATGGTAACTCAATAACAAACTTCCTCCTGGTAACAAAATCAACATAAAAAAATCGAAACGTTGGCAAGAAAAGGAAGTTGAATTTCTTAAAAAAAGACGACCAAACCTCCATAAATTAACCCAGATATTATAAAAGTGGTCAATAACCATCCAAAGAAAATAAATATTTATATGAGATAAATGTCATGCATCCTCAAATGAGGACATTTTGCCTCTATAAGGTCAAATGCATGCATATTACTGACAAGGGGAGACCACGAACCTTGCTACGCCTTTTTGAATGACATATTTTTTATGATGTTCGGAATGCCGAAGGCTGCTAGGAACACGTCGTAGTTTGGTTGAATAGGCTTTAGTTTGGCTGTAATAAATTATTTAAAATTCATTATTTTCAGCGCGCTGATCATAAACTCTAGACAACGCGTCTTCATCAATGAGCCAAATTGGTGCAGTGGTTACGGTCGTCGACTCCCGTGCCGAAGGTCGTAGGATCGATTCCTACTCTCGGAAGTTTTTTTTTCGTCTCGATTTCATTAATTTTCATTTTTTCTATTCTTTTCTATTGCAGCAGGTCTCACCGGACGAAGGAACATTTTTTGACCCTTATCTTCGACATATTTTCTTGACGTCTTATTCCGAACGCGGAAGCATGACATATAGTAGCAACCCTGGGGTTCGCTCACTAATTTACGTGTCCATTGATTATACTGATTAACTTCCTAATCACCATGGAACACAACGATTTCATATGGCTGTATTCACATTCATGCTTGCGGTCTTAAGGCAGTGAACACCAGCATGCGTAAATTAGATAAAGGAGAACGCGTAGAAAATAATAATTACCTTATTACCAACCGCTCTCATTATAATATAAACGAAAAAGAAATAAAATTACTTGGTATGTAAGTAGTAAAATAAATGTTAATCTTATATATCTTATCCACTGGATGTGCTTGCTTTATCCATAGGTCACGAATTAGAGTACAGTTTACTGTTGATTGTCTAGGAGGGCAGGAAATTAACACCAGGTCGAGGTTCGTTAGTATAAGTCACTCGGACACCTTTTCACTCCCGAAAAAACACTATGCTAACTAGAAAAAGAAAACTACTCGTCTATGCACGTCACCAAAAAAATAGAAATAGCGTTCACTGGAGCGAATGCGTAGCCGAAGTGAATCCATCTAAAGCCGTGGAAACGGAGGAAAGACAATGAAATTCCAGGGTGTCAGGGATTAGGAGAAGGCGGAGACGGTGGAGGGTTTAGGAAAACTCCAACATCCGGAGCTTGGGAAAAAGTGAGCGGCGATCTTTTGGTCCCTTGGTGAACGGTGGAAAGTGGCGGAGGGCGGCAGTCGCGGGGGTTGGTCACTAACGGAACCTCGTCATCGGTGAAGGAATAGTTTCTATGATCTCTAGAGCGTGTATTTCGTTAATATCAAGGAAAGGTAATTTTCAAATGTTGTTTCTTTTCCATATGTTCAAATGACACACAAAATCGCCGGAATCTTCCCAAATAAATGTCATTTTTATTCCTTCAGACACTGGCGTGTGATAACTTTTTTGTGGATAAGATATATAAGATTTACATTTATTTTACTACTTACATACCAAGTAATTTTATTTCTTTTTCGGTTATATTATAATGAGAGCGGTTGATAATAAGGTAATTATTATTTTCTACGCATTCTTCTTTATCTAATTTACGCATGCTGGTGTTCACTGCCTTAAGACCGCAAGCATGAATGTGAATACAGCCATATGAAATCGTTGTGTTCCATGGTGATTAGGAAGTTAATCAGTATAATCAATGGACACGTAAATTAGTGAGCGAACCCCAGGGTTGCTACTATATGTCATGCTTCCGCGTTCGGAATAAGACGTCAAGAAAATATGTCGAAGATAAGGGTCAAAAAATGTTCCTTCGTCCGGTGAGACCTGCTGCAATAGAAAAGAATAGAAAAAATGAAAATTAATGAAATCGAGACGAAAAAAAAACTTCCGAGAGTAGGAATCGATCCTACGACCTTCGGCACGGGAGTCGACGACCGTAACCACTGCACCAATTTGGCTCATTGATGAAGACGCGTTGTCTAGAGTTTATGATCAGCGCGCTGAAAATAATGAATTTTAAATAATTTATTACAGCCAAACTAAAGCCTATTCAACCAAACTACGACGTGTTCCTAGCAGCCTTCGGCATTCCGAACATCATAAAAAATATGTCATTCAAAAAGGCGTAGCAAGGTTCGTGGTCTCCCCTTGTGAGTGTAGTTTATTCCAAAATTTTACATTCTTTCACGCCTAGAAACTTAATGCTACTTACTTTAATTTATAATTATTATTATTTGTAATGTTACATGATATTTACTAACAGACTATGTACTAATAATTTCTATTACCGATAACTATACGAGTTATGCGATGAAATCGCTATTGATCCTTTCATAGGAAGATGAGCTTATATTAAATTCATTTTTATTACTTCTAAGTAACTAGAGGTTACTTGTAAATTTAATTATTTTTGTAGCAAATGTTAATGTTTGCAAATGAAGGGAGACATTATTTGTAAAGAATGAGAGAACGTTCATAAGTCAATGCATAATAATAATTAATTGAGTTAATTGAGATAATATTTTTGTGAAGAAGACTTTTGGCATGTAAGTTTAATTAAAACTGAGAATTTTTTATAGGATAACACAACCTACTGACAAGTTGTGAGTCCTCTAGCTGATACCGACCCAAAAGATCACCAATTAAAGACGTTATGGTAAGTATTTGGTGCTCCGTAACACGTTTTTTTCACTTTTTTAAGTTGAAAATATTTTAATTCGCTAAAATTCTAAGTATATCTAAGTATAATAAACAGCATGTTGGCTGCAGCAATATTTATTTGTAATCGTTTCCCAAAAAATATTATATAGATGACCTTGTTGAAACTAGCTAATAATTGGCATACCTTCTTCGGGATCGCATATGCATCTCAACGAGATCAAGAAAACGACTGAAGCAGTGTCAGATTGCTGAAATTCTCAATGAAGATTCAGCGGATGGAATGGATTGGGATAGTGATGGCTCTCTCCATGATCAAGGGAGCACTTCAGAAATATCTTCTTCGTCTGATGAAGATACCGGTGGCATTGCAACATCCAACAATTGTGCAGGTACAAGTCCATTAATTTCTGCGAGCTTTGGCCGATCGCCATCCCCAGCTAATCGTAATGCAATATGGTTCGCTGAAAAGGATAACCCTTTACTAGGATCTCCCCCTTTGACTAATTCACGGATGAAGGTCAACGTCAATGGAGAGTTTCCTGTTGATTACTTTTTAGGTTTAATTACAGAAGAATATATGATGGATTTAGTGGAGCAAAGTTGCCTTTCTGCATTTCAGAATGGCAAAGAAAATTTTAAACTTACTATTTCGGAATTGAAAGTTTTTCTGGGAATTACTCTTGTCATGACGTACGTAAAATATCCCAGAGTTAGACACTAATGGTCTTCAGACACTGGTTTGAAACTTTCATTAGTGGCTGAAAACATGACTAATAACAGATATGAAGAGATAAGGAGATATCTGCACTTCACAGATTCTTCAAGGATACCAGAAGATAACAGGGACAAGTTGATTAAAATCCGACCATTTTTGGACTTCCTTCACAAATCATTCCATAATGCCCTCGATCCAGAAGAATTCCAATCAATAGACGAGATGATGATTCCTTTTAAAGGGTGCTCATCCTTGAAATATTATCTCCCAAAAAACCAAAGAAATGGGGATACAAAACGTGGGTAAGGGCTGGGGTGTCTGGATATGTTTTCTGCTTTGAATTGCACCAGGGGGCATCAGAGCAACCGGCCTCTGAATGTGGTGCTACTGGTGATGTTGTTCTTAGGTTATGCCATGATATTCACCATCTAAATGCGAAGGTATATGCAGACAATTTTTCTCTAGTCTTCCCCTCGTTCGAAAGTTGAAAGAAATTGGCATATGGTACGTTGGAACATGCAGGGAAAACAGATTAAAAGAAGCAGTGAAAAAGTTGAAAGATGTAAAAGACCTAAAGAAAGGCGGAAGAGGAAGTTCTTCCATTGCTACTTCTTCAGATGGTATAACTGTGACTCGGTGGTTTGACAATAACGTAGTGCATACAATATCGTCTTATGCTGGCATTCAACCAATGGGAAAAGCCAAAAGATGGTGCAAACGGAATAAAGAGGTCGTTTCCCATTTTTTAAATTTACATTTTATTTCATCTTATGGACAAGTTACGCTAATTTAATTCTGCTATGTCACTCTTCGATTCCAATTTAATTGATTTCTTTGTCTTTATTTAACCAGCGAATTTAGGACCCAGCCCTCTCTTCCAATTAACAGGGTAGACGTCACAAATATCCATGCCCACGAGATTGAAAATCATCCCCGAAAATTTACCCCGGCCCCACAAGGTCCGGTGATTCTACCAAGTCCCTCTACAATTCTTGCCTATCTTCGGTGCACACGCGATTGCCCGTTATGGGAGACAATTTCGCAAGGAATTCAATATACTGGCAGTGTATTTAAAATGAGGTCTGATAGGGGGCTAGTTCCTAAAATTACATGGACAGGGAAACGGGGGTTATCGTCGAAACAGACGGTCCCTCCCAAAAAACGAAGGTGTGATTCTCTTTTCAGATTATGCACGCCGGCCGTTCCTTCAACCCAGATCTTATCACTTCCGATTATTTAAGGTGTTTTCGTCATAAACTCCTTGTCCGTTTCCAAATACATCTACACTTCCACTAGTACGTACTTAGTTGTTCTCTTAACCTAGGCATAAATCAACGGAGGCTTTTAATAGTTGCCTAACTCTCTTCAGATTTTCTTTAGTATTCGTCCTGTACCATCCCATGTGAAAAAAATTATGTCTGGGCCAGAAAATCTGGGAACTTCCAAAATTGGCAAGAACTGGCCAGTACTGGCCAGTACTGGACCAGAAATTGCCAGAACTGGCCAGTACTGGGCCAGAAATTGCCAGAACTGGCCAGTAATGGGTCAGAACCTACTCCAGAACAAGGTTAGTATTGGGCCAGTACCAGGACAAAAATATCCCAGACCTAGACCCCATTCTTTCATGACCCACTCATTCCTAACCCTATCGATTCTACTTCTGCTACTTTATCACTCCTCTGAAATTCAGACTACATTTAGCCCACTCTATAGTATAGTACACTATAGTATCATCAGGAACTAAACCCAGTGCTGATGATGCTACAGTGTGGAGAAACCGGTTGAAGTAAAGACAGCAGATTTGCAGTCTTTAATTTGATATTACAAAATGGACTTCAAGTGACGGCTACTACCTATGATCGTCCTAATAATAACCTTCAGGAACAACTTGAAAGTACCATGCATACTTTTAAACAAAAAAACAGCTGGATATTTATACATTTATTGGAACTACTTCAAATTTCAATAATTCACTTGCCTAAGTAGCACATAAAAAATAAGAATCCACATTAGCAGTACTATCTCTAGTAGCCAACGCTACATAAGCCAATGCCACACCACACGGCATGAGAATCAAGAGTTATTCCTTGCTTCCTGCACAACACTACATTTTAAAAGGTTTATCCTGGTATTCAGTAACCAAGTGTTTTAAAAGAACAGTGTTCCACTCTAAATGAAAAGTAGATTTTTTCAAGAGATAGTTAGGTATTTAAAATGTCATCGAAAGTCATCACTGCACCAAGGAAGACACAAAACACGCAAAACATTTTCACGTTTATCACAGATTTGAATCGTTGAATGATGAGCTGAACCCTCATTAGTTTATTCCTTATGTCCCAAAATTTTAATGACATAACGCGCCTGAAAAATAAATAAACGTGGTCAATTCTTATGTCAAGAGTTCAATCAAGACTGTATAGAAGGCAGGTCAAAACATAAACAATGACAGATTTATGAACTTTCTTCAGCAGACTCACTTTGTGAAAGAAAAATTAACTCGCCGTACCTTAATCATAATTCCAATTTTAAAGTAAGCTTCTATGGTAACGAACTTCATAAAAACGATGTGCTTCGAGATCACTTTCATTCCTATTACTCGTCTCTGTGCGGAGTTTACATGAACACATTCACGAACATGCTGACGCACATTACTGCCATTTTGAATGTAGAAATCGACTTTGCATTGCGATTGTTGATATAGTCGATACTTTCCTCCATGTCGATACCTTTCCAAAAACCGCGAACTATTAAATGAATATTCCGGTTAAAGTTGTTGGTGTGCACCAAAGTTGTGTTTTGTAGTCGATGATAATGCTATATTATAAAAAAATACCTAAATTTAGTGTTTTTGATCGGAACTTGAATTTTATTATTGAAATTTAAAACGCAATTGTTTAAAAAGATGGTTTAAAGAGATGCAATTTTTTATCCTAGACTTTTAATTCCCATATTAATATTGTTAACATAGCAATGGTTTTAAGTTTTATTGGAATCGAATTGTCAGTCCGTACTGAATTTTTTAATGATTATCAAGGAGGCGAAAATAGTGTTTCAGCACTTCAGCAAGTCCACTAGAACTAGACCTCTTGAATTTTTGCTCAGCTAAAGCCACTAAAACTCGTATTACAATCACAGCGTACCAAGCTGAACATAGAGAAAGTGCTAAATGAGATGATATTTTTGATCAATCAAACACTGGTGTGCTCGCTGAAAAAGTAAGTCCAATTGAAAAAATCATCCGTGGACCGATGTTCAATCGCTTTCCAAGATCGAGAATCGCGTTTAAAACCACACTTCAGGTGTACTTTCTCTCACACCTATCGTCCTGGCCTAAAAGAAATCAGTGGTACGCTCGCCGGCAAAATCTAAGTCCGATACCGGCTACGAGGGACTGAAAAAAATCATCCTTGGGTCGATGTTCAATCGCTTTCTAAGATCGATAATCGCGTTTAAAACCACACTTCAGGTGTACTTTCACTCACACCTATCCTGGCCTTGGAGATATCAGCGGTTAGTTCGCCGGCGAAATCTGAGTCCGATACCGGCTACGAGGGTCTGAAAAAAATCATCCGTGGACCGATGTTCAATCGCTTTAAGACATAAAACATTAATTTTTTTTATTTGTTAAGATTTTTCAATAAATAATTTTTTAAATTTTAAACTACAGCAAAAAAAAACCACAAACTGATCAATTGTAGATTAGATCTGGCCCAGAACTGGCCAGTTCTGGCCCAGTACTGGCCAGTTCTGGCCCAGTACTGACCAGTTCTGGCCCAGTACTGACCAGTTCTGTCCCAGTACTGGCCAGTTCTGGCCCAGTGCTGACCAGTTCTGGCCCAGTACTGGCCAGTTCTGTCCCAGTACTGGCCAGTACTGCTACAGTACTGGCCAGAACCTGGTCCAGAATAATTTTTCCACATGGGATGATCCAAAAATTAGAGAAATACATTGCAGAGTCGATAGTTTTAAAATATCTACTAGTCCTCATACACTTAGGGATTTTAATAGTCGGAACTATATATTTATTGATACGTAATTACATTCTAGTATTACGACTTTAAGCTTGCCCAACTAGGAGCATATATTCTGCACGCTTACTTTGTTACTTTAATTTTTAAAATAGTATTCTTTGGAATTGAATGTAGTTACTACTTTTTTCTAGCATAATATATATGAATGTATGGTGTGAATTTACCCCCTGCAACACACTTTTATGGTGGCAGCAGGCTATTATGTACATGTAAATGCAGAGATCCTTTTTGAACACTAATGCCCCTTTATAAACTCGATTGATATTTACTTATCATGTATCTGCAAGTTGTCATGAGCGAATTTGAAAATATTACAAGGGTTACAGCGTTTCTCCAATTCCAAATACCTCTGAAAGTCCGAACATGAACTTTTTGCGAACATTTACTTTCTTCCCTCGCGGAAGATCGGGGATCAGGTAAGACAGGAAGTGGGAAAATACTGTTAGCGGATGATTAAACTGTGGCCAGCCGGTCACAAAACGTGTGACAAATGGATCTTTATAGACATAGGTACATGTATTTCGACTTCTACACGAAAAATTAGGAGTGAAAACAAATTAATGGTTTGTAGCACGTTGATCCACAAATGTATAGAAAATCTAAAAACAACGTCAGGGAGCGCAGTTCAGAAGGAGGACAAAAGCAGTTGAAACTACATTGGGGAAAATTCGAATCCTCCTCTCTCCCGAGATTGCAACACACACGAGAGGTCGAATCTCCACGTGTGAAGATGTCTCAACAGCTGAAGTAGCGTCTGCTTTCATTCCTCCTTCGAGGAGCCGTGAGAATTTGGTGGATGGAAGGACAACACGAGTATTATGTTACCTTGGCGATTCCCAAACGCAACTTCACATTCATCTGTCGCAAAGAAGTTGTTCAGGAGACATACTTAGTGGTCAATGAGAAAACCCAGAATGACATAGACGTTTACAACTATACCTAACATACCAATCCGAGTAATCAATTGCCGAAGGGGTTTAATGGGTTTTAGGCAACCGTTGTTGACTGGTTTACGCGTTTAATTGGTACGCACGCATTTACTCAGGTAATGGTTTGATGGATGAATGGTATTGGAAAGTTTATACGCTCGCACTTTTATCGTACATATGTCAAAGAGTGATCAATCATAAGCGAAGGAGGATAACTTATTACTTTCCGCGCCACTTTATTGTAAAGTCCCCCTTTGTATACTAACAATAAGACAACTACGCGGGATGGGTGGCAGAATCAGACATCTTTCATATTTTGGTCCGTAATAATATCGACCATTTCATTGGGCATAATCTACTATCGCTACTGACGGATATCTATATATACGGCGTACCCTGCAAACCACCTCGAGGGTGTGTGGCAGGCGGTGCTTTCCACACCAGGAACAATGACACAACAAACAAAATGAACAACACAAAAAAACACCACACCTTTAAAATAATTAGGAAAAATAACTACCAAATCGCAATCATGCAGGACATACCCACGGATTCCATGCATGACCGGAAATCTGACAACAACTTAATAGATACTCATGCATGCAAAAACAATAAACCCAGGGAATGCTAAGAGCAATTCATGCGAGTAACATATTGATTTGAGCATACAGGAAACAAAAAATACTATCGACCTACTCCGAATATTACCACTATGATTATTACCGATTTACGCGGTGCTTAACGTTCTGATCTCGAATTGTACGAGGAAAAAATGACATTTTAAACCTGTCTGTCCTGCAATCTATCACCTTAATTTTATTAGAATTATCGAGCCTACCACAATACACATCGGAGCCAGCAAAATGTGATTAACGTCATCAAAGAAATGTTCCTCCTTAAATTTTCCCAGTAGATGAAGTCTATAATTGACTACGTTGTGACAGCGATTCCCATCCCATTTTGGCTAACATACCAGACACACTGCTTTCCCTATCGTAACACCCTTTTGCATATCTCGCTGCTCTTCGTTGTACTCGATCTAATTCGTAAATTAAGCCATTCATTACATCATAAGGGTCCCATATACTCTCAGCATATTCTAAGAGTGGCCTAAAAATTGAAAAATAGCAACGTTCCTTGACCCTCTCCTCACTTTTCCCTAATATTAGGTAATTTGATTAAGTTAAGCATTCTGTAAAACTAAGGGTATTTAAATGAAGGCTTTTGCGAGGTTCAGGTGGTTTTTAGTCTTACGACTTCTGTCGGCGTTTGCCCATTTGAACCGACCTGTGACATGAGGAAGGAAGGTGGAATGCTTTATAAATTGTCGTAGATTGTGATGGACAAACGCGGTGAGAAATATGAATTAGATAAAACCAAAAATAATAATAACACGGTGAAACTTACATATTAAATGTGGGTCGACAAGCAAGAAAAATACGCAAAAGTATTCCACGTATTTTTGCGGAAGGCCAACATCACGAGCATGGCATATAACGAGAAGTTAGAAATAGAGAGTTAACGAGAGTCGAAACAGAGGTCAAGGTAAGGGGCGTCGGAAGAATTTTCCCTGGGGGGACCTTAAAAAGGGTCCGCATTCTCTTTTCCGATAGGATGAGTTGTGAGAATGAGGAGTAAGGTATGACAATATATGTCAAAAGGGAAAAAATTAAGCTGGAAAGAAGTGAAATTCAATTTATGTTAACGAGGACTACGTATTTCACAAGGGCCCGGGGCTACTACTGTGGGTGGAGTGGGGGTTTCGGCCCCCTCACTTCCGACGCCAATGTCTAATGGACATTAGGACATGACAATATGGAATTCATACTTTTCAGACAATCAATTTTAATATTACTTCATGTATTTTTCCTCATTAATTGAAAAGTAAAAAATGTCAACGGTGGGAAAACGCAACGGCTCACTATTGCATGCCGGTATATTATAAATGCGTGTGACGTGACACTCTTCCCCCTAGCCGCTTAGGAATGCTGCAGACATTAGCAAGCGAACGGTGTACTGCGTAAAAGCTTATTAACTAGTATCCAAGCTATATTTTTTCAGTTAATTTATTACAATTAACTTATATTTATTTAATTCAAATTATTTTTTCAGTTTATTTATTAATTATGAAACAGTAAGTGTTCATTTCACTATGCGGACAATGTAGTTGGCTCATAGTCTTGCGAGGTTCACGCATTGCTTCGCAGCAGAAGAGGACTCTATCGAGCAGGATGCCCTGGTGCCTATCAAATGTTCCATGTTACAAGTTTCCACGTTGAACGTGTTCAGCGTAGTAACTTTTCGAACCCCGATATTTTTCATTGGCTATTATTATGAATACATTCACTTGAGCTAAGGGGCTCAGAAATGCAAAGGTTTGTTCAGGTAACACGAATATTTCCTACGCCTCTCAACGTTTAATATAATGCTACATACCATATTACATTTATTTATCATTATTCTGCGTAAACGGAAGTAATAAAATAGTATTTAATAAAATTCTGAAATAGTATTTAATAAATCCCTGACCGAACACGTCGTACCGATGGACTGGAAAGCAGCCGATGTAACACCCATTTTTAAAAGTGGCGATAGGGAGCAGCCATCTAACTACAGACCTATATCCCTCACATCCATTTCATGCAAGGTCCTAGAACATATAATTGTCAGTTCAGTCATGGGACACCTAGATAGCCAGAATTTATTGTCCAATGTCCAGCATGGCTTCCGAAAGAGCAGATCGTGTGAAACCCAACTTGCTCTCTTTTCCCACGATATTTTAGTTTCTGGCGAAAATAATATTCCAGTGGATGCTATATTTCTCGACTTCAAGAAGGCTTTTGACAAGGTTTCTCACAGCAAACTAATTTTGAAGTTAAAATCTTATGGGTTAGACAGTAACATTATATCATGGATTAATGATTTTCTGCATGATCGGGTTCAAAGGGTTGTTTTGGACGGTGTTTCCTCACCGGCAATTAAAGTCACTTCGGGTGTCCCACAAGGTAGTGTGATAGGTCCACTCCTATTCCTTTTGTATATTAATGATATCCAAAAGGTGGTAAAAAGTAAGCTTCGTCTATTTGCCGATGACGCAGTAGTGTACAGGGAAATTCTATGCCCGAACGATAAAGAATATTTAAATATTGACCTACAAGCAATTGAAACTTGGTGTGATACATGGCAGTTAGAATTAAACTTTAAGAAATGTCTTGTAATGAATTTTTGGAAAAAGAATAGCTCTCCTCCTACCACTTACAAAATAAGTAATAATGAATTAACAAACGTGGAATCCATTAAATATCTTGGAATAAGACTGACAAATGATCTTTCCTGGGGTAAACACATTCGTGAAATAATTGGTCAAGCGAATCGAAAACTGGGTTTCATTAAAAGAGTATTGGGTAAATGTGACGATCATGTACGAGAAATCAGCTACTTTTCCCTTGTTAGACCTCATTTGGAATATGCTGCCAGTGTATGGGATCCCTACGAAATCGGTCTAAGTAATGAACTTGAACGTGTGCAGCGAAGATCGGCAAGATTTGTAAAGGGACGATACGATAATTATATTAGCGTAACCAGTCTATTAAATGAATTGAAATGGGAATCATTGTCAGATCGCAGGTTGAAATTTAGACTTAATCTCTTCCACAAATTCCAAGGCAATATTTTCAGTGATGATGTTAAAAATATTTTACGAACCCCAACTTACTATGGCAGACTGGACCATAATCATAAAGTTAGAGAAATTGATTGCCGAACTGACCGATTCAAAATGTCCTTTTTCCCTCGCACAATAAGAGATACGAATAACGGTAAATATGTCCTATCGGAGAGTAGCAATGAATAGCATTGGTAGCTGCATGTTGGTATGAGTACTTAAAGCTAACCCTACTAACAGAATGTTTTTGCATGTTTTCTTTGCAATTTCTATCATTTTTAAATAGTGTAGTTCTGACTACTATATTAATACTATTCCTTTTTTATGCATGATATGTAGTGCATGTTTGGTGAGAAATCACCCCATGCCACACACCCTTGTGGTGGCTTGCAGGGTATTATGTAGATGTAGATGTAGATGAATAAATTCACGTTTGGCGGAACGATCGGCGTGCGTAATCCCGTGAAATGCATCCCACATTCAATATTTCATCTACACCTACATAATCTACATCTACACGATACCCTGCAAGCCACCGCGAGGGTGTGTGGCAGGGGGTGAAGGTCACCAAGCATTCACTACTAGCATGCAAGCAAGCAACTAAAGGGTCTCATGCAACTAGATTGTTAGTATCTATAGTATTTGAGGGGTTAATACCCTGCAAGCCACCACAAGGGTGTGTGGCAGGGGGTGATTGCTCACCAAACATGCACTATATATCTTGCATAAAAAAGCATTCGTAATAATATACTACTGTAAACTTTAATTGATCACCGGTACTCGTTACAATCAGTTACTGGCAAGCACCACCTGTTGAAATATATCCCGACTGGCGTTTCTGGGGTGACCGTTTGTTTTTACGACTGCATCGACCATTGTTGTTTACTTTAAAAAATAATGCAACGATTATGGTTTAATTACACATATATTTAAGTGATGAGTTAACAATGACGGCAAACTGAAAGAAATTTGACGGTAGATAAAGCAGCCTTTCCCATGTTAGTACCTCAATTCTATGGGTAAATTATCGTGGAATCAAGTCACGCAACCAGCAGACAGATTCCTGTTGGAAGTTTAACCTGCGTCGAATTTTCCGACCTAACAGTCGTCGCAAGCGCTCATCACTCGTCTCCTAATAACGCTCTCATCTTATCTGTCGAAGCTCGCCTCCCTTGCCATCTCAGAAGGAGACACTACGGACGTCGTAACGCCTTTGGTTGAGTATTAGGAACTTGATGAAGGAAATACGCTATCCTCAAGAAAAATGTACGGGAAAACAAACCTTGGGAAAATTTTCCATACGAAAATAGATATTGATTTTTTAAATTGCGTTAAGTGTCGTGATGAATAGAATTGAATTTGAAAACGAAGGATACACAAGTAGGGGCAAAATAGTCACCTTCAGCATCCATACAGGTAATTGGGTGAACTCCTGTTTTCACAGCAATCTTAGTTTAGACAAAAGCTTAGTCAGGCCAAAAATATATCTACCAGATTAATTTCAACAACCAATGCCCCCGATCAGTATATCTTGTAACGTAATCGATTCCTTTTTTGAACATTAACCCGAATTAACTACAAGATCGACTCCGTATCTTAAATTTACATTTAACAAATCCCTCAAAGAACGTGTAGTTCTCAAAAACTGGAGGATTGCAAATGTCTACAAAATTTTCAAATCAAGGATAGGGAACAGCCATGCAATTATAAACTAATATCACTAACGGCACTATCATGAAAAATTAAGGAGTATATACTAGTTACATCGATAAAGGGGCTACTCAATAGCCAGGATTTATTGTAACAAATTAACAAGGTTTCCGAAAGTGTTGGTCTTGTGAAACAACTAGGTTTCTGCTACAGATATTATAGTTTCGGGAGAAGTTAACATTAGTAACTACTCAATATCTAACTTTAGAATAACAAAATCAGAGCGCTAGTGCATTCCAAACCAAAGTTGTATCAAAGTTGTATA
Organism: Platycnemis pennipes; assembly: GCA_933228895.1. Taxonomy (NCBI): domain Eukaryota; kingdom Metazoa; phylum Arthropoda; class Insecta; order Odonata; family Platycnemididae; genus Platycnemis; species Platycnemis pennipes. The sequence continues at coordinate 1,773,724 of CAKOGI010000003.1, read as the reverse complement.
AAACACGAAACATATATTTCAATCAACGAATTCAAGCACGCAATAGATCCTGGTACCACCAATGTCTTTGGGGGAAATCAGAAGCGATTAATGGCTAATTTATATGAACCTCATCCTAAATCTGACACTATTTCATTGAAAAACTACCTTCAATGAAAAAGACACAGGAGCAATTGGTACTTACGAAAAATAACAGGATGTACAATCAGCCGACTTCGAAGACGTGCAAGTGTGAACCTGCCGATGGACGTTCTCTCCGTAGGAAAGAAGAAAAACAGAAGAGGACTTCGCTCCGCACGCACGACCAACTCGATGAACCGCCGACTGCAGAATGACGTAATGAGGGACGCGCCGGTTGGTAACTGCTCCTGAGTCCGTCGGATGGCAGTGCGATCGCAGCCCTCGTGACTTCCCCTCCACTTCCAGGAACCGTTCCCCTCCCCTCTATGTGACGTCATGTCCTCCCCTTCCAGTCACATTCCCGTGGAAGAGCACCTCAAACGACTTATTGCTGAACGTGAGCAGCTATCGGTAGGCAATATGTGAAAGGTGTCACTTAAAATCTGGTAACCCTGATGAAACAATTGATGTGGCAACTTGCGTGAATGACCCCGTTACCTCCTAGCGTAGCATATGGATACGGCGGTATTTACTCAACTACAAAAATCGTACTATGAAACAGTCACTCAAAGGAAAATGACCAGATGACGCCCCTATGCTTTAGAAATATAGAAAACCTATTTGTAGTTCACAACCACAGATTTCACAGCAAAATGTTTCACATTTACCACCAGGTGGCATCCATTTGGCTCCTCTGACGCGCATACGATATTTCACGCACCTATAATCTCGCCCCGACCAACTTCCAAAACAAAATAACACCTGGATCTGGTTATCGTGACCTTCAACTATGCAGTTTTAACAAGTTTATTAGGATAAAATTTACAGTTCATCCTACAGAGCGTCATACACTCGGTGCGTCAGGGTGTAGCCATATGGCTGCGGTGGGCGAAAATGGGTTCATCTACATCAACATAATACCCTGCAAGCCACCACAAGGGTGTGTGGCAGGGGATGATTGCTCTCCAAACATGCACTACATATCATGCATAAAAAAGGAATAGTATTAATATAGTAGTCAGAACTACACTATTTAAAAAAGATAGAAATTGCAAAGAAAACATGCAAAAACATTCTGTTAGTAGGGTTAGCTTTAAGTACTCATACCAACATGCAGCTACCAATGCTATTCATTGCTACTCTCCAATAGGACATATTTACCGTTATTCGTATCTCTTATTGTGCGAGGGAAAAAGGACATTTTGAATCGGTCAGTTCGGCAATCAATTTCTCTAACTTTATGATTATGGTCCAGTCTGCCATAGTAAGTTGGGGTTCGTAAAATATTTTTAACATCATCACTGAAAATATTGCCTTGGAATTTGTGGAAGAGATTAAGTCTAAATTTCAACCTGCGATCTGACAATGATTCCCATTTCAATTCATTTAATAGACTGGTTACGCTAATATAATTATCGTATCGTCCCTTTACAAATCTTGCCGATCTTCGCTGCACACGTTCAAGTTCATTACTTAGACCGATTTCGTAGGGATCCCATACACTGGCAGCATATTCCAAATGAGGTCTAACAAGGGAAAAGTAGCTGATTTCTCGTACATGATCGTCACATTTACCCAATACTCTTTTAATGAAACCCAGTTTGCGATTCGCTTGACCCATTATTTCACGAATGTGTTTACCCCAGGAAAGATCATTTGTCAGTCTTATTCCAAGATATTTAATAGATTCCACGTTTGTTAATTCATTATTACTTATTTTGTAAGTGGTAGGAGGAGAGCTATTCTTTTTCCAAAAATTCATTACAAGACATTTCTTAAAGTTTAATTCCAACTGCCATGTATCACACCAAGTTTCAATTGCTTGTAGGTCAATATTTAAATATTCTTTATCGTTCGGGCATAGAATTTCCCTGTACACTACTGCGTCATCGGCAAATAGACGAAGCTTACTTTTTACCACCTTTTGGATATCATTAATATACAAAAGGAATAGGAGTGGACCTATCACACTACCTTGTGGGACACCCGAAGTGACTTTAATTGCCGGTGAGGAAACACCGTCCAAAACAACCCTTTGAACCCGATCATGCAGAAAATCATTAATCCATGATATAATGTTACTGTCTAACCCATAAGATTTTAATTTCAAAATTAGTTTGCTGTGAGAAACCTTGTCAAAAGCCTTCTTGAAGTCGAGAAATATAGCATACACTGGAATATTATTTTCGCCAGGGTTCCTACGCTCTGATAATGATTCCCACCCTAATTCTTCTATTCATTCTGATAAACTACTCAACCTATCGCAACTATTTTTAACGAACCTAGCTGCTCTACGCTGCTAACTGTCTAGTTCTCTGATCAAACCTAATTCATTAGGATCCCATACACTCAAGGTGGGGCCTAACTAGTGGAAAGTAACATCACTCTTTTGTCTTCTCATCACATTTCCCTAGTACTCTGTTTGTTAATTCTAGCTTTCTCTTCGCTCGGGCGCATATTTCTCGGATGTGTCTTCCCCACGATAAATCTTAAGTGTTTGTTACACCTAAATATCTTATGGTTTCAACGTTTTCGATCTTTATGTTATTAATTTTATAGTTACGCTCTATCGAATTATTCCTCCTCCAAAAATTGATTGCTACACACTTTTTAAGGTTAAGTTCTAACTGCCATTTGACGCACCACTCTTGAATTGCATCTAAATCCTTGCTAAGCGATTTCCAGTCTTCTTCTTTTGATATACCCTTAAACTATACTACTATAAACTACATTGTGCGCTTAGTAAAATGCATACTTACTGTTTTATAATTAATGAATAAACTGAATAAATAACACTGTTCTGCAAAAAAAAGTTCAAAAAATGCTCGGCTACAATTTAAGGAGTTTCTGGCTAATTTTGGGTCGCTGAATTTGAAAATGACCTCCGTTTTTTTCTATCACCCTCCATTTTTACGAGCAAACTTTAAATTGGGGAAACCAACCCCGTATCTAAACTTATCGCTTTTCAAGGGACTTTTACTAATGTTATCTGCTTCTGATTAAAAAAACTGACGTTTTCAGGCTATCAGGGTCATGAAAGAGACAGACTTGACGGGGGTTGACAATATTTAGGGTTTGAAAATCGAAAAAACCTTAAAAAACCATCGAAATAACCATTTTTCTTCGCTTTTTATTGCATATGATATGGTAGCTAATAAAAAAGTTTTTAAGAGATGAATACACTGTTCACCCCCCCCCCTTTTGTAAAGGATTAATATTATATAAAATATACGAGGGAAAGGGGGGTATAGGAGGTGGTATAAAGAGCTGCCACAAAAATCTGGACACAAATCAGATTTGTAAAAATATTATTGTAACAGCGTTTGGGGGCTCATCATTTGACTTCGTTGTCCTCCTTACTTTTAAATTAAGAGCTGAGACCTTTCCAATTAATACATTGGGAAACGTTGGGAAATACATTGTAAATACATTGGGAAACATTGTAAATGTTACTCACCACATGTTTTGACACGCTTGGACACGTTGTTACGTGTCTTCATGTGTCTTGGCAGTCGCACTTGCTGATGTTCATCTATGAAATAAACCAGTGGTCTATTCAGTACGTCACTCTCTTTCGTGCGTGTCGGGTTATAATCTTCCAAGTTCTTTCTTTATTTTTCTAGTGGTGTGTTCGATTTAGCGTGTTATTTTGCGAGCTATGAAGTGTTTTCTCGCGATCATTCCGCAATCTTGCAAAAATCATCCTAATTCATTTTGTTACATCTGTGGGGATTTAACGTTTAAAGACCAAAGGAAAGTGATGACTGCAATTGTGCGGAAATCTTATGAACTTTATTTCGGGTGTAAAATTTGTTACCAAGACAAATCGTGGGCCCCTAAATTCTGTTGCAGTGGTTGTCATAGAAGTCTTTGTGAATGGTTAAACGGGGGAAATCGTTCCCTAAATTTCGGAGTTTCAATGGTTTGGCGTGAACCCACCTGCCATTTAACGGATTCCTATTTTTGACAAACCGACACTCAAAGCTCAAATGAATTATCCGAATATACCGTCAGCAATTCGCCCGGTGAAGCATAGTGATGCTCTTCCTATCCCTAAAACTCCAGCTACTTAAACCCTCGATGATTCTGATGACTTAATGAACGAAGCTACACCGGAAGTGGAAGCAGGTCCTAGCCGCCGAGATGAAGATTACAGTCCTGATGTGGAAGAACCCCAGACTAGTCAAAAAAGGGCACCATATCCAATAACACAAGAGGAGCTAAGTGATCTAATAAGAGATTTAAATTTACCAAAGTGTAAAGCACAACTTCTAGGCTCGCGGTTACAGCAGTGGAATCTTTTGGCCGATGGTGTGAATGTTTCTTATTACAGAGGCAGGCAGTCAACCCTCACTCCATTTTTTTCAACGGATGGTGAAAATGATGATCTGATTTACTGCACTGATATTGAAGGACTGATGAGAGAATTAGCAATTACATATGATCCAGACCAATGGAGGCTATTCATCGACTCGTCGAAGACAAGTTTAAAGGTTGTTTTACTGAACAACGGCCACGGTTTACCATCGGTTCCTGTTGGATATGCCACCGTTTTAAAGTAAACCTACGAAAATTTGGAGAGAGCTCTGGAAAAAATCAATTACGTAAGGCACCAATGGTATATTTGTGCAGATTTGAAAGTTGTAGCTATTATTGCAGGATTACAAGGAGGCTATACAAAACATCCCTGTCTTATTTGCGATTGGGACAGCAGAGCATACGCGAAACATTACAAGCAAAAAGACTGGCCCTTGCGTCAAAGTCATGTGATCGGGGAAAAAAATATCTCTAACAAGGCTTTAGTGGATCCATGTAAAATCCTTATTCCTCCCCTCCATCTAAAATTAGACCTCTTTAAGCAATTTGTGAAAGCTATGAATAAATAAGGGAAAGGATTTGAATACTTGAAAACGAAATTTCCGATGATCAGTGACGCGAAATTGAAAGAAGGTGTATTCGTGGGACCTCAAATCAAAAAACTCTTTAACGACGAAACCTTTGTTCAAAGTTTAGGTAAAAAGAAAAAAGAGCATGGCTGGCATTCTCCAACGTCTGTCACAATTTTTTGGGTAACAACAGATCAGCCGACTATCGGAAACAAGTTCAAGAACTTCTGTCTTCATATGAGTCACTTGGATGTAATATGTCACTGAAGGTCCACTTCTTGCACTCTCATTTAGACTACTTTCCAGCAAACTGTGGCAAAGTGTCAGACGAGCAGGGGGAACGCTTCCATCAAGAAATCGCGAACATGGAAAAAAGGTACGCTGGCAAATGGACACCGAGTGTGTTGGGAGATTTCTGTAGGGCACGCATCATCAGAGAAGTTCCAGAGGAGCCGAAACTCAAAGGAAACGAACAACCCATTACGTAAATAGCTTCACTATTTTTTTTACATTGCTTTAAGGATTTTTACTTGGAAAAAATCACTGAATTGTGTTCTTACTTCACAAGTACGTAATCTATAAACAACTTTAATTTTTGTATCTGGATCAGATTTTTGTGGCAGCTCTTTATACCACCTCCTATACCCCCCCTTCCCCTCGTATATTTTATGTAATATTAATCCTTTACAAAATGGCGGTGGGGTGAAAAGTGTATTCATCCCTTAAAAACTTTTCTATTAGCTACCATATCATATGCAATAAAAAGCGAAGAAAAATGGTTATTTCAATGGTTTTTTAAGTTTTTTTTTCGATTTTCACCCCCTAAATATTGTCAACCCCCGTCAAGTCTGTCTCTTTCATGACCCTGATAGCCTCAAAACGTCAGTTTTTTGAATCAGAAGCAGATAACATTAGTAAAAGTCACTTGAAAAGCGATAAGTTTAGATACGGGGTTGGTTTCCCCAATTTAGGGGTTGCTCGTAAAAATAGAGGGTGATAGAAAAAAACGGAGGTCATTTTCGGATTCAACGACTCAACATTGGCCAGAAGCTCCCTAAATTGTAGCCGAGCATTTTTTGAACTTTTTTTTTTGCAGAACAGTGTAATTTGAATTAAAAAATAAAAGTAATCGTAATAAATTAACTGAAGAAAATGTAGCTTGGAAACTAGTTAATAAGCTTTTACGCAGTACACCGTTCGCTTGGTAATGTCTGCAGCATTCCCAAGTGGCTAGCGGGAAGAGTGTCACGTCACTCGCATTTATAATATACCGGCACGCAATAGTGTGCCGTCGCTTTTTTACCACGGTTAAAATTTTTCACTTTTTAGTTATTGAGGAAAATTAGTTAATGTAATTTTAAAATCGAATGTCTTAAAAATATGAACTACATATGTCATGTCCTGTTGCCCATTAGACATTAGCGTCGGAAGTGAGGGGGCCGAAGCCCCCCCCCCCCCCCCCAGAAGTAGGCCCGGGCCCTTGAGAAATAACAAGTCCTCGCAAGTAAAAATTGAATTTCACGTCTTTCCAGCTTGATTTTATCACTTGTGACACAGATAATCACACCGTCATATGCTCTTTTATTGAAATTCTAGTCTCTACCTCATCCTATTCGCAAACAAAAAATTCGGGCCCTTTTCTTAGGAGCCGTGTCCTTTTCTAAGGTCCCTCAAGCGAAAATAGTTCCTACGCCCCTAACCTTGACCTCTATTTCGACTCCTTAACTCTCTATTTCGAACCTCACGTTATATGCCATGCTCCTTATATTGGCCTTCCACCAAAAGACATGGAATACTTTTGCGTATATATATATACTTTTTGTTCAATGTTTGACCCACACTTACATGAATATGTAAGTTTCACCATACTATTCTTATTTATGGTTTTACCTCATTCATGTTTCTCACCGCGTTTGTCCATCACAATCTGAGACAAATTCTGAAGCATTCCATCTTCCTTCCTAATGTCTCAGGCCGGTTGAGGTGGACAAAACCAGACATAGATCCTGAAACTATCCACCACTTGCACTCCGCAAAAGCTTTCATTCCGATACTACTAAAGTTACTTATGATTAGCCAAAGGCGTTGCGAAGTCCTCCGTCTCTCCTTTGGAGACAGCAAGAGAGGCGAGCTGCGAGAGATAAGACATTCTTGTTTATCTTGCTTGCGGGTGATGACCACCCAGGGTCCGTTCGCTATTTCCTTATGCCTTTCTTGAGAGAGCGCACATGTTTCCACTCTCTCTCTCTCCTCTCAGATATCAAGCTAAGAAGGAAGGCATTATAAGGAGACGAGTGATGAACACTTGCGGCGACTGTTAGGTCGGAAAATTCGACGAAGGATAAACTTCCAAAAGGAATCAGTCAGCTGGTTGCGTTATTTGGTGCCACATTAATTTTCCCAAAGACTTGAAGACATGAGAACGGCAGTTCTACCAACAATCAAATTTGTTTTAGTTCGCTGTCAATGTTAACTCAGCACATTCATCTTTGGGCAATTAAACATTATGGACTTTAAAAATGTTTGTTTTCTCATTTAAATTTCTTGAGGATAGCGTACTTCTCTCATAGAGTTCCTAATGATTAGCCACAGGCGTTGCGACGTCCGTAGTCTCTCCTTCTGAGATGGCAAGAAAGGCGAGCTGCGACGGATAAGGGAGCGTTCTTGTTTATCTCGCTGGCGGGTGATGGCCACCCAGGGTCCGTTCGCTATCTCCTTAGCTGCGTTCCTTAGGAGATCGCACATTTTTCCACTGTCTCTCAGTCCTCCATGCTATCGAGCTAAGAAGGGAGCGTTCGAAGGAGACGAGTTATGAACGCTTGCGACGACTGTCCGTTTTACACGGTGAATGATGATGTGAATGAAATCTTGCGCATGAAATTCATGCGTCGTGTAATACGGAAATCTCCTCGCATGAAATTCATTCGCATGATCATGCGATCAAAATAAGAACATGCTCTAATTTTGATCGCATGATTCTTTGAATGATCACGTGATACGAGCGCATGACGTCCGTCTTTGTTGTATAAGAGGGTAGAAGAGGAGTCAAATTAAACAATTGCAGGACGAAATGAAATTATAATTGGTTTTCGGAGCTTTTCGTGCTTATACAATTGATTAGTGTTCCCACGAACCTGCATATCCATGTTCATGGGCGTTCCCATTAAGTATGTATAAAATTATGTAATTTTTATGGGTAATTTATATAGGCATTCACCTGGTGAAGTTCTTCAATTAATCACGTTTTGGGCGAAGGTTGACTTGAAAATAATAATTTATGCGGTTATTTTAAGATTTTGATTATTCTTGTGACAAGTAGGTACAGAGTAATGATTTATTAGGACAGAACATAAAAATTATAACTGAAAACCGTACATTGAAATATCTCCATCGGCACTTTTCCGTTGCCTCTCACGCCATTCATGAAGATGTCACTCGTTGTTTGTTATCACAGCTACCAAAAACAGGGATAAATTAGAACAAATAGCACGTATCTAACCATTAAATAGTTCACTATCTATTCCGACAGATGCTTCTAGGCACTTCATACATAATGAAACTTATTTTAAATCAGGGAACGTTATAACCGTACACGGTCATGATACGATTCGCCCGTCGCTAAAAAAACTTAGGGTGACAGCCGGCCGGAAAGTAATTGCAATGCGTGAATATAATTGTAAAAATGTATATCAAGGTGGAATAAGGATCTCTTACCACAATAGTTACTTCTCTCGTCGTCGTATCCGATCTTTCATTACCATGTCTGGTGAGATTTAATATAGTATGAAATTGTTCCAGCGTCGTTCTTAATACATTACGATAGTCCTATAGTAACAGTTCATTTTGAATCAGGCCTAGCATACCTTCACCTGTATTTATCCTCTCCCCTTCTACCTTTCTCCGGCAAAATTGTGGCCACCGCCATTGTTATGGGCACTTGTAGCAGTAGATGCGAAAATTAAACCATACCGATCCATCATTTTAGCTCTACTTTCCTTCAGATCAACTTAAACCTCAGTATCCCGAAATCTTCGTTTAATTAATATTATAATTAATAAATATACACCATTTACTTTATTTAATCTATCACGTATATCTGACGACGCATACGACGTAAAGAAACCTTTCCGACCGATTTCGAGCATCGATACAGCTGCGTTGGACGGAAATCTCCTGTGAATCGATATTTACTATCGATAGACCTACCACCGCGCATCCACATGACATTCAAGGAATTAATTCGAATGATCTTTCACCGTGTAAAACACCCTCTTCGATTACGCGACGCATGAACTTCATGCGAATGAATTCATTCGCGAATGATTTTAAGTGATGACCTGAAATTGCTCCCGCAAAGGGTGTTTTACACGGTGAATCTACTCCATCAAAATGTCTTTCCTGCGAACTATGATTAACGGAACAAGAATAATGATGTATTTTATAATGAAATTGTTAAAAATGCTATTACAGCATTAAAAAAGACCAATTCTCTTAGGTATGCAATACATTGACAATACATGAAAGTATGAGGTGCTATATCTGCGGAGCGAAAACGTCGGATGATGAATAACTTAAGAATGATGAAATATCGCCCTGCTGATGAGGAGAAATACTCTTTAAGACTATCAACGCTGCATTGCTATATATGATTTTTTGAATGTCTGTTGCATATATCCTATCGGCTTGAGTTTAAACAATGGCAGGTAAGATAACATGGTAACTTAAGAAAATGTTATTATTTCGATGACTATATGGTTTAAATGCTTCTAAAATGCTCATGTAGGCTCGTGGCAGTCTTAAATTACAACTATCAAGGAAAAAGGCATCAATTCAAACTGCATTAAGGGAAAACATGGGGTTAATTGTAGATGTGCCCAGGCCTGGATCTGGAAATACCAATGACGGCAACACAGCAAGACGCTTTTTTGATTCTTCAAAACTGGCATCAGAAATAACAGGTACTGTCACATATAAATTTATTAGCCCAGAAATAGCAGTTTATGCATCTATTTATTGTAAATATTGTATGAACACTTTTCGAATATGAAGAAGTTAGTTTATTAGCAAAAGCACTTTATGTCACGGTTAATGCATTTGTTTCAACTCTCATATTCTAGGAATTAACGGCAAACTTGTGAAAATATTCGCTGTCATATAAATAGCTATATCCAGTGGCCTACTAAGCAATTACGAGGCATTTATTCAATACTGCCAGAGAACTGCCGCATTATAAGTGGAACTTTATCCCTGGTATTACATGCCATGACTGTATGACTTTTGTCGAGCAATTAGTAGCTTTTAGGGTCGCTTTGGCATTAAAATTTATATGTTAACCTAACCAGTGATACCTCAGAAATGGCTCCATATTTGGGTTCCAATCTAATTATGCTCTAGTCAGCTATGTCCCGAAGAGAAATAAGGTCGTTTTATTGCCGTCTACCATGTCCATAGATGATAAAATGGAGCTGAAAGTGGAGAATCTAAGAATTCTGAGGCCTTTATAACGGTAGATATGTCCAATCGGAGAGGAGCAATGGATAGCATTGGTAGCTGCATGTTGGTATGAGTACTTAAAGCTAACCCTACCAACCGAATGTGTTTGCATGTTTGCTTTGCAATTTCTATCTTTTTTATATAGTGAAGTTCTAACTAGTATATTAATACTATTCCTTTTTTATGCATGATATGTAGTGCATGTTTTGTGAGAAATCACCCCCTGCAACACACCTTTGTAGTGGCTTGCAGGGTATTATGTAGATTTAGTGAATCACATTGGACACCACAATGCAATGAAATGAAGAGATGACACTTGGGGTGGGGAAACTTTCACTTCAATTCACATACATACCAAATACTAATTTAAGACAATAGTTGAAACCACGAAATAATGGACGAGAATAATTTTCTCTGACATCTGTAAAGAGACCATAAACAGACATGCAATCCATCACAGTTCATTAAAAACCTTGTTAATCGCTGATTTGCCACAATGTGTAGTCACAATAGTCTTTTCATTATGTAATATTCTGACCGTAAGTGGCATTGCTCAAGTGAAACTGTGGATGCCAGCTGAAATTAAAAGTTAAATTTATATGTTACAGTCCGATACTTTGTTTTAAATTGCTATTCATTGAATAACAAGGAACATTGACATCATCGCTATTCATTGCTAAAACATCGAAAACATTGACCCACTCAACGTTGCTATAATTATTCTAATTAATACACTCTATCACATCATACACAGATTTGTAAACAAATTTGATCCTTTAAAATACATTCTCAATCCCTAGTAGTTCAAAAAAAGATCTTCACAAAGATAATTCTTTAATTATACAATAAAATGCAAACAAAAACAAACCTAACGATTGAAAATGGCCGTAACGTCAATTAACTAGCAGTCGACGGGTTTCCTTCTATTTTGAGCCGAAAAACCTTCGAACATAAAGTTACACAATCGCGCCTTCAATTGTTTTCGACGAATTACCCACAACACCACGGAAACCGGGTTAAACACCGGTTAAACACCGGTTAAACACCGGTTAAACACCGGTTAAACACCGTTCGAACGTAAAGTTACACAATCACCAGGATTACCAGGATCGCCACTAACGACGACTTATTCACAAGACTTCTCATCACATCCGATCCATTTATTTCCTCCTCAAACCCTTGAACGACGAAGAGAAGAAGGAGGCTGCGTAAAGAATTGAGAGAACTGTTAATTGTGGATGATAAGTAAGAAGAAGCACTGGAGTCTAACAGTGATGAAGATGAGGATATGTCAGAAGACTAATTGTTTATATTTCCCTTCCCTATTTGATAATATGCTGTACAGGTTATGTACCTGAAAAAATGTGAAAGCAATTAGTGTTGCAGTTCCAACATCTAAATAAACGGCAATATATGTTAACTTAGATTTAACCTTTTAACTACAGAGAAACGGAATGAGATAGAAGTGGTGAGTTTCTAAGTTTGATTAAAGGAGTTCCAAAGATATGTCTTTAACAAGTGCCGCAAATGTTTCATTTTTTATTTGATTTCTGAATATATTTATCAAATGTCGCGACAGCTGCAGTCATGCCACATGCGTCTAAATTTGACTCAATGACATATAAACATATTACAAACAGAAAAGGTTCCACGGATGTTCCCACGTAAGACCGTCAAAGGCTACGCAATGTCATAAATGTCCCTTTTCGCAGGACCCTTTCTGGGGGGGACAGGGGCTTGGACTGTGACCTCTTCGGTGCATCTTTCAGCGCGTGCGTGCGGGCAGGGGGGCAAAAGGAATACAAAACAATCCCAGGCGGTGTCTTTCTAGAAGGATTCATGGTCCACACGATGACTACACACTTTCTTTGGTTAAAGGCCGTAAATAAGAAGTATGTTTCCCGAATGTTCGCAACAAAAATAACTTGAAAGCTACTACACGTACAATTATCCGCTCGCTCGATACAATATTCTCACAATGTTCGTCCATAGAGAGTGTATGGAGGTTAGTGACAATGTGTACAGCAGAAATGCGGTGAATCCGAAGCTTTAGGGTTCATTCGACATGAGCAATGCAAGCGAGTCTCGGCATTTCCAGCCCCGGCGCCCAGAGTCGGACCCCGGACGCGCGGTCGGAAAATCATATGTATTTTTCGGCGTCGCAAACTTATTTTTTATTTCTCTTCAGTTTCGGTTGTATAGGTCTTCAATGAACGCTCAGATATAAGTCACTTGACAGGTCTCTCCCTAAAATGCTAGATATTCTCAACTTTATGTGAAAATTTGTCCCAAAACAGCTTCCGCCGTTTAGTAACGTAATATCACACAAACATTTTAAAAAAGCTTCCAAACGAAAGCATAGAAAACGAAAAGCATTGTGTTAATAGATCACACCATTTTTATTCGATCAAATTCCTCCCAAAACGACAGTTTCAACTCCGAATATCTTTAAATATATACCGAGAAAAAGGAAGTCGGGAGTTTTTTGGAAATTTGGTCATGTTTGAGCCCCTGTATCTAGGTAAAGGTTGATAATAATGACAAATAACGTACTATTCCTAAATCAGAAATCTTTTCTGAGTATATTTGCGAAGTTTCAAGGCCATGTCTCAAAACAAGCCATATCTCAAAATTTTTGAATTTTGTCCAGCCATTTTCGATTTCCGACCACTGTGCAGGGTCTTTGTTAATAAATTACGATACACCTCACAGTCCTATAATAACAGTTCATTTGGAATCAGGCCTAGCATGCCTTAACCTCTATTTCTATTCTCTCCTAACCTTCTCCGGAAAAATTTTGGCCGCCACCAATGTAATGGGCACTTGTAGCAGTAGATGCGAAAATTAAACCATACCGATCCATAAATTTAGAGCTCTACTTTCTTTCAGATCAACTTAAACATCAGTATCTAGAAATCTTCGTTAAATGAATATTATAATTACAATGTATTCACCATACTTTATTTAATATATCAGGTATATCCCACGACGAAGACGACGTGAACAAACCATTCCGACCATTTTCGAACATCGATCCAGCTGCGTTAGTCGGAAATGTCTCGTAAATCGATATGTACTATCGATAGGCCTACCCCTGCGGATCCTTTCTCCCCATAATATTCAAGGAATTTATTCGATTGATCATTCACCGTGTAAAACTGACGTGACTTAACGTGGAACCAAATCACGCAATCAGCAGACTGATTCCTTGTGTAACTTTAACATACGTCGCATTTTCCGACCTAACAGTCGTATCAAGCGTTCATCACTCATCTCCTTCGAACGCCTTCCTTCTTAGCTCGATAGCCTGGAGGACAGAGAGAGAGAGAGAGTGGAAAGATGTGAAAGGAACGCAGCTAAGGAGATATCGAACGGACCCTGGGTGGCCATCACCCGCCAGCGAGATAAACAAGAACGCTCCCTTATCTGTCGCAGCTCGCCTCTCTTGCCATCTCAGAAGGGGAGACTACGGACGTCGTAACCCCTGTAGCTAATCATTAGGAATTCTATGAGAGAAATACGCTATCCTCAAGAAATTTTAATGAGAAAACATTTTTAAAGTCCATAATGTTTAATTGCCCAAATATGTATGTGCTGAGTTAACAATGACAGCGAACGGAAAAAATTTGACTGTTGGTAGAACTACTGTTCCCATGTTTCTTCAAGTCTTTAGGAAAATTAACGTGGAACCAAATAACGCAACTAGCAGACTGATTCCTTTTGGAAGTTTAACCTTAGTCGAATTTTCCGACCTAACAGCCGTCGCAAGCGTTCATCACTCCTCTCCTTATAACGCCTTCCTTCTTAGCTTGATATCTTGGAGGAGAGAGAGAGTGGACAGATGTGCGCTCTCTCAAGGAACGCATAAGGAAATAGCGAACGGACCCTGTGTGGTCATCACCCGCCAGCGAGATAAAAAAGAATGTCTTATCTGTCGCAGCTCGCCTCTCTTGCTGTCTCCAAAGGAGAGACCAAGGACTTCGCAACGCCTTTGGCTAATCATTAGTAACTTTAATAGTATTGGAATAAAATCTTTTGCGGAGATCAAGTCGTGGACAAGTTCAGGATCTCTGTCTGGTTTTGTCCATTTCAACTGGCCAGAGACATGACGAAGGAAGGTGGAAGGCTTCAGATTTTGTCTCAGATTGTGATGGACAAACGCGGCGAGAAACATGAATGAGGTTATACCAAAAATAAGAATAGTACGGTTAAACTTACATATTGATGTAAATGTGGGTCAAACATGCAAAAAATGTACATATATATACACAAAAGTATTCATATCTATTTTAGTGGAAGGCCAACATAAAAGGTACGGCAAGAGAATTTCAAAATAGAGAGGGATGGACAAGGTTAGGGGAGTCGGAACTATTTTCGCAGGGGGGGGGGGACAACTAAAAAAAAAGCCCGCATTTTTTGTTTATAGGATGAGGAAGAGACTAGAATTTCATTAAAAGAGCATCTGACGGCGTGAGAATATATGTCAGAAGGGTAAGAATCAAGCTGGAAAGAAGTGAAATTCAATTTTTATCAACGAGGACTACTTATTTCTCAAGGGCACGGGGCTACTTCTGGGGGGAGGGCTTCGGCCCCCCCATTTCCGACGCCAACGTCTAATGGACAATATGCTGGTTTCTTATTGTTTTATTACTGCCTTATTTAAAAGTTCATAACATTTCATAACATAACATAACAAGACATTCGACTTGAAAAATGACGTTCAGTATTTTTACTCGTTATTTGAAAAGTGAAAAAAACTCAGCGGCGCGAAAACGCGACAGCAAACTATTGCATGCCGGTAAATTATATATGCTTGTGACGTGACACTCTTTCCCCTACCTGCCACTAGGTAATGCTGAGGACGCTTCCATGCAAAAGGTGCACTACGTAAAAGCTTATTAACTAGTATCTGAGGTGCATTTGTTTAGTTAATCTATCTTGATTAACTCTTATCTATTTAATTTAAATTATTTTTGCGGTTTAGTCATTTAAAAACAATAAGACAACGATAAGAATAATAATTTATTCATGTATGAAAAATAAGAAAACGATCTACGAAGTATTATTTCTAAGTAAGGTGATATTTCTGATGCTAGTGTTTTAAAAACTCGTGCCAGAATTTGATTCATTGGTGTTAAACAAACGTACTACTTAAGAAATCAGGAACCACATAACCAAAAACACTACACTAAGGTAAGCCTGTGCGATGTGTCGATTAATCGAAGTCGTCGACCATCGACGGCGATTAGCCGGTGCAAATCATCGATGTCGATTGGTCGATGAGTTGATACGAATCATCGATGTCGATGAGTCGTGATGTGCTGCTGACACGAGAAACACTATCTCTGCTGACGACCCCTTCCAGAAAGGAGCTCCACAAGTTTATCCAAATCTTCGGACGTCCTACATTGGTATAGGGACGGGAGGGATGTGTATCCCCGCCTTCAGAAGTACGCGAGGAAATACCTCTGTATTTCTGCCACTTCAACGTCGTCAGAGCGGTTCTTCAGCGATGCAGGGAACGTTGTGTTGGACGACCGACTTGTACTCACCAACGAAAATGCGGATGTGAGAATTTATTTATACCACGACAAAGAGTTGTTGCTTGATTTGTAACTTGGTGCTTGTTTCGCTCTTTAATAAATAGGCCTCGTCCTTCTCAATAAAGTTTGACCCAATTCAGTCTTTTCTTAATAGCCACCCCAAACTGCCAACCAACACATCTTCACCGATCATCGAGAGTCATAGATCATCGTTAGTCGTCGATCACCATAATCCATTGATCATCGACGTTCATATAAAGTCATCGTAATTCATCGATCATCGACATTTATCAATATTCATTGATAGTCATCGATCATCGTGTACACTCTATTTGATGATCGGTGACAGCCATCGTCATCGAAGTATATCGATGAAATTTTTTCATCGAAAACCGACACCAAAATCGGTCATCGCACAAGCCTACACTAAGGGCCTAGCTAGGCCATGTTAGTATCGACAAGCTGTCGACTAGCAGCTAGGAGGAGAAAGGACACCAAGGCCGGAGCACTTCCACCACGCTTCCGTCCCCTTCGATCGCAGGTAGAAGAATGACGAGGTTCACATAAATTAGCCATTAATTCCATTTCTATTTCACCCAAAGACATTGGTGTTACTCGGTTCTATTGCGTTCTTGAATTCGTCGATTGATGTATATGTCCGTGTTTTATACATCGTTGTATTGGAATGCTGTTGAGTTCTGATTTTGTTGTTCTCATCTTAGATATTGAGTAGTTACTAATGTTTGCTTCTCCCGAAACTAAATCATCTGGAGCAAAGAGACCTAGTTGAGCTTCGCAAGACCGACATTTTCTGAACCGATGTTAGCTCATGTATTACACAATCATGGCTATCGAGTGGCCCCTTTATCGTTATAACTACTATATGCTCCATTATTTTCATGATATTAACGTTAATGATATTAGTCTATAATTACATCGCTGTTCCCAGTCGTTGATTGGAAAATTTAGCAGACATTTGCAATCTTCCAGTCTTGGGGAACGACACGTTCTTTGAGGAATTTGTGTAATCTTAAGATACTGAGTCTATCATGTAGCCAATTATGGCTAATGTTTTTTAAACATGAAATCTTGTACGCTACAAGATATATTAATCGGGGGCATTACTTGTTGAAATTAATCTGGTCTACATCAAGCATCTACGCGATACCATGCAAGCCACCGCGAGGGTGTGTGGCAGGGGGTTAAGATCACCAAGAATACACTATTGACATGCAAACAAGCAACTATAGGGTCCCATGCAACTAGATTGTTATTATCTATGGTATATAAGGGATTAATATATGCATCATGAACTGCAGACTACTCTAAAATATTTACCCAACCTATCCCTTTGCTATGCTACCTATTGTGTTCTCTAATAGTAGGGGGGAAAATGACATCATGAAACTATCAAGACAACAATCTATCCCTCTAATCTTATCTATCTGGTCGAACCTAGCATAATAAGCTGGTGTTTTTAATGTGTGTCTAAAGTCTTCAATAAAGCTATCCGATTTAAATTTCTCTAATAGATTTAATCTGTACTTGAACCTATGCTCTTATAATTATTCCCACCCTAATTCTTGTAAATTCTGATACACTACTCAACCTAAAGTAACACCTTTTAACGAACCTAGCTGCTCTACGCTGTACACTGCCTAGTTCTCTGATCATACCTAATTCATTCGGATCCCATGCACTGGCTACATACTCAAGGTGTGGCCTAACTATTAGATAACTAGTGGATATGGTAGATATGTTTTTGCTAAACTACGCTTATGTTTATTAAAAATGCTTGACTACAGGAGTTAAGCAAATTAACTGTACCTAAAACGGAGGTGACTATTTGCCCCTACTTCTTTATCCTTCGTTTTCGAATTCAATTCTATTAATCACAGCAGTTAACGCAGTTAAAAATTCAATACGTATTTCCGTATGGAAATTTTTACAACTGTGTTTTCCCGTTTATATTTCTGGAGATTAGCGTATTTCTCTCGTCAAGTTCCTATATGCGACGACCACCCACGGTCCGTTCTCAATTATCAACCCAGCAAGAGGGGCGAGGTGCGACAGATAAGGGAGCATTCTTGTGGTCATCACCCGCCATGGCGGGTGATGACCACCCAGATCTCCTTAGCTTCGTTCCTTGAGAGAGCGCACATCTGTCCACTCTCTCTCTCGTCCAAATATCGAGCTAAGAAGGAAGGCTTTATAAGGAGACTAGTGGTGAACGCTTGCTACGACTGTTAGGTCGGAAAATTCGACGTATGTTAAAGTTACAAAAGGAATCAGTCTGCTGATTGCGTGATTTGGTTCCACGTTAATTTTCCCAAGGACTTGAAGTAACATGGGAACGGCAGTTCTACCAACAGTCATATTTCTTTCAGTTCGCTGTCATTGTTAACTAATCACATACATATTTGTGTAATTAAACCATAATTTAATACTTCAATGTGGTTTAGCGATTTGCGCGATATTTTCATAAAAACATTCGGGGAATACGCATTTCTTCCTATGGATTCATTTTTAAAGTAATCAACAATGGTGGAGGCAGTCGTAAAAACAAACGATTGCCCCAAAAACGCCAGGCGGTAGGTATTTCAACAGGTAGTGCTTGCCAGTAACTGATTGTATTGAGTAATGGTGACTTTCATGCAAAGTGAAATAATTCCATTTTCTTTTCACCTGAATATACATATTGGAAAATCATTTGAAGAATTATGAAGGGAGTCCTGATGTTGTAAAAATAATGGCCACGTGGTGGTAAACTTTTAGCGTAAAAGTACCTGTAAAGGAAAGGAGACTGAATGATGCCATGTAGAATCCAATTCCTAATTCTGTCGACAATAAAAAATTTGTTTTCCTTCAGGATTTTCTTTTGTGGCCAGAGCGATGGGAAGAGATGAGATCTAATGAAGGGAATCTGATAAGGGATCCTATATATGCTTTGTAGCTATCAACTCACTTCATTATATAAACGGTTAGTTACTGTGCATTTGAACTAGGGTTGACAAGTGTACTACCTGGTAAATACCAGCCATAAATTCTAGAAAAAATATTAGTTAAATATTAAAAGATTCCTGCATCGCCCATTTTTGCTCGCAAAGTGTTTGAGGTAAAAAATAAATTAAGTTTGAGCAGCATAATGAGACTTTCAATAAAATCTCAAAATTCTGGCTGCGTACCCTGCCAGTAACTTTGATTTGTAGTAAGCATGGAATGATTTCAGTAGTACAGAATGGTGAATTTCCCATTAGGAAATTTAGCAAAGTAACTCCCTGGCCAGGAGCAGATATTTTAAGTCTTGAGGAAGTGTTGCCTATCATCGCATTTTCGGCGGAATGCTGTGCATATAGTGTGCTCAAAAGATTAAAATGTAATTCGTGCGAAGGAATATTGGTGGCTGATAAGATGTTAGATGCAGGGATTGCTTCAGAGTTATTACTGAAAACGGATACCTCAAAACACCTACAAAAAGCCGGGAAATGCCGACCACTCTCTGCAGTTTTTAACCGCTTCTGGTCATTGAATTTCCTGTCGCGTTTGTTTAGTCCATAAATTGTGTTACCATCTTTAATATTGCCCATTCTGTAAACCTTATATCTTCTGAATTCTGTTTCCTGTAAATGTCCTGTAAATTATTTCACAAAACATTAAATAACAGGTGAAAAGTGCTATCTTTGTCATATTTTCATACTTTGTTGATCCAATAAAAATTCGCTTTTAGCAATCCTTGCGACTGTAAATTTAGAAATACAATAAATCCTTACAGTCATCGCTGGAGAGGTTCGTGCCGTATTCTTCTTATTATTATTACAAATACGGCGCTGGATACATCTACATAATACCCTGCAAGCCACTATAAAGGTGTGTGGCAGAGGATTTGCAATTCTCACCAAACACGCACTACATATCATGTTTAAAAAGGATTAATATTTATATACTGTTCTAAACTTCACTATTTAAAAAAAGATAAAAATAGCTAAGCAAGCATGCAAAAACATGCTGTTAGTTGCTTTAGCTTCAAGTCCTTATACCAACATGCAGCTACCAATGTTATCCATTGCTACACTCGTATTCGATATATTTACCATTATTCATATCCATAATTGTACGAGGAAAAAAGGACATTTTCAATCTGCCAGTTCGGCAATCAATTTCTCTAATTTTGTGATTATGGTCCAGTCTGCCATAGTAAGTTGGGGTACGCAAAATATTTTAACATTGTCACTGAAAATATTGTCTTGGGATTTGTTTTAGAGATTAAGTCTAAATTTCAACCCGCGATTTGACAAAGATTCCCATTTTAATTCATTTAATAGACTGGTTATAAGCTACTTAAGTTATCGTACCGTCCCTTTACAATTCTTGCCGATCTTCGCTGCACACGTTCAAGTTCGTTATTTAGACCGATTTCGTTGGGATCCCATACACTGGCAGCATATTCCAAATGAGGTCTTACAAGGGAAAAGTAGCTGATTTCTCGTACAAGCTAGTCACATTTACCCAGTACTCTTTTGATGAATCCCAGTCTACGATTAGCAGACCCATTATTTCACGTGTGTGTTTACCCCAGGAAAGATCATGTGTCAGTCTTATTCCAAGATATTTAATTGATTCCACGTTTTATAATTCATTATTACTTATTTTGTGATTGCAAGGCGAGAGCTTTTCTTCTTCCAAAAACTCAATGCTACACATATTTAAAAATTTAGTTCTGTAAACAGTGTCTAAAACACCAAGTTTCAATTGCTTGTAGGTCATCATTTAAATATTCTTTATCGTTTGGATATAGAATTTCCCTGTACACTACTGCGCTATCGCAAATAGACGAAGCTTACTTTTGACCACCTTATTGGTATAATTTATGTACAGAAGGAACAGCTGTGGACCTATCCCTTGTGGAACACCCGAAGTGACTTCAATTGCCGGTGAGGTAACACCGTCCAAAACAACCCTTTTCACCCGATCATGCACAAAATCATTTATCCATTTTATAATGTTAATGTGTATCCTATAAGATTTTAATTTCAAGATTAGTTTGCTATGAGACACCTTGTCAAAATTTTTTTTGAAATCGAGAAATATAGCATCCACTGGATAGATATAGTTAATTTGATAAAAGAGGCCTAAAATAAGTTGATTTCATTTGTAACTGAAAAGAAAAGCTTCAACATAACAATATTTGCGTTGCCAGAGTTAGCAATTAAAAAAAAACAATTCTTGCAAAGATAAATTTAGTATATCGCTGGGACTCTATGCTGATCAGATGGTAATGCACTAATTGTGGTTAAGCCAGGTTGCAGAGGAATGAGGAATTACATTTTGCATGTCATGGAAGGAAAAGACGTTACGTCACAGAGAGAGGGGAGGGTTCCTGGAAGTGGAGGGGAAGTTCCGAGGCCTACGATTTCACTGCCACCCGACGGACTCGGGAGCAGTTATCAACGGACGCGTCGCCCTGATTACGTCATTCGGCAGTCAGCGGTTATTCGTGGTTGTCTCGTGTGTGTTGCGTAACTATGCCCTCCTCTGTTTTCTGCTTTCCTGCGGAGAGATCGTCACTGGACTTGCTCTTCTGCTAGGTCGACTATCTGAATATCCTGCTCTGTTGTGTGCCGTGTTTTTTATACATCTTTTGATTGGAATGCCGTAGCGTTTTGATTTTCTAATTCTCATCTTATAGCTATTAAATAGTTTACCGATGTCAAATTCCCCCGAAAATTAAATATCAGGAACACAAAGACCTAGTTGAGGTTCACAAGACCGGCACTTTCTGCACCCATGTTAGTGTGTGTATCAATCAATGCTGTCTATCGCGGGGCCCTTTTTGTCAATGTTTAATCTATAAAATTATGTGATAGTGACATTAGTTGTCTATAACACTCGAGCGGGCACGTCCTATTTTTCGACATAACCGGGCACGTGGCGTACTTTGTCCGTTGCAAATTTAAAAAGAAATAAACGATGCCGTTGATTGTAGTACTGTATTCTTTTTTAGTATTTTGACGTTTTCATGCTAAAGAGCAAATGCATTGGTATTTGAACGATAAATA
Organism: Platycnemis pennipes; assembly: GCA_933228895.1. Lineage (NCBI taxonomy): Eukaryota > Metazoa > Arthropoda > Insecta > Odonata > Platycnemididae > Platycnemis > Platycnemis pennipes. The sequence goes on along the minus strand of CAKOGI010000003.1, from coordinate 1,751,626 downwards.
AATTATATAACATTCAAGATTAAATACGTTTCAAAAATATGTAATACATAGTATGTATTTAAAAACATTTGCAGTGAAGATAGGCAAGATTTGTGAAATGACGGTACGATAACCTTATTAGCGTAACCAGTGTATTAAATGAATTTAAATGGGAATCATTGTCAGATCGCAGGTTGAAATTTAGACTTAATCCCCTAAATAAATTCCAAGACCATATTTTTAGTGATGATGTTAATATTTTGCGACCCCAACTTACTATGGTAGATTGGACCATAATCACAAAATTAGAGAAATTGATTGCCGAACGGACAGATTCAAAATGTGCTTTTTTCCTCGTACAATTAGAGATATGAATAGCGCTAAATATATCCAGTACGAGTGTAGCAATATGGTCCAAGTCTTAATGCATGGACTGGACTGAATCCAAATAGGCGATAGAAAGTGTAGCAATGGATAACATTGGTAGCTGCATGTTGGTATAAGAACTTGAAGCTTACACAACTAACAGCATATTTTTGCATATTTGATTTGCCATTTTTATCTTTTTTTAAAAAGCGTAGTTTTGAGCAGTACCTATACAAGTACTAATCCTTTTTTATGCATCATATGTAGTGCATGTTTGATGAGAATTCACCCCCTGCCACACAACTTAATGGTGGCTTGCAAGATATTATGCAGTTGTAGATAGATGAATATTTTTTCGGAATGATTTATTCTCTAACACGCAACCGTAAGTAGTGTTTTGCAAAGATGTTCTCCTCTGCGTTAATTACTGCCTTTTACACGAAGTTCTTGTCGAATACAGTTGGTTTTTACACGCATATAGCAAATAATTGATTGAATATTTCACATTTGATTGTGATGTCATTTTTGGAACAATATAATGCACATCGTCAACGTGTCTTTCTCGTTGGTCTGTAAATTCGTATACTATTGGTTCCAGATATATTGAAAGGAATAGCTTCACATCTGATGACAGTGAGTTTATAGTATGCTCCTGTTTAGGCATGGGGATTAATCAGTGCGTATGATCATTCCTGCAAATGCTGTCTCCTACATTGCCGCGGATCACCAGGGTTGGAATGAAAAAAACGTGTTTACACGAAGTTCAGACATAAGTTACCGTGATGTTCATGTGGTAAATTTTGCATTACAAAGGGTTGTGAATCGTTTTTCATGGTGAAAAGCAACTGTTTCGTCGGCATTCAATTTCCTGTCTGCAGTGTCTGACTGGTGCCACTGTTACTGCCTTCCTGTCGCGTTAGGCGTCATTGTTTTAGTTTTTTGAAATACGGGACATGAGTCAACAAAACGAGTAGAGCATTATTTCCAAAGAATCTCATTCACCTTGACCGGGCTTCAAACCTGGATCTACTGAAATTGCTTTTAGCACTTTTGTTATTAGTTTGGTATATGACTCTTTCTCTGTTTTTCGGAAGACTCCATTGAATGTAGTTTTTTGCTCTAATAGAGGATTCACCAGAAGTTGGGACCAATCGGACCAACAATTTTTTTCGATGACAGTGAGTAGAGATGGGTTCAACGAAATCTCCAGATTTTCACTTTTTGATGACGAAATCAAATGTGGCCATCGCAAACAGACCGTTAAATTTGGCCTAGTTTCACAAGTTTAGACTAAGTTTGTGGACAATTGTTTAGCATGCTACAAACCTGGCGAAAGTAATGCCGTCGATGAGCAGATGTATTCAACGAAATGCAGTTGCCCCTTTTAACAATATATGGCGAAAAAATCGGGTAAGCTTGGTATTACATTTTGGATTGTTACCAACGCATAAATCAGATACGTGGTCGATCCTATTCCCTACTTAGGCGAGAATGAAGGAATGGCAAGCAGAGAAGGCGTTGGCGAAAATATTATCAAACATCTTGTACAGTCTTTCCTAAACTAAGGCAGAAACGCGAAGATCTCACGAAGAGCAAAACTATCCTTGCAGGTACGCTAAATGGAAATAGGAGGGATCTTTGAAAAAACTTAAAGATGAAATTTTAGCGCTGTTGCCTATAAATGCCGCTTTACACGACACAATATTTGTACAATTTCTTGTACAAACTGAGCGAAATAGTATGTTTGTCTGAATGGAATTAGAAGGGGTTCTATTTCCCGTTCAGTCACTCATAAAATCGCACAAGCGTTCGTACAATTTGCCGCTTTACACGGTACAATTGTCTCCCACAAAAGTTTGTACATGAAATTGTATCGTGTAAAGCGGCCTTAAGAACGAAGATATCACCATGACAGGCTATCAAGCGAAATCTAACAACAATATCCCTGAACTTATTAGTATGCACCCTGGTGCACACATCGATGTAGATACCAAAAAAAGATACCGGAGACTGTACTTTATTACAATAAAAGGAATGTGGAGTCGACGCTGTTGACCAAATGACTTGCAAATACAGTGTACGAGCCGACACACGGCGATGGCCAATGCATGTTTTCTATAATTTTCCAGATCTAACTCTGAACGAGGCTTATTCCTTGTACAAATTAGTCTTTCGCCAAAAAACCTCACGTAAATCGTTCATTTGGAGAGTTGTGCAAGAAATATAAAAACCATATGAGGACAGTGAAATTACGCAGCATGTCGCAGAAGACGTTCCTTTTGACGTAGTTGATCGCAAACAATGACAAATCGGATTTTGTACACAAAGCATAGAAGTCATGTCACTAATGCCTAAAACGTTTTTGACAAATGTCAAGGTGAAATAAGGTTTCGCAAGAAATGTGAATAAACCTAAGAGTAAAAGATTTTACAAAACTCCAGATTTTGATCGTTTTTTGTAAAACATATTACTTTACTATTTGTGTTAATTTAGCGATTCACTTTTCTTTATGCCGTCAACGTTACGTCATAATTATGCCTTTTTGTGGTTTGTGTTAAAAAATATTATAAAACCGCCAAAATCAATTTGTCGCTAGTAAGGAGATAGAGAAGGAAATCTCTGTTTTCTGTACACGATTCTTTTTCGTTTTCTCACTGAAAAAAAGATTAGCAAGAGATTTCATTTTAATCATTTTATCCTAACGAAAAAAAGCCGTCGAAAAAAAAGTTGAAAGAGTAATATTTACCGTAAAAGGCGATTTTTGCACTAACCTGCAAGTTTGACATGCTCTCCAGATCAACCGATTTTTCACCATAAACTGTATTGTCAGCAGATTATTTTTTCCTCATACACTATTTTTATGATAAACACCTGTTTTACATTGTTTAATTTCATAGTGTTGAGTAACAAAATTTACGTACCTTTAGTGTAATGAAGTTTTTTTAAGATTGATGCTAAGGTGTTATGACTTTCGTCATTTACTACCGGGAAAAACGGAAAACCCGTCACAATTAAGACCATTATCACTTTGGAAAACAATCAAGGGACAAATTGAAGAGTGAAAAATACTTATTATATTCAATAATATTAACAAGCAACACCTAAATGAGTAGAGATCAAGACAAACCCCTAAAAAACGCCATGCGGTCAAATGACCGCTCGCCGGCCTATTCGGTAGGAAACCAACTCTCGATCTTCTATTGTTATACACCAGCGTGCCCGCTCGAGGGATAATTATATAGCTGTTCACTAACTATAGCTTCTTTTGAAAATTAGGGCGACGTTTGCTATCCACCAGTCTTTGAGAACTGCATGTTCATAGATGGATTTTTAAAATATAACTTTAAGGTACGGGGCCAATTTTGGAGCTGATTCCGACTAGTGATGTTTAATGTGGCTTCGATTACGCTTCAGGATATATCGATCTGGGGCATTGGTTGTTGATTTCGATCTGGTATGTTTTAGCCTAAACTGCCCTTCTATTGCCTAAGAATGATTTGAAAGCGGGAGTTCAGGGAATTAACTGTATTCCAACATACAGGTGACTATTTTACCCCTACTAGCAGACTTCTTTTCAACAATTCAAGAGCATCAGCAACAATAGTGATACAGACAATACATGGAAAGAGATCCTCTTAAATGTGCGGTCACTTGTCAACAGATACACAAGCCAAAAGTATAAGAGTGAGAATAGGGAACCAAGGTGGTACATCACAGAGGTTAGAAAATGTTTAAAACACCAAAGAGTTAGTCTCGCGAAGCTAAAAAAAATGAAGAAAAAAGTATCTAATAACGACCAAAAAATACTATATAATGTTATGAAATGTGTAAAGCAGCCGCAAAAACAGCCCTTAGAAAAGTGTTTAGTGAATTCAAGAGAAAAATACTCGGAGAACAAGTAGAGGGAAATCCAAAAGCATTCTGGTCATATGTTAGGGAAGTACAGGGAACTAAAAAGTCAACGGTTAATTCCTTGAAAAACGATAGGGGCGAAATAGCAACTTCCAGTTTAGATAAGGCTAATTTTTTGAATTTTTTTTCGGGACGTTTTTAATCAATCTAAGCGTAGTTTGCACGAAACCATACCAGACCGATTTCAGCAACCAATTCCCCCGATCAATATATCTTGCAGCGGAATCGTATCCTTATTAAAAACATTAGCCTGAACAAGTCCTCAAGTAATGATGAAATTCCAGCTATTATGTGTAGAGAATTAGCTCTCGAAATGGTTCCGAATCTTAAAGTAATATTTAACAAGTCCCTCAAAGAACACGCGATTCCCAAAGACTGGAAAATACCCAACGCGACCCCAATTTTTAGAAGCAGTGACAGGGAACAGCCATGTAACTGTAGACTTATATCATTCCCGTCACTATCATGTAAAATTATAGAGCATATCATAGTTACATCATACATTTTACATATATTCCAATGGAAATGTTATTAAATGTTTGTTTTCTCATTTGTATTCCTGAAGGATAGCGTACTTCTCTCATCGAGTTCCTAATAATTAACCATAGGATTTGCGAAGTATGCAGTCTCTCCTTCTGAGATGGCAAGAGAGGCGAGCTGCGACAGATAAGGAAGCATTTGTGTTTATCTTGCTGGCGGGTGATGACCACCCAGGGTCCGTTCGCTATCTCCTTAGCTGCGTTCCTTGAGAGAGCGCACATCTTCCCACTCTCTCTCCCTCTCTCTCCTGGAAGATATCAAGCCAAGAAGGAAGGCGTTATAATAAGACGAGTGATGAACGCTTGCGACGAGTTTTAGGACGGAAATATCGGTGCCTGTTAATCGTCATCACTTGATCTACTTTATTTCGATCGTTTTTTTGGTTCAGGAATGTGAATAAGCATTGTCAATACTAATCGTGTCTGCAGTCAATGCACTTAAATATGATTAGCATAAAAGATGTTTTCACGAATAGGAACCGAAAAATTTAAACTTCCAACATAAATCAGTCTGCTTGTGGCGTGATTTGGTTCCACGGAAATTTTCCAAGGAACCGAAGTATCTTGCGTACGGCAGTTCTACCAATAGTCAAGTTTCATTCAGTTCCCTGTCCCTGTTTCAGCACTGTTTACACACGTCTTTGAGTAAGGAACATTATTTCAATACTTCAAAGTGGGTAAGCGATTTTCACGATACTTTTGTAAAAACATTCTGGTCACACCTATGTCCAACGTTGCATGCATTTTTGAAGTAATCAACAATGGTCGAGGCAGTCTTGAAAACGACTGCTCGGCCCACAAACGCCAAGCGGGAAATATTTTAACAGGAAATGCTCTCCGGTCTCTGATACATACAGTAGTGTACAGGGAAATTCTATGTTCAAATGATAATGAATATTTAAATGATGACCTACAAGCATTTGAAAATTGGTGTAATACATGGCGGTTAGAATTAAATTTAAAAAATGTGTAGTAATGAATTTTTGGAAAAATAATTGTTCTCCTCCTAGCACGTATAAAAGAAATCATAATTAAATAAGAAACGTAAAATCCATTAAATATCTTGGAATAAGACTGACTGACACATGATCTTTCCTGGGGTTACCGATGGGTGAAACAATGGGTCAACCTAATCGTATACTGGGATTCATCAAAAGAGTACCGGGTAAATGTGACGATCATGTACGAGAAATCAGCTACTTTTCCCTTGTAAGACCTCATTTGGAATATGCTGCCAGTGTATGGGATCCCTACGAAATCGGTCTAAATAACGAACTTGAACGTCTGCAACGAAGATCGGCAAGATTTGTAACGGGACGGTATGATAACCTTATTAGCGTAACCAGTGTATTAAATGAATTAAATTGGGAATCATTGTCAGAGCGCAGGTTGAAATATAGACTTAATTAATCTCCTAAATAAATTCAAAAATAATAATTTCAGTGAAGACGTTAAAAATATTTTGCGAACCCCAACTTACTATGGTAGACTGGACCATAATTACAAAATTGGAGAAATTGATTGCCGAACTGACAGATTCAAAATGTCCTTTTTCCTCGTACAATTAGGGTTATGAATAGCGGTAAATATGTCCAATACGAGTGATTCAATGTATAGCATAGGTAGTTGCATGTTGGTGTAACGATATGAAGGTAACCCAACCAACAGCACGTTTTTAAATGCTTAGTTTTTATTTTTATCTTTTTGAATATTTCGGTTTAGACTACTATTAATACTAATCCTTTTAAATGCATGATATGTAGTGCATGCTTGGTGAGAATTCATCCCCTGCCACAGACCTTTGAGGTGGCTTGCAGCGTATTATGTAGATGTAAATGAAACCTGGCGGAAGTATTGCCGTCGATGAGCAGCTACATCCAACGAAATGCAGGTGCCCCATTTAATATGGCGAAAAAACCGGACAAGCTTGATATTACATTTTGGATTGTTACCGACGCATAAATAAGATACGTGGTCGATGCTATTCCCTACTTAGGCGAGAATGAAGGAATGGCAAGCAGAGAAGGCGTTGGCGAAAATATTATCAAACGTCTTGTACAGCCTTTCCTAAACTAAGGCAGAAACGCGAAGACCTCACGAAGAGCAAAACTATCCTTGTTGGTACGCTAAATGGAAATAGGAGGAATCTTTGAAAAAACTTAAAGATGAAATTTTAGCGCTGTTGCCTATAAATGCCGCTTTACACGATACAATATTTGTACAATTTGTTGTACAAACTGAAGGAAATAGTATGTTTGTCTGAATGGAATTAAAACATGCTCTATTTCCCATTTAGTCACTCATACAATCGCACAAGCATTCGTACAATTTGCCGCTTTACACGGTACAATTTTCTCATACAAAAGTTTGTACATGAAATTGTATCGTGTAAAGCGGCCTTAACCCTTTCGCTACGAACGCCGTTTATAAACGCCGCGGATTTTTCACTCCTGTGAACGAAGGCCGTTTATAAACGCCGCAGATTTTCCTACGCAAGAGAACGAAGGGCGTCTTAAAACGTCGCTGGGTCAGGTAGGCAGAAAAGGTCCAAGGTGTCATAAAGGACCCTTCCTCGCGGGTCTGAAGACCCTTCCTCGGCTTCGAGGCGGGGATTATCTCGACCCTTCTTCGCAGCGCGAGCCTCACTGTCGGCAGTTGTTCGTGGTCACTTTTTTATTTATGCATTTGAAAAACCAAAATCATATTTGTTTCTAAATCGCATTATTGAGTTCCAGAAGTTAATTCCTTATGTTTTTTTGAATCTCTAGAAATTTTAAACGGAACTCTAACGTTATTATTAACAGAGTTCACCTGTCAATGAGATTCAAACCGATTTTGGAGAATTTTTCATTGCAATGAGGAACAAAGACGTATGTTTTTTATGCTTTGACGATAAGGTAGTACCGATATTTTTCTCTCCGTTTTACTTGTTTATGAACATATATTGGAAAACAACTGTAATGGTAATACCACACAACATACCGCGAAATCTATTATATCTAAATTATAGGTTGAAAATCCCGCTGAAGGGTGTGGTTTATTCTAATTTATTAGCAGTCAATAGACTTTACTTTCTTGTAACTGAATCTTTTTGGTGTTCAGCATTCAAAAATGTTCTGTGTAATGTGGCTAAGAGTGATAATTATGTTGTAATCATTTATGTTAAAACTAGAAGAAAACCGCATGCGTGCGTGATGGAATATTGGGAGATACAATAAATAATTGCTAGGCAGAAAAATCTATCTCGCGCTACCATTGCGAATATATTTACATAAAAATATTTCCTGATGAAGGTATAGCACCAAAAAAGTGCACGTGCTTTTATATAAAACACGGGAATGGTTGGATTATGCGCGGACGTCTTCTATTGCGAAACAACAGAAATAATTATTATTGTAACCATTGATATTATGTCTATTGTGCTAAATATCTTAATATTAACATTAGAATTTCGTTTAAAATCTCTAAATGGTATTTATAACAACAGCAATTTATTTGTGTATTAACCCCCAGTTAAAGTCTTACTATTATTTATTTAACAAAAATCACTGAATTAAAAATAGTTGACCGCGGACAGAAGCCGAGGTGGGTTCTCATTTGGAAAAGGGCGAAGATAATCTCTGGTCAGTGGCCGAGGAAAGGGTCGGGAACCCCGCTGGGTCCGGTCCCAAAGCGGGGGAAAGACATACCTGCTCGAAGCCTTGCTTCAAGAGAGCTCCGTACAGGGAGTGGAAAAATATTCTAGAGGAACCCGTGAAAAGGCAAGCATTTTCCTGCGTAGGACTCCGGCGCGAAAGGGTTAAGAACAAAGATATCACCATGACAGGCTATCGATCGAAATCTAACAACAATGTCCCTGTACTTATTAGTATGCACCCTGGTGCACAGATCGATGTAGATACGAAAAAAAGATGCCGGGGACTGTACTTTATTACAATAAAAACGAATGTGGAGTCGACACTGTTGACCAAATGACTTGTAAAAACAGTGTACGAGCCGATACACGGCGATGGCCAATGCCGTTGAAATTTAGACTTAATCTCTTAAACAAATTCCAAGGCAATATTTTCAGTGATGATGGTAAAAATATTTTACGAACCCCAACTTACTACATATACATCTATATGATACCCTGCAAGCCACCGCGAGGGTGTGTGGCAGGGGGTGAAGAACGCCAGGCATTAACTACTATCATGCAAACTAGCAACTATATTGTATCATGCAACTTGATTGTTAGTGTCTACAGTATTTACGGGGTAAGACATGCATCATGCACTACAAAATACTCTAGAATATTTCCCCTACCTATCCGTCTCCTATGCTGCCTATTCTGTTCTCTTATAGTACGGGGGAAAAATGACATTTTGAATCTATCTGTACGACAATCTATCTCTCTAATCTTATTTATCAGGTCGAATCTAGCATAATACGCTGGTGTTTTTAATATGTGCCTGACATCTTCAGTAAAGCTATCCGATTGAAATTTCTCTAATAGATTTAATCTGAAATTTAACTTACGCTCTGATAATGATTCCCACCCTAATTCTTGTATTAATTCTGATACACTACTCAACCTATCGTGACACCTTTGGACGAACCTAGATGCTCTACGCTGCACACTGTCTAGTTCTCTCACAAAACCTAATTCATTAGGATCCCATACACTGGCTGCATACTCAAGGTGGGGACTAACTAGTGAAAAGTGGCAGACTGGACCATTATCATAAAGTTAGAGAAATTGATTGCCTAACTGACCGATTCAAAATGTCCTTTTTCCCTCGCACAATTAGAGATACGATAACGGTAAATATGTCCTATCGGAGAGTAGCAATGTATAGCATTGGTAGCTGCATGTTGGTATGAGTACTTAAAGCTAACCCTACTAACAAAATGTTTTTGCATGTTTGCTTTGCAATTTCTATCTTTTTTGAATAGTGTAGTTCTGACTACTGTATTAATACTATTCCTTTTTTATGCATGATATGTAGTGCATGTTTGGTGAGCAATACCCACTGCCACACACCTTTGTGGTGGCTTGCAGGGTATTATGTAGATATAGATGTAGATGAAATCGCTTAGCAAGGATTTAGATGCAATTCAAGAGTGGTGCGACAAATGGCAGTTAGAACTCAACCTTAAAAAGTGTGTAGCTATCAATTTTTGGAGGAGGAATAATTCGATAGAGCGATCCTATAGAATTAATAACACGAAGATCGAAAACGTTGAAACCGTAAGATATTTAGGTGTAACAATCACTAACGATTTATCGTGGGGAAGACACATAAGGGAAATATGCGGCCGAGCGAAGAGAAAGCTAGGATTAATAAAAAGAGTACTTGGGAAATGTGATGAGAAGACAAAAGAGCGATGCTACTTTTCACTAGTTAGGCCCCACCTTGAGTATGCAGCCAGTGTATGGAATTCTAATGAATGGGGTTTCATTAGAGAGCTAGACAGTGTGCTGTGTAGAGCAGCTAGGTTGGTAAAAAGGTGTTACGATAGGTTGAGTAGTATATCAGAATTAATACAAGAATTAGGGTGGGAATCATTATCAGGGCGTAGGTTAAAGTACAGATTAAATCTATTAGAGAAATTTCAATCGGATAGCTTTACTGAAGATGTTAGGCATATATTTAAAACACCAGCGTATTATGCTAGATTCGACCTGATAAATAAGATTAGAGAGATAGATTGTCGTACCGATAGATTCAAAATGGCATTTTTCCCCCGTACTATAAGAGAACAGAATAAGCAGCGTAGGAAAGAAATAGGTAGGGGAAATATTTTAGAGGATTCTGTAGTGCATGATGCATGTATTAACCCCTTATATGCTATAGATACTAACAATCTAGTTGCATGAGACAATATAATTGCTAGTTTGCATGTTAGTAGTGCATGCTTGGTGATATTCACCCCCTGCCACACACTCTCCCGGAGGCTTGCCGGGTGTTGTGTACATAAAGTGTAGTTTGTAATGTTCCAAGTTTATATCTAAAATACAGTTATGAAATTGTCCGTTTTTTTCGATTTCCGACCACTGTGGGTCCCCTGCCACACACCCTCGCGGTGGTTTGCTGGGTATCGTGGATGAGATATAACCCGATCCTTTTGCAACCCCCCCTCCACTTTGCCATTGTTTCGGGGGAGGTTAAGCTGGGCCACTCTTCGGCCATCAGATATTCACCCCAACGGGTGAGTAATGAGTGTCCCTCGCAGGAAGGGGCCTGGCCATAACGAGCGACTGCGTGAAGCTATTCTGTTATGTGACTAAGCGGTGGGACGTAACGAAGAGCGAAGGCGTCGGTTCCATGACGTCATCCTCAGGTATGCACGTTGTCAATTCTGGACGTGAGATGTGTTGGCGTAATTAGGGTGTGTGATGGGTCAAGGGAGTGTAAGTGGTTCGCCTGATTCGTCGTTGAGTAAGCGCCCCGGTGACTTTTAATAATGACCTAATAATGACAAAAATGGCGGTTACTATTAAATTTTTAAAAAATTATAGCAATGAATTTTTGGGACGAAAATAATGAAATGTCTTTTTTCCTCGTACAAATAGGGTGATGAATAACGGAAAATATATCCAATACGAGTGTAGCAATGGATAACATTGGTATCTACATCTACATCTCATCTACATCTACATAATACCCTGCAAGCCACCATAAAGGTGTGTGACAGGGGGTGAACTCTCACCAAATATGCACTACATATCATGCATAAAAAAGGGATTAGTACTTGTATAGGTACTGTTCAAATCAAATGGGGTATATCAAACGAGGAGGACATGAAATCACTTAGCAAGGATTTAGATGCAATTCAAGAGTGGTGCGACAAATGGCAGTTAGAACTCAACCTTAAAAAGTGTGTAGCTATCAATTTTTGGAGGAGGAATAATTCGATAGAGCGATCCTATAGAATTAATAACACGAAGATCGAAAACGTTGAAACCGTAAGATATTTAGGTGTAACAATCACTAACGATTTATCGTGGGGAAGACACATAAGGGAAATATGCGGCCGAGCGAAGAGAAAGCTAGGATTAATAAAAAGAGTACTTGGGAAATGTGATGGGAAGACAAAAGAGCGATGCTACTTTTCACTAGTAAGGCCCCACCTTGAGTATGCAGCCAGTGTATGGGATCCTAATGAATTAGGTTTGATGAGAGAACTAGACAGTGTGCAGCGTAGAGCAGGTAGGTTCGTCAAAAGGTGTTACGATAGGTTGAGTAGTGTATCAGAATTAATACAAGAATTAGGGTGGGAATCATTATCCGAGCGTAGGTTAAAGTCCAGATTAAATCTATTGGAGAAATTTCAATCGGATAGCTTTACTGAAGATGTTAGGCACATGTTAAAAACACCAGCGTATTATGCTAGATTCGACCAGATAAATAAGATTAGAGAGATAGATTGTCGAACAGATAGATTCAAAATGTCATTTTTCCCCCGTACTATAAGAGAACAGAATAGGCAGCATAGGAGACGGATAGGTAGGGGAAATATTCTAGAGTATTTTGTAGTGCATGATGCATGTCTTACCCCGTAAATACTGTAGACACTAACAATCAAGTTGCATGATACAATATAGTTGCTAGTTTGCATGATAGTAGTTAATGCTTGGTGACCTTCACCCCCTGTCACACACCCTCGTGGTGGCTTGCAGGGTATCGTGTAGATGTAGATGTAGATGTAGATGTTCAAATCTAAGCTATTTAAAAAAAGATAAAAAAAGCAAAACATACATGCAAAAACATGCCGTTAGTTGGGTTAGCTATAAGTCCTTACACCAACATGCAGCTTCCAATGTTATCCATTGCTACACTCGTACTGGATGTATTTACCGTTATTCATATCCCTAATAGTACGAGGAAAAAAGGACATTTTGAATATGTCAGTTCGGCAATCTATTTCTCTAATTTTGTGATTATGGTCCAGTTTACCATAGTATGTTCATCTACATCTACATAATACCCTGCAAGCCACCACAAGGGTGTGTGGCAGGGGGTGATTTCTCACCAAACATGCACTACATATCAGGGGTATGTTGGAGTCCGCAAAATATTTTTAACATCGTCACTGAAAATATGATCCTAGAAATTGTCTAAGAGATTAAGTCTTGATTTCAACCTGCGATCTGACAAGGATTCCCAATTTAATTCATTTAATAGACTTGTTACGCTAAAAATATGGAATATGCTGCCAGTGTGTGGGATCCCTACGAAATCGGTCTAAGCAATGAACTTGAACGTGTGCAGCGAAGATCGGCAAGAGTTGTAAATGGGACGATACTATAATTATATTAGCGTAACCAGTCTATTAAATAAATTGAAATGGGAATCATTGTCAGATCGCAGGTTGAAATTTAGACTTAATCTCTTACACAAATTCCAAGGCAATATTTTCAGTGATGATGTTAAAAATATTTTACGAACCCCAACTTACTATGGCAGACTGGACCATAATCATAAAGTTAGAGAAATTGATTGCCGAACTGACCGTTTCAAAATGTCCTTTTTCCCTCGCACAATTAGAGATACGAATAACGGTAAATATGTCCTATCGGAGAGTAGCAATGAATAGCATTGGTAGCTGCATGTAGGTATGAGTACTTAAAGCTAACCCTACTAACAGAATGTTTTTGCATGTTTGCTTTGCAATTTCTATCTTTTTTAAATAGTGTAGTTCTGACTACTGTATTAATGCTATTCCTTTTTATGCATGATATGTAGTGCATGTTTGGTGAGCAATCACCCCCTTCCACACACCCTTGTGGTGGCTTGCAGGGTATTATGTAGATGTAGATAGATTTGGAAATTTTATAATTTTCAATAATTACATTACGCTCATCAGTGGGCATATGTTTACTAATTCTTTTCATTTTAGCATTATTGTGATGTTTAGACTAATATAATCTTCTTTACACATTTTTTTAAGCAAGTTTGCTGTCAACTCACTACCTGTCACAATTTTTATGGTTGCCTGCAGTGTATAATGTGGATGTAGATGAATGTGATTGGAAGCAGTAGATGTGACGTCACACAGAGGGGTGGGGTTTTTTAGAGGTGGGGAGGGGAAGTTACGAGCGCTTCGAGGGCGCTGCGACCCAGCGGACCTGGGAGCATTTATAACGGTCGCGTCTCTCATTTCGTCATTCTGCAGTCGGTGGTTGATCGAGGCGGTCGTGTAATGCGGAGCTAAACCCTCTACTGTCTTCTGATTTCCTGTGGAGAGATCATCACTTGGCAGGTCCATTACTTCTGCGAGGTCCAATACCTGTGACTCCGGTTTATATATCGTAAGTACAAATTGCTTCTGTTTCTTTCTTTTGTTGTAGTTCTTTCAAAGTGATCTCCTTAGATATAGAATGAAATTAATGTAAATTACATCTACATAATACCCTGCAAGACACCTTAGAGGTGTGTGGCAGGGGGAAAATTAGCATATAGTACCTTTTTATGTCTCCCAAGGAAACACGTATTGAGCCGGGAGAAAGAAAAAAATTAGCGCAATATTAACTTAAGCACGTTTAAGGAGGTTCCACCGTGACTCCGCATACAAACTCCCGTAAAAGAGCGATGTTGTTTAATGAATAAATACCGATCCAGAAAAACGCCTATATGGAAATTCATCTATAGTGTGATGAAGCATAGTGCACACTAATTGTATTAGTATGCTATTATATTGCGCGTTGTAGTTGCATTCTTTATTTACCAGCTCTTTTAACTCATTTTGACTTCGAAACATGACCAACGTGTTGTAGCGACGTTCATTTAACATAATGAGAATACATTTTCAATCCCACTAATACGTATGCTAAAATAAGTTAAATATTTTATTACTTAGTTGTAAAATATTTCCTTGAAAATTTCCGTAGATTCCCTTACAGCCCTTTGTTTTGATTTTATTATTATTCATATTTTTGGAAAATGTTTGGCAGCAATGGCGCTGCTACCATTTGTAAGCATAGTTATTAATTACACCATGTCAATAAACAATGAAATTTTTAAATTAGATGAAAGTTATAAGAAGTATCATGGTAACGTACATTCCTAAAATAAATTAGTAAATAGGCTTGTTAGCACGTTCCGTCACAAGTTCCGTTGCCAAGGAGAACAAGATATTATCATAAAATAGTGCATGCGATATTTATTGTAGGCGTTGAAAGACATTATAAACCAAGGAGGAGGGTATACTTATTCGGCAAGGCTAATTACGACAGTATGTTTGCTTTGCAATTTCTATCTTTTTTAAATAGTGTAGTTCTGACTACTGTAATAGCGAAGATCGGCAAGATTTGTAAAGGGACGATACGATAATTATGTTAGCGTAACCAGTCTATTAAATGAATTGAAATGGGAATCATTGTCAGATCGCAGGTTGAAATTTAGACTTAATCTCTTACACAAATTCCAAGGCAATATTTTCAGTGATGATGTTAAAAATATTTTACGAACCCCAACTTACTATGGCAGACTGGACCATAATCATAAAGTTAGAGAAATTGATTGCCGAACTGACCGATTCAAAATGTCCTTTTTCCCTCGCACAATAAGAGATACGAATAACGGTAAATATGTCCTATCGGAGAGTAGCAATGAATAGCATTGGTAGCTGCATGTTGGTATGAGTACTTAAAGCTAACCCTACTAACAGAATGTTTTGCATGTTTGCTTTGCAATTTCTATCTTTTTTAAATAGTGTAGTCCTGACTACTGTATTAATAATATTCCTTTTTTATGCATGATATGTAGTGCATGTTTGGTGAGCAATCACCCCCTGCCACACACCCTTGTGGTGGCTTGCAGGGTATTATGTAGATGTAGATGTAGATGTATGAAAGAGGAACCAAGAGAATCGTTTAATTTATTAAGCGAACAAAGCAAAGGATTAAATACAGAGTCTTAGTGGAGAGAATTTCTTGAGATCACCCGTAACATCGTTAACAAATACATACTCAGTAAATTTATTAGTGATAATACCGAGCCAAGGTGGTATAACGCGGAGGTTAGGAAATCACTAAAGCGACAAAGGGTATGCCACGCTAGGATGAAAAATGCAGGACGAGGTCTATCGGTAGAGGAAAAACATGAGCAAGGTAGTTCAAATCTATAACAAATCGAGAGCATTAGCAAGAAATCATGTCGGCAAGCGTTATCACATTTCAAGAGCAAGATGTTAGGAGAATATTTAGATAGCAATCCTAAAGCGTTTTGGTCATATGTGAGAGAGCTTCAGGGAAATAAGTCCACAGTGCACACACTTAAACACGAAAAAGGAATCAGAGTCGCCAGCAGGGTAGAAAAAGCCAATACTTTAAACATCTTTTTCCAAAGCGTATTGAACTCATCGTCACACAACGCAGTGGACCCCCGCCGTACTCTTTCAGTGAGCAAATGCCCGAAATAAAAATTTCATGTTGCGGAATAGAGCTGCAGTTAAAAAGCATTAGTAAAAACAAATCACCAGTTCCCGATCAAATTCCTTCATCTACATAATACCCTGCAATCCACCACAAGGGTGTGTGGCAGGGGGTGATTGATCACCAAACATGCACTACATATCATGCATAAAAAAGGAATATTATTAATACAGTAGTCAGGACTACACTATTTAAAAAAGATAGAAATTGCAAAGCAAACATGCAAAACATTCTGTTAGTAGGGTTAGCTTTAAGTACTCATACCAACATGCAGCTACCAATGCTATTCATTGCTACTCTCCGATAGGACATATTTACCGTTATTCGTATCTCTTATTGTGCGAGGGAAAAAGGACATTTTGAATCGGTCAGTTCGGCAATCAATTTCTCTAACTTTATGATTATGGTCCAGTCTGCCATAGTAAGTTGGGGTTCGTAAAATATTTTTAACATCATCACTGAAAATATTGCCTTGGAATTTGTGGAAGAGATTAAGTCTAAAGTTCAACCTGCGATCTGACAATGATTCCCATTTCAATTCATTTAATAGACTGGTTACGCTAATATAATTATCGTATCGTCCCTTTACAAATCTTGCCGATATTCGCTGCACACGTTCAAGTTCATTACTTAGACCGATTTCGTAGGGATCCCATACACTGGCAGCATATTCCAGAGTATATAAAACATTAGCCTCTTAAATAGCCCCCTATATGGAAATAATATTAAAAAAACACTAAAGAACCACACAATACCCAAGGATTGGAAAGTAGCTAGCATTACACCTATATTTAAAAGCGGTGATAGGGAAGAACCTAGTAACTACAGACCGATTTCACTCACGTCAATCTCTTGTAAGATATTTGAGCACATTGTAGTCAGTTCGATCATGGGGCATTTGGATAGTCAGGAAGTAGTCATAAACAGACAACATGGGTTCCGGATAGGTAGATCTTGCTAGACACAATTAGCTTTATTCGTTAACGATATTTTAGTCCACTGCGGAAACAGTACTGAAGTTGATGCGATATTTTTAGATTTAAAAAGGGCTTTCGATAACATTCCTCGTGATAAATTAATCTTGAAGTTAGAGATTTATAAGTTGGTATAAATAAAGGCGATCTATATTGGGTAAAAGAATTCTTAAGTGAGCGAGAGCAGAGGGTTGTCATAGATGGTATCATGTCGGACACAATCAAAGTCACATCGGTAGTACCACAGGGTAGTAGATCCGCTTCTATTTCTTTTATACTTAAACGATTTTGGTACCGTAGTTAGTAGTAAGCTTAGACTTTTTGCAGTTGATGTGGTAGTGTATAGGGGTATATCAAAAGAAGAAGACAGGAAATCGCTTAGCAAGGATTTAGATGCAATTCAGTAGTGGTGCGACCAATGGTAGTTGGAGCTTAACCTTAAAATGTGTGTAGCTATCAATTTTTGGAGGAGGAATAATTCGATAGAGCGTACCTTTAAAATTAATAACACGAAGATCGAAAACGATGAAACCATAAGATATTTAGATGTAACAATTACTAAGGATTTATCGTGGGGAAGACACATTAGAGAAATATGCGGCCGAGCGAAGAGAAAGCGAGGAATTATTAAAAGAGCTATGATGAGTTGGGCAGGCATTAAGTCCTTACACCAACATGCAGCTTCCAATGTTATCCATTGCTACACTCGAACTGGATATATTTACCGTTATTCATATCCCTAATAGTACGAGGAAAAAAGGACATTTTGAATCTGTCAGGTCGGCAATCTATTTCTCTTATTTTGTGATTATGGTCCAGTCTACCATAGTAATTTGGGGTATGCTAAATATTTTTAACATCATCACTGAAAATATGATCTTGGAATTTGTTTAAGAGATTAAGTCTTAATTTCAACCTGCGATCTGACAAGGATTACCAATTTAATTCATTTGATAGACTGGTTACGCTAATAAGGTTATCATTCCGTCCCTTTACAAATCTTGCCGATCTTCGCTGCACACGTTCAAGTTCGTTATTTAGACCGATTTCGTAGGGCACTGGCAGCATATTCCAAATGAGGTCTTACAAGGGAAAAGTAGGTGATATATCGTACATGATCGTCACATTTACCCAGTACTCTTTTGACAAATCCCAGTTTGCGATTCGCTTGACCCATTACACTGGCAGCATATTCCAAATGAGGTCTAACAAGGGAAGAGTAGCTGATTTCTCGTACATTATCGTCAAAGATACCCAATATTCTTTCGATGAATACCAGTCTACGATTAGCTTGTCCTATTATTTTACGTATGTGTTTACCCCGGGAAAGATAATGTTTCAGTCTTATTCCAACATTTTAATGGATTTCACGTTGGTTATTTCATTATTACTTATTTTGTACGTGCTAGGAGGAGAAAAATTCTTTTTCTAAAAATTCTTTACAACATATTTCTACAAAATTAATTCTAACTGCCATTAATCACACGGATTTTCAATTGCTTGTAGGTCATCATTTAAATATTCTCTATCATATGGGTTGAGAATTTCCCTGCATACTACAGCGTCATCGGCAAATAGACAAAGGTTACTTTTTACCACCTTATGGATATCATTAATGTACAAAAGGAATAGGAGTGGACCTATCACACTACCTTGTGGGAAACCCGTAGTGACTTTAATTGCCGGTGAGGTAACACCGTCCAAAACAACCCTTTGCACCCGATCATGTAGGAAATCATTAATCCATGATATAATTTTACTGTCTGACCCATAAGATTTTAATTTCAACATTAGTTTGCTATGAGACACCTTGTCAAAAGTTTACTTGAAGTCGAGAAATATAGCATCCACCGGAATATTATTTTCGCCAGAAACTGAAATATCGTGGGAAAAGAGAGCCTTACCTTATTCATACTACTGATGCAGATGTAATTATAGGAACTGAAAGTTGGCTGACAGATGACATTCCTGATTCAGAAATATTCCCCAAATCTCTTAAAATATATAGAAAAGATAGACATAACAGAGCAGGTGGTGGTGTTTTCATTGCAGTCAAGAACTCAATCATTAGCAAAGCAGTAATATTTCCCGACAGCCCCTTAGAATGTGTTTGGTGTTCATTAACTTGCCCTAAATCCAGATCAATATCTGTCTGCGCCTTCTATAGGCCCCCAAACACTGATGTTGAGTCATTATTAGAACTGGGAAACCAGATAAATACTATAACGTCCCGTAACAGCGAACGTAATTTAATAATAGGTGGAGATTTCAATGCACCATCAATAGACTGGAGAACATACTGCTTCAAAGCTGGAGGAAGGGACAAAGCCATTTGTGAGACTCTATTAGATGTTTTCTCCAATAACTCCCTGACACAATTAGCTACAGCACCTAATAGAGGGGACAACACTCTTGATTTACTGGCAACCAATATCCCACAACATGTGACAATGATTGACACGGTTGATGGAATCAGTGACCACAGAGTTATAACTGCAAAACTCTCGCTATCTTTAGATAAAAATTTTAAACAAAAAAGAAAGTTTTACATTTTTAAAAGAGCAGACTTTGCTAACTTTAAAATTTATTTAAGAGATTCCTTATCGGATTTCAAAAAGTCTTCCATAAAGGTATGTACCAACGATTCATGGAAGTCGTTCATTAATATCATGCGCTCTGGGATCAACAGTTTTATCCCTTGTAAATTCAAAAAAGAAAGCACTGAACCTAGGTGGTACAATGCCGAAGTGAGAAAATCCCTGAGACGGCAGCGAATATGTCATGCTAAAATGAAAAAAATTAGTAAACATATGCCCACTGATGAGCGTAATGTAATTATTGAAGATTATAAAATTTCAAAATCCACTGCAAAGTCAGCCCTTAGTAATGCATTTGCAGAATTCAAAAGAAAAACACTTGGGGAACAATTGAAAGAAAATCCAAAAGTCTTCTGGTCGTACGTAAGGGAAGTTCAAGGCCATAAGTCTGCCGTCCATTCACTTAAAAATGATAGAGGTGAAATGACCACAAACACACTCGACAAAGTTAACTTGCTAAATTCCTTCTTCCAAACCGTTTTTAACCCACCTTCCGGGGATTCAACTGTCGTGTTACCTGACCTCTTTCAGCGGTTGATGCAACCAATTGACATTTCCTGTAATGGTATTGAAAAATTACTTAAAGATATAAGCCCCAACAAATCTCCTGGCCCTGATCAAATTCCCTCCCGCGTGTATAGAGAGTTAGCATCCGAAATTTCCCCCTACCTTGAAATAGTATTTAATAAATCCCTGACCGAACACGTCGTACCGATGGACTGGAAATCAGCCGATGTAACACCCATTTTTAAAAGTGGCGATAGGGAGCAGCCATCTAACTACAGACCTATATCCCTCACATCCATTTCATGCAAGGTCCTAGAACATATAATTGTCAGTTCAGTCATGGGACACCTAGATAGCCAGAATTTATTGTCCAATGTCCAGCATGGCTTCCGAAAGAGCAGATCGTGTGAAACCCAACTTGCTCTCTTTTCCCACGATATTTTAGTTTCTGGCGAAAATAATATTCCAGTGGATGCTATATTTCTCGACTTCAAGAAGGCTTTTGACAAGGTTTCTCACAGCAAACTAATTTTGAAGTTAAAATCTTATGGGTTAGACAGTAACATTATATCATGGATTAATGATTTTCTGCATGATCGGTTTCAAAGGGTTGTTTTGGACGGTGTTTCCTCACCGGCAATTAAAGTCACTTCCGGTGTCCCACAAGGTAGTGTGATAGGTTAACTCCTATTCCTTTTGTATATTAATGATATCCAAAAGGTGGTAAAAAGTAAGCTTCGTCTATTTGCCGATGACGCAGTAGTGTACAGGGAAATTCTATGCCCGAACGATAAAGAATATTTAAATATTGACCTACAAGCAATTGAAACTTGGTGTGATACATGGCAGTTGGAATTAAACTTTAAGAAATGTCTTGTAATGAATTTTTGGAAAAAGAATAGCTCTCCTCCTACCACTTACAAAATAAGTAATAATGAATTAACTAACGTGGAATCCATTAAATATCTTGGAATAAGACTGACAAATGATCTTTCCTGGGGTAAACACATTCGTGAAATAATTGGTCCATCGAATCGCAAACTGGGTTTCATTAAAAGAGTATTGGGTAAATGTGACGATCATGTACGAGAAATCAGCTACTTTTCCCTTGTTAGACCTCATTTGGAATATGCTGCCAGTGTATGGGATCCCTACGAAATCTGTCTAAGTAATGAACTTGAACGTGTGCAGTGAAGATCGGCAAGATTTGTAAAGGGACGATACGATAATTATATTAGCGTAACCAGTCTATTAAATGAATTGAAATGGGAATCATTGTCAGATCGCAGGTTGAAATTTAGACTTAATCTCTTCCACAAATTCCAAGGCAATATTTTCAGTGATGATGTTAAAAATATTTTACGAACCCCAACTTACTATGGCAGACTGGACCATAATCATAAAGTTAGAGAAATTGATTGCCGAACTGACCGATTCAAAATGTACTTTTTCCCACGCACAATAAGAGATACGAATAACGGTAAATATGTCCTATCGGAGAGTAGCAATGAATAGCATTGGTAGCTGCATGTTGGTATGAGTACTTAAAGCTAACCCTACTAACAGAATGTTTTTGCATGTTTTCTTTGCAATTTCTATCTTTTTTAAATAGTGTAGTTCTGACTACTATATTAATACTATTCCTTTTTTATGCATGATATGTAGTGCATGTTTGGTGAGCAATCACCCCCTGCCACACACCCTTGTGGTGGCTTGCAGGGTATTATGTAGATGTAGATGTAGATGTACATCATACCCTGCAAGACACCTTAAAGGTGTGTGGCAGGGGGAAAATTAGCATTTAGTGCCTTTTTATGTCTCCCAAGGAAACACGTATTGAGCCGGGTGAAAGAAAAAAATTAGCGCGATATTAACTTAAGCACGTTTAAGGAGGTTCCACCGTGACTCCGCATACAAACTCCCGTAAAAGAGCGATGTTGTTTAATGAATAAATACCGATCCAGAAAAACGCCTATATGGAAATTCATCTATAGTGTGATGAAGCATAGTGCACACTAATTGTATTAGTATGCTATTATATTGCGCGTTGTAGTTGCATTCTTTATTTACCAGCTCTTTTAACTCATTTTGACTTCGAAACATGACCAACGTGTTGTAGCGACGTTCATTTAACATAATGAGAATACATTTTCAATCCCACTAATACGTATGCTAAAATAAGTTAAATATTTCATTACTTAGTTGTAAACTATTCTCTTCAAAATTTCCGTAGATTCCCTTTAAACCCTTTGTTTTGATTTTATTATTATTCATATTTTTGGAAAATGTTTGGCAGCAATGGCGCTGCTACCATTTGTAAGCATTGTTATTAATTACACCATGTTAATAACCAATGAAATTTTTAAATTAGATGAAAGTTATAAGAAGGATCATGGTAACGTACATTCCTAAAATAAATTAGTAAATAGGCTTGTTAGCACGTTCCGTCACAAGTTCCGTTGCCAAGGAGAACAAAATATTATCATAAAATAGTGCATGCGATATTTATTGTAGGCGTTGAAAGACATTATAAACCAAGGAGGAGGGTATACTTATAGTTGGCAAGGCTAATTACGACAGTATGAAAGAGGAACCAAGGGAATCGTTAAATTTATTTAGCGAACAAAGCAAAGGATTAAATACAGAGGATATGTGGAGAGAATTTCTTGAGATCACCCGTAACATCGCTAACAAATACATACTAAGTAAATTTATTAGTGATATAACCGAGACAAGGTGGTATAACGCGGAGGTTAGGAAATCACTTAAGCGACGAAGGGTATGCCACGCTAGGATGAAAAATGCAGGACGAGGTCTATCGGTAGAGGAAAAAAATGAGCAAGGTAGTTCAAATCTATAAAAAATCGAGAGCATTAGAAAGGAAATCATGTCGGAAATCCTTATCACATTTCAAGAGCAAGATGTTAGCAGAATATTTAGATAGCAATCCTAAAGCGTTTTGGTCATATGTGAGAGAGCTTCAGGGAAGTAAGTCCACAGTGCCCACACTTAAACACGATAAAGGAATCAGAGTCGCCAGCAGTGTATAAAAAGCCAATACTTTAAACATCTTTTTCCAAAGCGTATTGAACTCATCGTCACACAACGCAGTGGACCCCCGCTGTACTCTTTCAGTGAGCAAATGCCCGAAATAAAAATTTCATATCGCGGAATAGAGCTGCAGTTAAAAAGCATTAGTAAAAACAAATCACCAGTTCCCGATCAAATTCCTTCCAGAATATATAAAACATTAGCCTCTTAAATAGCTCCCTATATGGAAATAATATTCAAAAAACACTAAAGAACCACACAGTACCCAAGGATTGGAAAGTAGCTAGCATTACACCTATATTTAAAAGCGGTGATAGGGAAGAACCTAGTAACTACAGACCGATTTCACTCACGTCAATCTCTTGTAAGATATTTGAGCACATTGTAGTCAGTTCGATCATGGGGCATTTGGATAGTCAGGAAGTAGTCATAAACAGACAACATGGGTTCCGGAAAGGTAGATCTTGCGAGACACAATTAGCTTTATTCGTACACGATATTTTAGTCCACTGCGGAAACAGTACTGAAGTTGATGCGATATTTTTAGATTTTAAAAAGGCTTTCGATAAAATTCCTCTTGATAAATTAATCTTGAAGTTAGAGAGTTATAAGTTGGTATAAATAAAGACGTTCTATGTTGGGTAAAAGAATTCTTAAATGAGCGAGAGCAGAGGGTAGTCATAGATGGTATCATATCGGACACAATCAAAGTCACATCGGTAGTACCACAGGGTAGTAAATCCGCTTCTATTTCTTTTATACTTAAACGGTTTTTGTACCGTAGTTAGCAGTAAGCTTAGACTTTTTGCAGTTGATGCGGTGGTGTATAGGGGTATATCAAAAGAAGAAGGCAGGAAATCGCTTAGCAAGGATTTAGATGCAATTCAGTAGTGGTGCGACCAATGGTAGTTGGAGCTTAACCTTAAAATGTGTGTAGCTATCAATTTTTGGAGGAGGAATAATTCGATAGAGCGTACCTTTAAAATTAATAACACGAAGATCGAAAACGACGAAACCATAAGATATTTAGATGTAACAACTACTAAGGATTTATCGTGGGGAAGACACATTAGGGAAATATGCGGCCGAGCGAAGAGAAAGCGAGGAATTATAAAAAGAGCTATGATGAGTTGGGTAGGCATTAAGTCCTTACACCAACATGCAGCTTCCAATGTTATCCATTGCTACACTCGTACTGGATATATTTACCATTATTCATATCCGTAATAGTACGTGGAAAAAAGGACATTTTAAATCTTTCAGTTCGGCAATCTATTTCTCTAATTTTGCGATTATGGTCCAGTCTACCATAGTCAGTTGGGGTCCACAAAATATTTTTAACGTCATCACCGACAATATTATCTTCGAATTTATTTAAGAGATTAAGTCTAAATTTCAACCTGCTATCTGACGATGATTCCCATTTTAATTCATTTAATAGACTGATTCACCTATTTGTCCCTTAAAGACTATAATAAAGTAACAATCTAGTTGCATGAAACCCTTTGATTGCTTGTTTTGCATGTCAATAGTGCATCCTCGGTGATATTCACCCGCTGCCACACACTCTCGTGTTGGCTTGCAGGGTATCGCAAAGATGTAGATATGAGCAGCGAGATTTTGACGAGGAAAAAAACTTAAACGAAATTTTAACAGACAAGCTAATTTTAGTCTACCGCCCCTCTCCCTCGCTACCATGCGTACGTTTTTACACGACATCGCCCATTGGTGAGGTAATTTATACGCGACCCCCAATCACGTGTTACCGTTTACGAGAGATTGCAACGTTGAAAAATTCACCTATGACAAGCTGGCTTTAATTTTGCCTACCTTCCCAAAATTTCAGGGTCAAAAAATAAATGTACATGTAAGCATTTAAACTATTGTATATTTTATTGCCATTACACTGAATATGGAAAATTTCACACATCTTGTTGACAAATTAAGGTCAATATTAACTTATCCAACTGCATATTCGGAAGCAAGGACATCGAATACATATTTACATACGATGAAAAAGTACCAATTTTTCTCAGTTAAACAATTATTACCCACAAAATTATCACATAACTGTTTTTCATACTAGCAACGATTAATCTTCATTGTCATTTCTACATAACTAACATGTTGTATAGTTTGCGCCCTAATTATTTTTAAAATTAATACATGCGGATAAACAGCCTACCAATCTATTGAGGTTTTATAACTACAATTAAATTGTGTTATTTTATAAAACAAAGCTAAACAACTGGTAAAATAGCTCATATTCTTAATAATAAGATTTCCCACTGTCGTTCTATTAAACATAAACAGTCCCACATACAAATTCAAAAGTTCAGCTACTCAGATATTTCAACTTTTGCAAATTTTGATTGACAATTGTAATTAACCGTGCTTACGCATTCCTGCAAACTTGCGGAGAAAACGTAACAGACATTTGTCTATAACACTGCATGAAGCTCATAGTTTCTGCCCCTCCAGGAAAGATATAAAAAAATAAACTGAATATACCATTACATGCCTAGGCATCGCTGCCTAGCACTTTGCATAACTTCCCTAAATATAAGGGGCATAAAGGATATGTATATGTAAGCTTTAAAACGATTGCATATTATATTGCTATTAAATTCGGTTAATGGTAGTTAAGCGGGACCGTCGCTCAGGTAGCTAGTGGGACGGAGGCCATTAGAGGGGTCCACCCTCGGTCCGCGAAGGGAGGGGGTCCGCGAAGGTAGACCTTTCCCAGCGGGTGGGGTCCTCGGGGAAATTGACCACTAGACATGGTTTTTCGAAGTTATACTCTTTGAAACGTATCAACAATTTATCTTCTTCATTTTATCGTTCATTCCAAGGCGTCGAAAAAAAATTTTTGATTGACGCTCTACGATGAAAATTAAGGATTTTCCTATTTTTCGCTTAAAAAGCGGATGGGATGTGGCAACGTTGCTACCTGAGAGGGCGAGTTTCGAAAAAGAGAGCGGGAAAAGACAGACCGTGTGAGTCTTATTCTGGTATCTCAATGTTCGATGCTCCATGTCTCTGATCCATAGAGTGCCTCGCTCCTTTCTTTTTGTCGATTCTCATATTAATTTCCTAAATTACTAGGTCCATAATATTCCAAGATGTTTACAGGTCCCCTTGCCTTTCTGTTAGAACTGCGATAGGCATCTGCGAACCGGAAGCATGTTTATTTCATCAACATTAACCTTGATTACTTTTGTACCAATTACTTTTGCTTCTCGTTTTGATTCTTTTAGTTACATATTATATTAAATAATAATGGCGAGAGGCTCTATCCTTGTCGAACTCCTCATTTGTTTTGGCTTCTATTTTCCTTTCATCATTCATTCGACTGATGTGATCTGATTCTTGCGGAGGCTACAGAGTATTTATTTGTCGTTGTAGTCCATCTCAACTGCTTTCAGTATCTTGAACATCTTATTCCATTCCACGTTGTGAAATGGCTAGTTGATGGAGGCTTTCACATGAGTCACGGGAAATATGAGGAATTTCAGAAGTAATTTTTCATTGATGACAAATTATTGGTAATTAGTTTTCCTAAGATGGCTAATGGAGGTTACTGTCAACGACCAGAGAAGTTGGTAAAAGGTGAAATAATATATTTGGTGATAATAAACTGCCGTAGTATAAAAATAAGGTAGTTTAATGCTACCATTAAAGGCACCGATGCGGATGTAATTATAGGGGCAGAAAGTTGGTTATCAAACGAAATCGCAGATAATGTATTTTTTTCCAAAATCATTTACCATTATTGTGTACCTTCACAACACACTAAATGCATCAATTGGCAACAGCATCCACCAGAGTAAATTCCCTAATTAGTAATACTCCCTATTTATTAGCGGCAAATGTACCAGAACATGTTGTAAAAGTAGTAACCGAGAAAGGCATTAGTGGCCATAAAGTAGTCGCAGCTCATCTACATCTACATCTGCACGATACCCTGCAAGCCACCGCGAGGGTGTGTGGCATGGGGTGAAGATCTCCAAGCATGCACCACCAACATGCAAACCAGCAACCATAATGTCTCGTGCTACTAGATTGTTAGTATCTATAGTATTTGTTTCTGATTTATCTACTGGTATGTGCATTTCCACCGACCTGAGACATGAAGGACAAATATGATTCTCTTTCGAAAACGTGGTAATAGTTTGAGATTTGACATATTTTAATGATGACATGAGCAGTTAGATTTAAAAAATTGCATTATAAGTGCGCGTAAATAGTGAATGTAAATGTATGTAAAGTTTACGACAAGTGTGTACTTTAAATATGATAATTTTGTACCATCTTTTGGGAATAAATTCCAATCCCAATGGAAACAAATGCATCATTGCGAATATATGGGATGTTCATTGACGCTAACTCAATGATTCTAAAATAGTTCATTTTAATGAGACGCCGTGAACTGCATTGTACCTTTCGTGAGGATAAAGGAAGATATTGGAGGCATGCTAAGCAATTTGTGGAACAAGGTAAATATTTTTCTGCGCAAGCATTCTGGATCACTGCTAACGTTACTTAAGGATTATGTAGGTTTGCAATCGTTAAAGGAAAGAGTATTGAAATGAATAATTCAATAGTGTTCAAGTTTTAAATGTTTTTTACATTACTTTCTAAGTTTACCTATTTGAACCTACCTGGGACATGCGGAAAACAGAAGTCATGCTTTTGAAAGGGTCGTGGTTTGAAATTAATACACGCGGTGAGAAATCCACTAGTATAATCAAATATAAGAATAGTAGGTTGAAAGATAAAACGTTATAAGAATATGGGTGGAAAAGGGAAATTCAGATAATGGTAGAGAAATGACAGGTATGTACTGAAATAGGTAAAGTGTGTACCAGCTTTTACGATTTGACCTTTAATGCAAATTGAACAAATGGCATTGCCACGTGTCCGTAGGAAGTTTGTTGACGCCATTGCAATTAAGTCCGGCAGTGAATAATTTACGTGAAAGGTCAGAGAAAAAATATTATTTTTTGCCAAGAAGATGGGTCCCCCTTTTCGGAAATACCCCGTTCCAGCCTGAAAGGTTCGGAAAATTATAACCACTAGCGGATGGATCCCGTTGAAATTCAACGTGTGTGAGAAAAGTAAAATGTGTGCATAATAATGAGATTGTAACATTTATTGCAAAGGACGGATCCCAACTTTGAAGATGGAGCTCTCCACTCCAAAACAAAATATATCAACAAAATACATAAATACTATCAAAATCAACTTTGCACAAATGCTGTTCCAATTTTGTAGCTGAAGGTTCCCATTGATATTCAGCTTGAGGGATAAATATAATAATTACTTATTGTATTAAGGCATTTTCTCATTTTTTCTTCGTTTTATGAGTTGGTCATAGCTCCAAGTCAGTATCGGAAACATAAATATTATTTAAACAATTGAAAACGTATCATTACTGCCAGGATTCATATTGAGCTCTGTTATAAAAATACTTACATGTCGTACCTTTACGTATATTTAAGTTCCCTAATTACGCTTACCTATAATACAAATTATGTCTTACGTCGATGCTCAAATTTTTGTTAAACTATCTCAAATCTCAAACCTCATCAATCCACGACGTTTTCGAAGAAGTTATATATCAGCCTTTTATGAATCAAGTTGTTGAAACTGCACAAACTCGTAAAGAAATGAAAAAAACTTATGAATAATCCTAAGTTTAGCGAATTGAAACCTACTAAATCTATGAATAGCGCTAGCAATCAGCACGGATGTATGTGCAGGAAGAAATGGCCGACCACGCCTCAAGAATCAGCGGCAAAAACCTTCTTTATTATCTTCCATTATCATCGTGATAAACGCAATGCGGTTCACGGCATACGACGCACTGTATAAGCATCCACGATTTCGGGAACGACAATGGAAAAGACCTTAGCAACGCTCGGAAAAGGACCGGAAAAAACAGTAACTTTCAACGTAAAGTACATTATTTAAAGAAAATTCGAGCACAAACTATATATCGGTTGACAGAATTAGAAAGTTAATATCTTTCTTCATTAAATACAAGAGGAATGAAAGAAATCGATTAACATTTAGTAATTTTACTGAGCGAAAGAAAAAACCCTTGCACTTTCATAAATTGAAAAAGTCCATTTAAACCAATGTAAACACATTATTGGCGCCAGGAATCGAACCCGTTTATTCTTTCGCCTGGTAAAATAATTGCATATCAATTTTTCTTCCATTTTTTTGTGTTTATTGAGAAAATGTTTGAACTTTCTTATTCTTTCAACCTATTTACACTTTGTTTTCGAGGTTTCTGTAAATGGTTTAATTTACGTTCAAATTTACTGTTTTTTTCGGTTCTTTTCCGAGCGTTGCTAGGGCCTTTTCCATTGTCGTTCCCGAAATCGTGGTTGCTTATACAGTTCGTCGTATTCCGTGAACTGCATTGTGATTTTCACGAGGATAATGGAAGATGTTAAATGAATTGTTCGCAGTTGTTTCGTGAGGCGTGGTCGGCCATTTCTTCCTGCACATGAATTCGTGCTGACTGCTAGCGCTACTCAGATTTATTATGGTTCCATTCCGTAAAATGAGAATTGTTTAAATATGTATTTTAACGGGTTAGTGCAATTGCACCGAACTGAGACAAGAAGGACAAATATGGAACTCATTTCTTCATTTGAAAACTAATTAATAGTTTTTTTTAGTTATTATGGTCAAGTGTAATTTTTTTAGTTGTCGTTTGCATTTTCTTGTTGCACTCATATCTGCGCTTCACCGCGTTGCTACCTTCATTTTTTTTTAAATTTGTCGCATTTGATGTCACAACCCTTCAATTGATATTTTTACATTTAAGAAAAATACATGTCCGAATTTTCGTGGATTTCGTTGTTTTGATATCATTCTTAATTAACCTCATCAGGAGGTTCTCAATATCATAATGCTAATTAGGCCAATATTTGTCAAATATATATTTGTTATATTGTAAATTCATGATTTATTATATTAATACCCACATTTTTGTCGTAAATGAGTTAACATGAAAAATTGTTGTTATTTATGTCTAAAGAAATTAATTTAATGACTCTAACTCTCGTAACAGTGAAGAGTTATCACTCATTCTTGTTAAACTGATGTACCAAAATTTGATTTTCAGCTCCGACAGCATTAGATCTCTGTCTCCGATCTCAGTTGTCCTCCTGATCAGTAACGAGACCTTCCTGTCGTGACACCGTCATCAATAGTGTGCAAGGAGACAACAGTGAAGGTGACCTCATCCGGTAGCCATGGCAACGAGTGTTGTAAACGACGTTTTCGGCAAGGAAGAGCTTCTTTTCGCCGCCGTAGTCACTGGGACCCTTGAGCAATACAAGGACCAGCTGAACTCCTTGGGAGACGTGGATGTGAGGGTTATGAGGCAGAGAACACTCCTTTACGTTGCGGTGGGGTTGGGGAAGGTTGATTGGGTGGAGGGATTGCTGGAAAAGGGTGCTAACCCTGGACTGAGGGACGTAGAAGGGGTTAGCGTGGTTGAGCTGGCCAAGGGTATGGGGGAGAAGTACCCTGAGAACGAAGACCGCCTGTCGATTAGTAAATTGGTTCGTCTGGTGATGATAGGAAGGGACAGTGTGGCACAAGGGGGCTGTAATACTACATCTACAAGTCAGGATGCAGGAATGGAGGCCACGGGACAGAACGCGATATCTGGTCTGATGACAATTGATACATTGAGGCAAGAAATGTCAACCATTCGCGATTTAATTAATGACGTCAAAACAGAAATGGCGACTATTAATACCCATGCGATGCAAGAAATGTCGACCATTCGCAATTTAATTAATGATGAAATGTCGACCAATCGCGATTTAATTAATGACGTCAAAACAGAAATGACGACTATTAATACACATGCGATGCAAGAAATATCGACCATTCGCAATTCTATTGATGACGTCAAAACAGGAATGGCAACAGTTAGTACCGTTAGTACCGAAAGGGAAGAAATTGCAGCCATCCGCATTTTCGTTGATGACGTCAAAACAGGAATTACGACAATTAATACCCATTTGCAAGAAATGTCGACCATTCGCAATTCTATTGATGAAGTCAAAGCTGGATTGGCGGAAGTATTGCCGTCGACTCTTCGAACGGAAGAAGACATAAGGAGAGAATGCGTGGAGGCGATGATGCGAAAGACGAACATCTTGAGGAGTGATGAAGGGAAAGTGACAAAGGCGAGGGGATGGTACGAGAAACTGTATTCTGAATGGGATGAGACGGCTTGCCTGATGAAATTCCTCAAAAGCCATGACGACGTGTCTATTGAGATCGATTTCGTCTCATGGAATATCGGAGGAATGAAATCGTCATTCACAGACCACGACGGAGTGGAGAGGAAAGGCAATCGTTATGAGTATTTCGCCGACTTCGAAGAGAAGAAAGTGTACCTGGGAGGATATGGAGATGAGAACTGGACCATTTCTCATTTAGCAGGTGCACTGGCGCAGATGTCAGTGTGTCTGGCTTTCAAGAACGGAGGGAGGCCGTACGCGGCGGGAGATGACGTCACGGAGCCACGATTGAAGAACGCGACAAAGGAGGCGGAGGAGGAGAAGAGGAAGAATGGAGTACATTGGATTATTCGAGATGCATTGGGAAAGAAGACTCAGCACGGGAAGGAAGTGTATTTCACATCAGCTGTTCCTCACATTATCGCTAGGCATGGATCGACGGATGGAACGTCTCGATTGCAGCGACAAGTTCCTCTTCTGCTGGAGTTGTTCCGTGACAGCGTGATGCCGGCACTGCTCTCCAAGGCACAGGTATGTGTTGCCATGACAACGCCACTCGAATACGCATCTGTCGCCTATCAATTTAAACATCGCTTCAATTGTTTAATTTAAATTATGGTTTAATTCTTATATTTTGACTTTGTGGCAAGTAGAGTAAAATAGTGGCTTCTAGTACAGTAAAAAAAGAGGCCTCTAGTAGAGTAAAAAAGGGGCTTCTGGAACAGTTTATCTACAAATACGCTTCATTATGGGAGCCAATACACAGCATGTGCCAATTTCACGAAACATGCGCAAATTACATGTCACTAAGTGCTTCAATGCTACTACTATAAGAAAATTGTTAGATCGCGTTCGTACCCCTGGCTTTTCAATAATTAATATGTTGCCTACCGTAATTTAAACTGGGTCCGTTTTTTGATAAATCTAATGGATGTCAAGAACTTACCCGTAAATACTTTCATTTTGTATATATTGTTGGTGAAAGATTATTGCCGTGGAATATGAGGACATGTTAACTGGAGTGCAGTCAATTTGAAACCCTTAGCAGCTACGCATACGCAGCAACAATACCCTTACAATACAAGCAGTAGAAATTGCTTTAACAGTTACGTTTAAAAGTGAATTTTTAATGTGTGGGCATGGGTTTTTCTCTCTGAGATTTATATAAACGTACGATGTAATATTGTGCTCTCATGATATGTCACAGCTGTGTATGTCCTATTGTTGTTCATGCCTGCTGTTTTATTTCCTCTTCTATACCTTTTCGTTTGCTGCCGCGTTTTGTGTGAAACGTTTCTTTAACAATACAATTATCAACCCTCATGCACAGTCATTTGCTTAATGTGTCCTCAATATATACAAATAAGATTTATGGTCAGTTCCTTCTAGAAAAAATATTCATTTTCATTCGTTAATTGCAGGTGTGACCTCTATAATCCTCACTGTGGCAGCGTATGATGACGTCGGCAGGTTTTGAATGCAGGGGACACTTTTGAATGCAGAGTACTTTGTAATAACAGGATGAAATGAACCTTTCTTATTAACTGATTCCATGTCCTGGGTTAATTATTATATTACTAATACTGATATATCCCGCACTTATTAAATCTTTCGTGACTATGAAGAAGTCCTTCATATGTAAATATGGTGTAGGTTTTGTGCATTTTTTCTTTATTAGTTTTTTGGTAGTCAGGATTACGATATTCCAATTTTGCCAAGGCTTTTAAATACTTAACATGTTTTATTTCAGGGTTTTACAATTATATATTGTTCAATTTCATAGCGTATGGATGTGCCTTCATTATAAAACCTATCATTTTGCTATATGTTTAATAAAACCTATTATTTTGCTACATGTATAATTGATTGAAAAAGGCAATCTCATGCAGTGTGTAGTTCTGTAAATTGGTGAATAATAAAACGGCTTCACTTGGATTCAGATTGCAATGAACTGTCATATCTCACTGTCCAAATTCTTCCTGCAGTGTGGATGTTATCTGACCCACCATTTCTCTATTCCTTCATGTATGCATGCCCACTGAGAATGTTTCATTTCCAATGCAGTACACTCTTGGCCATATCCTGGATTATTGGCACACGTTTTCTTTTTCTTATGTATATATATATATATATATATATATATATGTATATATTGTGACGGGACACGTGGCTGGACTGTTCGACCTCTTCTCAGCCGGGGTTTGTCTCCGTACGGATCCTGCGGTCGGGCAATTTCCCCCCCTCTTTCCCGTTCCCTCCGTCAGCCACGAATGAGAACGCGCCAACGCCACTCCGGAGAAAGGAAAAGAAAGCTTCGCTCCTAATGAGAAGCGACAAGGGGTGCCACTCAAAACCGGGGTCAAGCTGATCAGCAAGCAGAGATCAACGAGAAAAATATCTTAGGGTGAGGCCTTCGCGGAACTGCAGCATTACCCTCCGAGATCGGCGATGATCGGACCTGAAAATCGAATGGGCGCGGATCACCGCGTTCGGGAGTAACAGACGACTCGCGTTCACAGGAAAAACACCGATTTATTGCTAGACACATAGGATAATTACACTCCTACACTATAATGAGGGATGAATGAGTTGGTGATACGTGAAACATTAATGAAATATGCCCCAAATGATAACTAACCTAACTAAGAACTAATGAATGATACAAAAAATGAACAGTGAAACCCTTTTGAGAAATGAAATGAAATGACATGAAACCCTTTATACAATATTTACAAGCTCCTCGTCCTTTCGTTTGAAATATGGTTGAGGACCACTAGGACGGGAGGAGAGTGATACAATTTCAGTCTGCTTGGGACTGATTTTGAAATGACGTGCGCCCCTCTTAGAGAATGTGAGTTCACTTGCGCAGGACGGTGGAGTTGACTCAGGGCGTCGAAGACGGGATCGGAGTTCGCTCGACCGTTGGTCGATCGGTTCGGGGAGGTTTGATAGGAAAGTACTATGCCTTGTAAGGTGTCTGGAGCATGCCCGGAGACGCGTGGGTTTCCCGGCCCTGGGGTGAGAAATCGTTGGCACCGGTCCTCGGTCCAACCTTCTACGTCCGCCTTAGAGCCAACAGGGAAATTGTCGCCTGGCTGCGATGTCGTCCGCTTGCACGAGATGTGTCCTCTCAATCAATGACTCCTTCGCAGGTCCGTCTCTCCAGCTCCACGCCTTATGGCTGCTTTCAATCTGTCCTCCTCGCTGCTCCGTTCTCTGCGTCCACTTGCGTCGCTTCGCTCTCCTTCCTTTGAGTCGTCTCTCTCCGTCTGCCGTCCTTCACTCTGGATCTGGGTCTGGGTCTGGGGCGAGCTCACTGGGGAACCCCTTTATATATCGTCGGTCGTTGCGACCGGCGCTACAACTAACATTACAAATAATGGAGGATCGAAAAAATGGTGGGCGGTAATTTGAATTACGCGCGAGCCGTCTCTCTCTCCGTTTGTCGCGCGCATCCACCCGATCGCGCGAAGACGCCGCGATCACGCTCACACGAGCAGATCGTCACATCATATATATATATATATATATATGCAGTATTATTCTCAATTCATTTTTCCCTTCTATTTTTCATGAGATTGATTACTCATATTTTCCAGCAAGAGTTATAGAGTCGCATCCTACTTCAAGTATTGCCAGCCTGGAGAGAGTTGCCAAGCAGTGGCTGCAACATGCTGGTGACCAAATTAAGTATATTGAGAAGAATAGGGAAATGGAAAAAATAGCATGTAAAAAAAATTTAAGTTTTTCCATTTATTTGAGGTCCTAAAAATGGCACACATCACCGGCTCACTTGCATTGTTCTGTATCGTCTTGGAGTTTTTCAACTATAGAATTCTACTTTGGGATTCGAATAAAAATATTTTACCGTCATTTGCACGGTGGGAATATGAAAGAATTCAGATAACTTATCTACAGTAGGTACTTTCATTACTATAGATACAGTAGAGGGTAATTCTGTTTGGAGAAAACAATGGTATCATTGAAATTTAAGAAGCACCAGATTATATTCTTACGAATATTCATAGCAGGTACTGTACGGTATTTTAGAAAGAAAGCCCGTCACAATGATGTATTCCATGGAAGAGGTTATCATTGAAATATGTTACAATTGGTTTTAAAAATATTTATTGATTTGTTCTAAATTCGCAATTTCGGGTAGAAGGTGGTTTAGGTAAAAAGGTTTTTCACTTCTCCATCATACGATTCTCCCAGAAACCCTGATCTCTCTGGATCTTTTCCAGAATGAAATCATGTCGGGTCCAAAAGATAAATATGCAATATTCCCATTTTGCAATATTTAGCTACCCCTGAACTAGGCAGAATAATCAGAATTTCTATTCCACCTCAAATTTCTCTCCCAAATATCGCCGTCTTCTGTGTCCTTATGCTTCGTAAATGACGGGCATAAAATGGCCCGGACTGTATTTTGCCGAGTCGAACTTGCACTCGTGACCGAAAGTGGAGGCAGTCAGTCTCTTCAATCTCTCCGTCATTCATATCTTGGAGTGCCGCTGATCCTTGTCTTCTCCTCCAGCGCTTTTCTCTCTTCTGCACTGAGAGTGATGGACTTTATTAAAGCGTCAGCGGCTTGTGCGCCCATCTCCCTGGTCTCATTCTCAACGATTCCATAATCTTCATCTGGACCCTCCACACCATGGAGATGTGTTGGGTTGGAAGGGTTAGCGTAGGTGGAAAGGATTGTAAAACTGTGAAATTAGTGGAAAACCTTGCGCCCGTGAATTTCAGTAGTCTGTGGTGTAGAGATGAGGGTAAGGGTGTACAATTGGCTTATGCTTGTTTTGGCCGGCGTTGAGTAGTGGGAAGAAGTTTCGGCTCTTCCGTGGCCTCAGTCTTCTCTGGTCTTTTCCCAACTGGTGGAATCTCTTAGGGGTTGGTGAGTGCAGCAGGAATGCGGGAAGGCCAGAGATTATGGAATTTTACTTTACTATGGGTTTACAGGAATATGCAATCTTCCAATAGGCCAACAGGACCGCAAAGGTAATAAAAAACTGGGTCTACAAAACTTAGCTCAGAGACAGTATTAAAAACACCTGAATAAACTCTAATTCCGCAGCTGCGATACACAAATAACTGGCTATTCCATGTAAAGTGTTTTGTAGTGCCCGCGCATTCTTCACAGTTTTCGATGAAATTTTACGTGGATATTTGCATACATGCCAATACAAATTGGAGATGATTTACACTCATCGATGCAGTACTTGCTGAGATATAGCAACTTGTTTCACACCATTACGTTGCCTTCTCATGTACGACTAACATTTTTGACAAATTCGAGAGGTGGGTTCCCAGATAATATTTCATGGAAATATAAGAAACTTGGTCACCATTTACAGCTTTATGCCCTCTGTGAAATAAGTAAAGAAATGTAATCTGACATATAATAAAAAATGACGTATTTCCTCGTTGACAATTCAGCGCGCTATGTAAAAATAGCTTTTCTATCACAAAAAATCTCTTTGACGTTTTATATCTCGGGAATTTACGGTATCATAAAAGTGAACCCTTGCACACAATAGCTCATTAAAACCAGAATTTCAAATACAATATCAATTTGCATTAGTTAACAAAAGTATAAAACTTACGATTTTTATCAAAATGCCGAATATATGTCATTATCGAACCAAGTCTATTTATTATCAATTCTCATATCGTCAAGAATGCATAATTCTTACAATGTAATTGTTTTATTCCATCTTTTCGTTTAAATTTCAAGGTAAGAAATAAAAATTCTTCGGATGCTGATTCCGTAAACAGGGCTTGTTTACTAAGCTTACCATGGCCTAGAAATGGTATTGTATCAAACAATTACAACTGTAGGCTTGGTCTCAAATGTTAGTTAATGAAAACCATTAGGAGTCCAAATACTTTTCACTTGAAAAAAATTCTCACTTGAATTCAAAATTAAAAGTTTTTAAAATGATAAACGATTCATAAAATACTCTATATTCATGGTATAACATATTCTTGTTGGTAAAGCGCGCAATACAGTTTCGTATTGTGAAAAGCATTTCGCGTTCTACGCTTCGACTTTGAATCGGTCCGCGACTGCGAGCTTCTTGTCGAACTCGAACAAACAAATGTCTAAGAACCAATCCACAGATGAGCCGCTCACGCCTGAAGCAGCAGGGCCGGTGTCGGAGGAGCGGGTCCCTCTCACACTCCCTCCTCCTCCTTTGGTCCCCCCTTCCCTAGCGCCTGCTGGGACTCGCTCTCCAGCTAGGGGAAATTCCTCGCCCCGTGAAGAAAAGTGGAAATTGAGGTACAGTGGTTCGGGATTATGGTCACTGTGTTGTTGTTGTAAACAGTATACAAAAGCATGATTGTACCACCTAGAGATGAAGGATTCCCGCTTAGCGGCTTCTAGTTCAGTAAAAAAGGGCCAAAAAAAGTAGAGTAAAATAGGGGCTTCTGGAACAGTTTATCTATAAGTACGCCTCTTTATGGGAGCCAACACAAAGGGAGTGTGGCA
This sequence comes from Platycnemis pennipes, assembly GCA_933228895.1. NCBI lineage: Eukaryota > Metazoa > Arthropoda > Insecta > Odonata > Platycnemididae > Platycnemis > Platycnemis pennipes. The sequence goes on along the minus strand of CAKOGI010000003.1, from coordinate 1,713,513 downwards.
GGGGTGAATATCACGAAACATGAGCAAATAACATGTCACTAAGTGCTTCAATGCTACTACTATAAGAACATTGTTAGATCGCGTTCGTACCCCTGGCTTTTCAATAATTAATATGTTGCCTACCGTAATTTAAACTGGGTCCGTTTTTTGATAAATCTTATGGATGTCAAGAACTTACCCGATAATACTTTCATTTTGTATATATTGTTGGTGAAAGATTATTGCCGTGGAATATGAGGACATGTTAACTGGAGTGCAGTCAATTTGAAACCCTTAGCAGCTACGCATACGCAGCAACAATACCCTTACAATAGAAGCAGTAGAAATTGCTTTTAGCAGTTACGTTTAAAAGTGAATTTTTAGTGTGTGGGCATGGGTTTTTCTCTCGGAGATTTATATAAACGTACGATGTAATATGGTGCTCTCATGGTATGTCACAGCGGTGTATGTCCTATTGTTGTTCATGCCTGCTGTTTTATTTCCTCTTCTATACCTTTTCGTTTGCTGCCGCGTTTTGTGTGAAACGTTTCTTTAACAATACAATTATCAACCCTCATGCACAGTCATTTGCTTAATGTGTCCTCAATATATACAAATAAGATTTATGGTCAGTTCCTTCTAGAAAAAATATTCATTTTCATTCGTTAATTGCAGGTGTGACCTCTATAATCCTTACTGTGGCAGCGTATGATGACTTCGGCAGGTTTTGAATGCAGGGGACACTTTTGAATGCAGAGTACTTTATAATAACAGGATGAAATGAACCTTTCTTATTAACTGATTCCATGTCCTGGGTTAATTATTATATTACTAATACTGATATCTCCAGCACTTATTAAAACTTTCGTGACTTGAAGAAGTCCTTCATATGTAAATATGGTGTAGGTTTTGTGCATTTTTTCTTTATTAGTTTTTTGGTAGTCAGGGTTACGATATTCCAATTTTGCCAAGACTTTTAAATACTTAACATGTTTTATTTCAGGGTTTTACAATTATATATTGTTCAATTTCATAGCGTATGGATGTGCCTTCATTATAAAACCTATCATTTTGCTATATGTTTAATAAAACCTATTATTTTGCTATATGTATAATTGAATGAAAAAGGCAATCTCATGCAGTGTGTAGTTCTGTAAATTGGTGAATAATAAAACGGCTTCACTTGGATTCAGATTGCAATGTACTGTCATTTCTCCCTGTCCAAATTCTTCCTGCAGTGTGGATGTTATCTGACCCACCATTTCTCTTTTCATTCATGTATGCCCACTGAGAATGTTTCATTTCCAATGCAGTACACTCTTGGCCATATCCTGGATTATTGGCACACGTTTTATTTTTCTTATGTATATATATATGTATATATATGTATATATATATATATATATATATACACAGTATTATTCTCAATTCATTTTTCCCTTCTATTTTTCATGAGATTGATTACTCATATTTTCCAGCAAGAGTTATAGAGTCGCATCCTACTTCAAGCATTGCCAGCCTGGAGAGAGTTGCCAAGCAGTGGCTGCAACATGCTGGTGACCAAATTAAGTATATTGAGAAGAATAGGGAAATGGAAAAAATAGCATGTAAAAAGAAAATTTAAGTTTTGCCGTAGCACAAAATTCTATTTTCTTATCCAAATAAGTATATCCCTCCATATTCCTTTGATTTACACCACATTGAATTTAGATTAGACTGTGATTCTTTATTGTATTAATATTGCATTAATGTGAAGTCATTATTTAGCACTGCAAATAGTAGTGTACCTGCCTATCGATTGATGCTTATATTCATAGAAGGCCTCCAATTAGCTCTTGCTTTGCTGGGAAAAGGATTAGGTTTGCGGTCATTAGGTTACAAATGTGGCATAGTTTTTATCTACTGATCTCATCTTATATACTTCAGGGACGAAAAATATTACCAAGAGCTTGTATTGCACCGATCAGAATGCTCATAATCTCCCTTGATGCAATTGTATTGATTCCAGCTTTTCCTAATGATACTGCATGCTTTTGGGATCAATTTCTTCCGCACGTTTTTAGGGAATATTTTGTGCGTTAAATCCAGTTATGCAGTTAAGTCTCAGTTACATGAATACCTAAAGAAATTTTAAAGAGTTGGGGAAGCGTAGGTATTAATACCAGAGTACAGAGTGCTTATCTCCCATCCCCGCCATACAGGCGAAGCGTTCCGATTTGTTTCCGCCATATTGGCATCAGTGTCAAGCGGGTTGCATACCTTCAGGATACCACAGGCCTCTGCCATTCCTACTTTTTGTCAGAGAAATAGCTGCGAAAACATGCATATTTATTTTGACTAAGGCCAAGAAATAGCCATTAATGAAGACATTGGGAAGCCAATACGTGGAACACATCGTAGGTGATGACTAGTTCTTTAAGATCGAGACAAGGAGTCCTGTAAAAATTAGAAGGACATGTTTTCAGCGTTCATTAAAAAGGCGAGTCCTTTGAGTTAAGAAGTGTATATTTACTGGAGAGTTGAATAATTTTTTTTAAATAAATAGCGTCTGATAGAACGCTTGTTTCTTCATTTTTTTTACGAGCGTAGACTTTTTTCTCTCCTAATCTGTACATTAACGTTATTTCATTTTGAAAAAATACATGGTTTTCGGCGCTCAATTCCTGATGTTCCAGACTAAGGTCACCCATTTTCTTAGCAGTCTTAACGCTAACTTCAAATTTTGAAATGTGTTAGCCGGGAATATTTGCGCGTGCTATCTTAAATTTTGAAAAAGCAGTAGTACAAAGTGTAAACTTCCGCATATTAAAAAAGATACAATGAAGTATAGAAGAGAAGAGAACCATATGGAGCACTATGATGCAGACAAGGTCCTGATAAATAAACCACATTTTAGAATACAATGATGTATTAAGGACCATGATAGGAGGGAAAATAATAAAGAAAGTACCTCGAGGAATACCGAGAGAGAGGTATATTGTCCGGGTGAAGCAGAATATGAAACAGAAGATTTAAAATTACATAAAGGACCTAGCAAGAAACAATATAATGGAGGGCTGGAATCTACCAAACTCTAGGATTTATTGGGATTGTAAGTATTGTAAGTTCTTGTAATTATAAGTACCTCAAAGAATTTCTAGCTCACTTGGCGGCCAAGAAAATCTATGAACCGGTACATATCACCCAATGCATTTCGGATGAGTTTTTTGACATGACAAACGTCCTGCATTATATTAATCGTGAATTTGGTTGCTGTAAGATTAAAACTAAGCTTAGTTAGTTGAGAAACTGGTGGAGGATACAGCTAAGCTCCCAGAAGCACTCCTTTTCCAATATTAGTGGGGTGCACATTAAAAGTGAGACACCCCACTTCGACCCCTATGTATGTCAGCTTAGCTGTACATGTACTATAAATGACTAGAGAGTAATGCTCTTCTACATTTGTGCTATTGGCGAGTAAGTACCCCACTAGCCGCCAGAATTTGTCGTTTCTACTAACAATCGTGAAAACTAATTCCGGAGTGGCGGATGTCCTCGTCCCTTGTAGATTGACTAAGCTCATGTCGACAAATTCATCGCTGTAGTCTACGTAGCCCATGACTTTTCCACGCCCACCATCGAGATGTTTTCGCATATGCATAGCATCTACGATAAGACAAACTTTCACGCTCTTTTTCCTTTCTGTTTTCTTCCCCACGTACTCCTCGAGTATACCGAAGGACTACAGTCTGAACTCTATGTTCCTGATCGTAGAAGCATACCACGCTCGTAAAACACTTTCACGTGGTAGACAATGCCCTAGATTAGCCCTAACATTATGCCTTAACGGAGAAGTAACGAAAGCTCAGTGTACATGTACGGATCTCCTCTGGGTGCCGAATACCATTAGTACCTTATCTTAACTCTTCTGTTTTTTGCTGGCCTTTAGTGGTTCAATTATAGCTGATCTGTTCTTTAGCAGAATTGAATGCAGATCATGCTTTAGGCGAGATTTCTCCCGAGTTGATGAATAGCCTCATCCAATGTATTTATCTTCTTTCTCTTCTTTCTATATTCTGCTTTAAGCATTTCATTTATTATTCACGAATAATCCACTCTACCATATGATATGGGAGCATCATTATCGGATCGGAATTTGACGCAGCATTAAGGGACCTTCGCATGGATAAGGCATCTGGAATTGATGATATTCCTGCAGAACTAATTAAAAATGCAGGAGAGAAAACATTAACCCATTTTTAAAAAACCATCTGCGACATGTACTCAACAGGATAAATACCGAGGCGCTTCTAGATAAACATCATCATTCCTATTCCCAAAAAGAAGAGAGGGGAGATGTTTCGAGGGTTTTCGGGTTCCTCCCGCGTTCATCTGCAGAAGCCGACTGGAATGCCGGTAAAACTGTCATCCAGCAGGATGAATCAACGCGGGAGGAACCCGAAAACCCTCGAGACATTACCTGATCACCGCAGAAGCCATCGCAACAAGAGAGCGGAGAAATACGAAAATTTAGGACTATAAACCTTACAACACATGTATCGAAGATATTGACAAGGATCCACAGAAGAATAGAACGAAAAGCTGAGGAGTTCCTGGATGAAGATCAATTCGGATTAAGGATAAGTAAGGGTAAAAGAGAAGCAATACTGTCCCTAAGGCTGCTCATAGAGAAGAGAATGGAGAAAAACAAACCGTCGTTCATTGCATTTGTGGATTTAGAGAAGGCTAGAAGGCTTTTGACAACATAGATTGGAATTTAATGCTTGGAATTCTGAAAGGAATTGGAGTGTCATACAATGGTCGAAGAATTATACGCCGTTTGTATAAAAACCAGGTAGCTGTGATTAAATTTGGTCCCAGCAGTGAAAAAGCAAGAATAAAGAAAGGAGTGAGACAAGGCTGTGCACTGTCTCTCGTAATTTCCAATGCTTACATCAAGAGAGCCATCAACGAAATCAAAGAAAAGTCTTCTGGAGTGAACAACCACGGAGAAAAAATTAGCATCCTGCGATTCGCTGATGACATAGCACTCGTAGCAGAGACAACGAAGGATTGATGACTAATCTGAGGATTGATGACAATTTGAGGATTGATGACTAATGATGATGACCATATGATTTGTCGAATAATCCCTAGTTACCAGCTAAATCACCTTGAGAGGGTAAATATTAAAGATTAATGAAACTAATTAACTAACTATAAGACATAGTTAAGCAAATGATAAGCCGCAGAGAGGACAGAATTCAACAACTGAGAAATTATTTCAGAGAATATATTGGAGATGTCAAATTGCGACATTCAATTGATCCATACACAAACGGTAATGAAGGCGTACTTCCAGAGTCAATGGGGTTGGTTGGTGGTGATTTAGTTTCTATCGCTCCTTTTGGGCTTTAAAAATTATTTTCAGTGCATTATCAGCTGCACTTACAAGGCTCGATTTTGAATAACAAATGCATGAGTAATATGATCTGACATTCTCACAGAAATGCTTACCAAATGAAGATCATGTGGAGCTATTATCGAATTCATTTCTTCATTAATGCTGTCACGGAGTGGGTTTTCATTTCCCACAGTTTAATGGTGACTAGTACTCGAAGAATCTTGCATGATATTACCGAACATCTCTTTTTTATTTAAGAATTTTCTTCCAGCGTGCTCCTCCAAGTCAGGTGTTTGAAAATGCTTTTAACTGGATATGTATATGAAAAGGAACCAATACCTCAAAAGGAAAGTTATTACCTACATGCCTCACCTTTGCTAGATTCAACGAAGGACATGATCTTGGACGAAGATTTGCTCTTATATCATAGCATTCCCTCTTAAAATGAGAGGATCAAATGCGATCACTCTGTGGAGTTTTCCGGTCCGAATCTCTGCCGCAAAACTTTATCCAGACTAACTTTAGATTCTAAGGCTCCTTCGGGAAACTGCCATGTAATATTGTATTCAGATGATAGGGCCAAGCAAAGGACCACAATAAAATTTAAAAGTGAAAAAAATATGCACGCACTGACGTTGAAAATATGTATTCAATGAAATATTTGGGAAAATCTATTTTCTCGTAAGTGCAATTGCTCGCGTTTTTCTGTGACGCTCTACAATATTTTACTGGAAAAGCTTATCGATGGATTTTTGTTAAGCATTCTCTGAATTGCCCTACAACCGTAAACGCTGCTCCTACTTCCCGTCGGAATTGCCATGGCAACCTAGAAAATAATGTTAAATGCGAGTAAGACAGCACGCACTACAGTGAATCAACCCACTACTGAGTGGGTCTTTCCGCCATAAAATGATTTCTTCGTACCATTCCTTTGTCACTTTTAAGCCTCTCGTCTTTATTTTTCACGCCCCAGACTAACGGATCATTTTTTTAACATTTTGTTTCAGTGAGGTGACGCCCGCGTCTGAAATACGGTCGGCGACTCGGCTGGTAGCCTACCCTTGGTAATCCTAGCGCCTGTAAAAACCGCATCCCGCGAAACTTTGATGCTAATATGGCGTCAACAAATCGGAATGCCTTGAGCGCGATATCAGCACTCTGTACTCTGGTGTATTAATTTAAAAATATAGGCAACCCGCCACGCTAACGAGCAAAAGTAGTGCCATCTAGCGGGGGAATTTCAAAGTAGCTACTTGATTAGCTGATTGTTGAGTACGTGGTTCATGAAATGAACTGGTAGCAGCATTCCTCGGCAGGCGTCATTGTTTGCGATGGAGGTTTCCGCGGGGCGTAGAGAGTAGTTGAGACAACTGCTTTATGAATTTTCCATCAAGTCGATTCATGTCAGGACTTTACCAGCTACCCTGAATTTGCACTTACGACCGAAAATGGAGACAGTCAGTCTCTTCAATCTCTCCGTCATTCATATCTTGGAGTGCCGCTGATCCTTGTCTTCTCCTCCAGGTCCTGAATAAGCCTGCAGGATATCCGTCAATATACTGCCTTGAGCATGGATCGACGCTGCGTAAAACGTGTAAATCAGTTGAGTCAATGTCATGTATTTAAGCGCTCATGAAGATTCACATTTATTTGAGGTCCTAAAAATGGCACACATCACCGGCTCACTTCCTGCATTGTTCTGTATCGTCTTGGAGTTTTTCAACTATAGAATTCTACTTTGGGATTCGAATAAAAATATTCTACCGTCATTTGCACGGTAGGAATATGAAAGAATTCAGATAACTTATCTACAGTAGGTACTTTCATTACTATAGATACAGTAGAGGGTAATTCTGTTTGGAGAAAACAATGGTATCATTGAAATTTAAGAAGCACCAGATTATATTCTTACGAATATTCATAGCAGGTACTGTACGGTATTTTAGAAAGAAAGCCCGTCACAATGATGTATTCCATGGAAGAGGTTATCATTGAAATATGTTACAATTGGTTTTAAAAATATTTATTGATTTGTTCTAAATTCGCAATTTCGGGTAGAAGGTGGTTTAGGTAAAAAGGTTTTTAACTTCTCCACCATACGATTCTCCCAGAAACCCTGATCTCTCTGGATCTTTTCCAGAATGAAATCATGTCGGGTCCAAAAGATAAATATGCAATATTCCCATTTTGCAATATTTAGCTGCCCCTGAACTAGGTAAAAATAATCAGAATTTCTATTCTACCTCAAATATCGCCGTCTTCTGTGTCCTTATGCTTCGTAAATGACGGGCATAAAATGGCCCGGACTGTATTTTGCCGAGTCGAACTCCCGAGGTAAATGGCAACAGTATTTATTAGTAACCCTCTCGTGTTTATTGGTATTGATCCCCTTTCCTTCCATATTCCTACGCTATTCGATCCTATTCATCGTCCAGGGTGCAGTATTTATTAGTTCTACTTCCGTATTTCACGGAATGCAAGGAATACGAACAGCGCTGCTTAGCAGTATTCCTTGGAAAAAGTATCGTATTTATCAGTAGTTGGGTAGGCACAGAATTCCTAGAGAATAGCATCGTATTTCCCTTGACAACCATATTCAAACAGTATGGCGGAAAATTTGTATTCAATTGACGAAGAACTCGTAGTAATTCTCTATTATTTTTTCTTCAGGTCATTCAAAGCCATTTGCAAATTATCCTTAAGATGAGTACGAAGGTACGAAGGAAATATGAACACTTGTACGGAGTGTTTATTCCGTTTTAGCGTCTGTTCGAAATGGGATACAAAGGCTGAAGAAATGCATTTATCCTCTATCACCAATAAATCAGCCACTTACAAAGTTAGATACCATAAAACGGGAAATTATAAGGTAAGATACATTTTAGTAGATGAACGATGTGTTTGAATTTGGCGGGCTATTGCAGTGAAAATAAGAGAAAATCGTTCTCGTCGTCAGTCGGCGAACAGCTGCTGCGAGTAGTTCACCGCGAGGTTTTGGTCGCAGAGAATAATTGGTGCATGGTACTAATACATTAGGTAGGTCGCTCCCGAGGACGAAAATGCGTCCGTTCTGCGCAGCTTCGCTGTGACGTAGTGTGGAGGACAAGAGGCGGCGGGCGTTTAAAATGGAGCCTAAAGACCGCTTTGCACGATACAAATTGTTATACATTCTTGCACAAACGCTTGTATAAACTGAAAGAAATTGTATGTTTGTCTGAATGGAATTAGAACAGGTTCTATTTTCCGTACAGTAAATCAGACATTCGCACAAGCAACCACACAATTTGCCGCTCTACACGGTACAATTTCCTCATACAAGCGTTTGTACAAGAAATTATGTCGTGCAAAGCGGCCTTAATACTGTTGATAGTAAAAACGTATTTGACATTATGATATTGTGCATCTCTTAGATAATGCTGAGAATTATGCTATGATATTTTCGTGCGTGTTGGCGAAATTCGTACCGGAAAAAAAATCGTAGTGCACGAAAATGAAGGTTGAGTTCAAGAATTAGTACGGTGGTTGAGGCTATCGCAAACTTATAGTACTCACAATAAACTGAGTGAATGCCCGTTTTATGGTTGGTTTCGAAATATATATTTCAAAGGAAAGCAGAAACGACATTTTAGTCAGCGCGTGAATGCAAATTGTCAGCATTCAACTTGTCAATGATCGCTACTGTACGATATAAATACTGACCAAATTTCCAGATAAAATAATTTTTCTAAAAAGACTATATTTTCTACTTATATTATTCTATTTTCACTATCAAAGCACCTGGAAAAGAGCCATGTTACCTCTCGTAATGCACGTTTGTACTCCAGTGAACTCGAAAAGATTCATGCTGCTAAATTTACAAAAAGGCCATAACATTTTGTTTGTCAAGGAAAAAAAATTCAAACAAATGTTTATTTAAAGGAAAAAAAAAACAAAAATTCACAATACAATAGTCAGATTTTTCAAGTACAAGATTTAACTTCTTTGGCTAATAAACGTCGAATATAAATATACACAATGAATGAGTGAGGTCAAAAATGGAAAACCGATCTGCAAGCAGCATAACACAATAGCAAGTCACAACTATTCCAGTCAGAAACTGCCACTATACTTATTCTTGATTACAGGAAAGTAAATAACAAATGGTTTCCAGAAAATGCTTAATAAAAGGTCCAGCAAACTTGCAAGTCTATCCGTAATAAATGAAAAAAGAAAGGCTGGGTGACAAGTTCAAGTACTAGTAAATAAAAATTCATCATATTTCCTAATCGATAAGCATTATTTTTGGAAATATACCCAAGCAAAAATGGTTGTAATAGATTATTTAAACACCTCAACAAATGAAAAATTTTACCACGATGAAACCACTTTCTTTCCCTTCAAGTAGAAAATCAAGAGAAAGCAACAGAATAATGGCCAGATTGTGACTCTCTCAATAACAAAAAGCACAACACAAAATCCAAATTTGTTTCCAATAGCACAGGATTAAAAGGTCAACAGAAACCTGAAAAAATATATTAAATTAGATAAATAAGAATTGAAAAACTTCACAGAATTCAATTCTCTAATTAAAAAACTTACTACAATCCATTTTTCACAGAAGAAAGTAATATGCAGTATGGCATAATCCATGATATAATAATTACCTAGATTTATTGTGAACATATAGAAATGCCAATAATGTCTGGGGACATAATAAAATAAATACAAACATAACATAGAAATATCAGATAACTCAAAGGAAATAAAATTATTTTGCCACAGAGGTAACCAGTACACAAATCCTTCATCATAGACTGCTGTACAAAAGATCAGCATCAATGATTTTATGTTTTCCATCATACATGGCTTAGTAAAATAAGAACTGAGGTCAATTTCGCAACCAATACCCATTTCTCATACTTCAAAATCCAACATCCACAACCAGCATCAATAGTTTCTCAGCGTACGAATCTTGATAAAACCTGGGAAATTTAGAAAAGTGTGCATATCAAACAAGCCTATACATAGAATTTTAAGATTCTCACAATTAGTGGACTAAAAATAGAAATTGAGAGCTCCTTATAACAGACAACATTTGGCTCCAACAAAATGAAGAAATGAAATAAGATTTATTCCACTCAAGCATTCTGCATACACTAATCATTATACAGCATCAATAACCAGGATTAAAATTGTCTCTCTTTATGAATCTTGGTAAGATACTGATCTTGGCAAGACCTGTGCCATCAACTAAGAATCCAATAACATAGCACCACCTGCAAAAGCACCTGGAAAATTTTAAAAGTGTGAATATCAAAAACCTTCATCATTATTAGTCATCAATCCTCAGATTGGTTTAATGCAGCTACCCACTGAGTTATTTTATCGGCTTAATCAAACCATATTACACCATGAATTTAAAGTTGCACACAATCAATGGACAAATGACTTACCCTCCAGTAACAATAAAAGTTCATTGTAACAAATAATTTCAGCTACCACAACATGATGAAATCTAATATTTTTGATTCCACTCAAGTATTCGGGACACACTACTCATTCTTCAAGATTAATAACCAGCATAAGGAGTTTCTCTTATAAGTTCTTGGTAAAACCTGGAAAATTTTTTAGGTGTTAATCAAACAACCTAACACCATGAATTTAAAGTTGCACACAATCAATGGACAAATGACTTACCCTTCAGTAACAATAAAAGTTCCTTGTAACAAATAATTTCAGCTACCACAACATGATGAAATCTAATATTTTTGATTCCACTCAAGTATTCGGGACACACTACTCATTCTTCAAGATTAATAACCAGCATAAAGAGTTTCTCGGTAGATGTGAGCTTAAGGGTAGTCAACTTCAAACACTTATCCCGCAAAAACGGTATTACTTAGCGCTTTCATTTCAACTGTGTTATGTAGAGGAAGGATGTACATTTATTATGACATTAATTACATTGCACTACTGCCATTATTTCATTATATATAACAATCCGAAAATGACCATTTTTCACCTGAAAATCTTGGGGTTTTCCTGAGACCACCGCTAGAGGGGTTTGCAACCTTTCACCTCTTCCCTATGACCTGCGCAGTAGGCTATTGAGTGTCGATAGCCACCTGCGTTCACGCGCGATGTATAAATGACTCATCTATTTTCCCACGCTCTGATTTTTCCTGTCTGAACGTGCTTCTGATCTCCGTCATGCATCATCACTTCTCGCTCACACTCTGGACCATACGGACGCTATGGCTTCTTGCGGTACATGTTCTTTCGGAGTGCTTTCTGCCAGCACTCCTGGTTGTTCAGGCGTGTGATCATATCCAAAAGTGTGGTTTACGTGTTGGGTTTCTACGTTTGGGGCGGGGCATTCCTTAAATACCCTTTTTCGGTTTTTGAGGCGTGTGTTCATACCCAAAAGTGTGGTTTACGTGTTGGGTTTCTAGGTTTGGGGCGGGGCATTCCTTAAATACCCTTTTTCGGTTTTTCAGGCGTGTGATTATACCCAAAAGTGTGGTTTACGTGTTGGGTTTCTAGGTTTGGGGCATTCCTTAAATACCCTTTTTCGGTTTTTCAGGCGTGTGATTATACCCAAAAGTGTGGTTTACGTGTTGGGTTTCTAGGTTTGGGGCATTCCTTAAATACCCTTTTTCGGTTTTTCAGGCGTGTGATTATACCCAAAAGTGTGGTTTACGTGTTGGGTTTCGTCGGGAGGAAGCGGGGGTATTCCTTAAATACCCTTTCTCGGTTGTTGAGACGTGTCATCATACCCAAAACTGCAGTTTCGGGCGTGCATACCGAAGTGTCATCTTTTTAGCGATATTCCGACGTTCCCCCGTTGGGGGGAGGGGGTGCGATTGGTGAGAAGATGCCTCTACCGCAGAAACGCCACTCAACATTTTACTCGCCACCTGGTGCCGACACGGGGAATTTCCAATATGGCGGCGCTGCGAACACTCACCTCTAAGGTTTGAAATGCTGTAAAATCGTGAGTTTTTCACTTCTTTTAACTTTTTTTTGGCGCATTAAAACGGACATATTAGCAGGTTGTGTTCCGAAAATTTCATCGAAAAACTACGATTTCTAGGGGTAAAAAAAAATGTTTTCCGTGACTACCCTTAAGCTCACATTTACCGAGTTTCTCTTATAAGTTCTTGGTAAAACCTGGAAAATTGGTTTCTTAAGATAAAGGAACTTTAAACACGTATTACCATTCACGAGCGCAGCTACATATTGTACCTTTCATTTAAAGCACTTCTACTCAACACCGAAATTAAAAGGTATGTAAACACAGCTGCCATAGTAGGCACCAAAATATTTTTAAATTCAGAATTCACTGATACTGGATTTCACCGACCTGTTTTAACATTAAAGTCGTCCTTTCGCCGGCATGCTCGAACCCACTTCATTTTCATTTCACTATCATTAGGGAAACGAAAAAACTTCAATTTTCCCTCACAATTTCGGCGGCTATTGTTGCAGCCAAATACAGTGCAGGAAGACATCTTCTCCGATAGTATTTGTCCCCAGAGAGTAAAAATACCTCCAAAAAGCGACTCACCATTCAAAGTAAACAATGATCAACACACGGAATTCACTCCATCTGTCCTCCACACTACGTCAAACAATCGAAACTGAGAGGTATCGATATATGACCGACATGCGCAATGGCCTACCTAATGTATTAGTACCATGAATTGGTGGCTTTGTTCGCGTAACATTTTAGTTGTTAACGTTAAATAATTATTTAACTATTATTACTCATGTACATTGGATTGGATTGTTTGAAGTGAACGTAGGCAGTTTATTAATGTACACGCCAGGATTTTGTGTGTGTTTGCCCAAGTTATTTGTTGACGTTCCTGCTTTATGTTAGTTATATTTGTTCTATTGTTAAGAATATATTTGAAATAGTTTCACGCCAAATGTTCATTTTGATCCTTACCGAAAATAGCACAAGCGAAATTCACAAGTGTCTAACATTTTGTATGTTTTTGCCTAAGCATGTTAATTTGAGGTGATACCTTATTGGCTTGTGATATTGTGTGAAGTATTCTTGCATCTTATTTACGTTTAGTAAACATTTTGTGTGGGTATGTGGGTGAGTGTTTCCGTATGAATTGGTTTAAATAGACATCAAGAGTTTTGTCTAGATTTCCTACGTACAATGTAGTGTGACTGGTATGTATTGATGCTACTGTGGTTATCGTTGAAACATTAACCTGACCGAGTGGTCATTCATTATGAATAATATACTACTTGATTAACGACGTTAAGTAATAATTTTACCTACAGAAGATTAGAGGTCACTTCTACAATTCTACCCAGAGGACCCACGGTGGTTAGTTACATTGTATATAAAAACCAAATCCCTTGACTTGTTTCTCAAAGCGGTAGCTGTCTCGTTGTCAATTCATTTCGGATGTCTTGCCGAATTGTTCTGGTTTATAAAGTAAGTAATTGGTGTCTGGTGGTGTAACATTATTCAAAGCATCAAGGTGTTTAAATATACATACATACAAATTTATTGCAAAAACTTTCTCATTTGTCATTTTCTAGTTTACATATTTGTTTCTTTTTGCTTTGGTTCTGTTTTAATGCCTATAGAACCAGAAGGTGATGTTTTATTATATATGTTGTCAGGCAACTTGTAATAATCACCCAATTAAGATTTGTTGACCAAGGAATTCGTTAAACAGATTAAATGAAATTCACATAAATACAACTTAGGTGAGCAATTCTTAGAATGTGCAATGAGTCAATGTTTTTTCCTTGAGTGCTTTGGTAGTATTTCTGACAAGCCTTTGATGTATGGTATGCTACTGTGAGTCTTGGATTTGTTGCATATGGTGAGTTTATGGATTCATTGCCAGGTTTGTCATGTGTGGAATTACTGTGGGAAATTGTGCTTTTGTCTACTGTTATCTTTATATTTAGGGCAACGTAGTTAATGTTGGGTAGGTTGACTATTCTTCATAGGGATCTTGTTGTTACAATATTTAGGGTAACGTAGTTAATGTTGGGTATGTTGACTATTCTGTTTGGGGATCTTGTTGTTACAAAGGATGGTATTGATGTGTGTATTGGGAAAATTATTTTTAGGAAGGGTATTTCTCACTAGGTTAATATTATTTTAATGTGGTGCAGGATTGCTATGTTGGGGAAAATTGGAACAATGTCATCTACATATTTACATATATGTGTGAGCATAAAATGTAGTTAGGATATGACTTCTTCAAGTAATTGGTTCATGACAAGATCAGCTATGATGGGGCATTTGGACTCCCCATACAAGTTTCTTAGCAATATATGTACTTCACCAACACCAACTGCTTCTATAGTCATTAATACAGTAAGTAAACAGAAAAAAGAAACAAATAAATACCTATAAAACAACAGAAACTGTTTCTTGCAATACATTTAGCATATATGTGGAAATATATATATTATAAAATGTTTTATGGATTTTGCAAAAACATGATGTAAATATAGTTTTGCCTATTAATGTATATTGATGTCTCCATAATTAGACTCTTTGTTGGTCCTTTCTTCTTTACATGGTTTACATTTTTTGTCAATCATGTTTTTTTTTGTTTAGTTATGTGATTTTATGTTGTTGTTTTGTGGCTGTAATTATTCTGCGACTGCAGGAAAGCACATGATAATAATAATAATATAATTTAATGTCACGTTGCACTTGCAAAAGTTTAACTATGGCTAGGGTAAATTGGTCAAAGTATAAAATAATATTGGGGAAATATATATGCAGTATTAGGGATATATACATTATAACCCTACAGAGATATACATAGTTTGAAATATTAGGATATAATTAGGCATTTAGTGCACTGGTACATAAATTAAAACCAAACAGAGATATACATAATATGAGGTACATGGATGCAATTTGACATTTAGTACATCGTAAATGTTCTTCATCATCCAAATGTTCTTGAATAGAGTAGCATGGTTCATCGATCAGTATTTCTTGTATATTTGTTTTGAGAAATTGATCGAGTTATATTTTAAGTGTGTAGGTATCTTATTATAGAGTTTAATACCCATGTAATATGGACATTTTTCATATACGTAGTTTAAGTCTGTGTTGAGGGTATGGTAATTGCAGGACATTTCTGGTGCTGTGGTTGTGTGACATAATCCCTTGCCATGTATATATGTATTTTTTTTGATAACCCTCAAGAAACCAGCCTTTATGAATGGATTCCAGTGGGATCGACACATACACATTCAGCCACTGTCTCTCTATTGTCAGTCAGAGTAATGCCTAACAAAATTAATTTAAAAAATCCACATAATTCCTTGGCAGACAACATGTATATTTTAACACCTTGATGTTTTGAAGGATGTTATACCACCAGACACCAATTACATACTTAATAAACCAATAACAAATAGGCAATACATCCAAAATGGCAAAGTATTTCATGCACCCATCATACTCCACACACACAGTGCTTCCCAACTACCCAAGGGGCACAAGGGGGTGTCTGAGATTTTCTTACCTTCACTTAGAAGGGCTGATTAACCTGCCTCAAAATTAGTTTGTGGAAGGAGGGAGAAAATTACTTGCTTCTTATGGTCTACTTCTATTCCCCTTTGATTATGATTCTGGATTTAGGTTGGATTTTTGTGGACATAACCAAATAGCTACGTGATATGGCTCGCAATAAATAAGATTCTTACATAATAAGAAGTTTTAGTATATTCTATGGTAGGTTTTGGTGCACCACTTTCTTTATTTAAATCAGGTGCATGAAGG
Organism: Platycnemis pennipes; assembly: GCA_933228895.1. Taxonomy (NCBI): domain Eukaryota; kingdom Metazoa; phylum Arthropoda; class Insecta; order Odonata; family Platycnemididae; genus Platycnemis; species Platycnemis pennipes. The sequence goes on along the minus strand of CAKOGI010000003.1, from coordinate 1,697,386 downwards.
TTAATGTGGAGTGTCAAGATTTAAGTATAGAAATTAATAATAACTTCCCAAAAATTTATATGATTACCTGTTGGAAGAATAGAAGTTGAGAAAATTGAGGCATAAATATCTGCTATGAAGAAGTTTCCTTGTTTTTCAATTGGAATTCAAAGCAAAATATACATTTCTCTCTAAACAATTGTAGTTAATTACTTAATTATTATTTGTTATGAGTTAATTCGGTTTTCTTCATTTTCCTAGGAAATTGTATGACAGATGAATGAAATGGATATGGATAACATATAGGTTGTGGAGCAGGTATTTCATTATCAGTACTGGGAATCACTAATGGTTTGCACATATCTTCAACACCAATGACTACTGGCTCTAAAATCTTAAATGGAAGAGGAAATTATTCTACCTGAAGTATAAATTTCAAAATTTTGATAGCTAACTGTAGAGATATAATTGCGTCATGTGCGTCATGTCTGAAACTCGGTTGGATGCTATAGGGTATAAATTTGAACATATTTTTTTTGGCGGGAGAAAAATTTGTTTCCCTTTTCATTGTCATTTTACATATTTTCTGCAAAATTGAAATAAACCCATTAATACTTACTACCCCTAAGATGAAATGTGTCCCCCCAAGGATTTGAATTTTTTATATTCTTTAATAAACATTACATATGTAGTGGAAAGTGCCAATGAAAGGTGCCATTCATGATTAGAAACAGAAAGTGTTGTGATAAAAGTTAAATTTTCTTCAGCTCTGCAGCAGTTCCTCTGTGACATTGATAATACCATAAGCTGGAATGATTGAGTAAATGTTAGGTACTAGAAATTTGATGAGCATATGTATTTGCATTCAAATGTAAAAGTATTGTGCATTGCGAGGTACTTCATTATATAATGTTATGGGGTGGTGGACTTTCACATATAACTTTTTAATTTTTGGCGTTAATTTTAATATGATACCCCATAATACACTGTAATCAAAACTCGATGATTAAGAAATAAATAAGTCTTAACAAGAGAATAAAATTATTAAATTTGTATTTCATTTGTGTGGATCCCATCAATATTTAATCATCAATCTCCACTTTGTTGACTGGTTTCACAGCAAATATCTTATTCACATCTGACCCATAAATGTGAAAACGTGTGAGAATGTGTAATTTTGAGTTGCTACAGTAGATACTTCCTGTTATTTTGGTGGTATGTATCTTTCCTTTGGCGCCCTGAATTTGAATTTTGTCATTAACATGTTATTAGTAATGTAAAAATTCAGACATTTAATTGTCTCATTTTTCATGCTGCAAATCAACGTAGAAATATCTATAAATACTAAAGAGATGCATATAAATACTGCATAAAGAAAACCGAATACTACCTAAGCAATAGCTATAAATACTTCCAGTGGAATACTGATTGATGCATAATGAATATCAATAAATACTGCTGGGTAGTATTTCTGCGTCTCAGTGGAAATACTTTTGCGATACTAATAAATACATGAATACGGAGTACTGATAAATACCATAGGAATACTGTTGCTATTTACCTCGGGCTTGCACTCGTGACCGAAAGTGGAGGCAGTCAGTCTCTTCAATCTCTCCGTCATTCATATCTTGGAGTGCCGCTGATCCTTGTCTTCTCCTCCAGCGCTTTTCTCTCTTCTGCACTGAGAGTGATGGATTTTATTAAAGCGTCAGCGGCTTGTGCGCCCATCTCCCTGGTCTCATTCTCAACGATTCCATAATGTTCATCTGGACCCTTCACACCATGGAGATGTGTTGGGTTGGAAGGGTTAGCGGAGGTGGAAAGGATTGTAAAACTGTGAAATTAGTGGAAAACCTTGCGCCCGTGAATTTCAGTAGTCTGTGGTGTAGAGATGAGGGTAAGGGTGTACAATTGGCATATGCTTGTTTTGGCCGGCGTTGAGTAGTGGGAAGAAGTTTCGGCTCTTCCGTGGCCTCAGTCTTCTCTGGTCTTTTCCCAACTGGTGGAATCTCTTAGGGGTTGGTGAGTGCAGCAGGAATGCGGGCAGGCCAGAGATTATGGAATTTTACTTTACTATGGGTTTACAGAGAATATGCAATCTTCCAATAGGCCAACAGGACCGCAAAGGGAATGAAAAACTGGGTCTACAAAACTTAGCTCAGAGACAGTATTAAAAACACCTGAATAAACTCTAATTCCGCAGCTGCGATACACAAATAACTGGCTATTCCATGTAAAGTGTTTTATAGTGCCCGCGCATTCTTCACAGTTTTCGATGAAATTTTACGTGGATATTTGCATACATGCCAATACAAATTGGTGATGTTTTACACTCATCAATGCAGTACTTGCTGAGATATAGCAACTTGTTTCACACCATTACGTTGCCTTCTCATGTACGACTAACATTTTTGGCAAATTCGAGAGGTGGGTTCCCAGATAATATTTCATGGAAAGATAAGAAACTTGGTCACCATTTACAGCTTTATGCCCTCTGTGAAATAAGTAAAAAAATGTAATCTGACATATAATAAAAAATGACGTATTTCCTCGTAGACAATTCAGCGCGCTATGTAAAAATAACTTTTCAATCACAAAAAATCTCTTTGACGTTTTATATCTCGGGAATTTACGGTATCATAAAAGTGAACCCTTGCACACAATAGCTCATTAAAACCAGAATTTCAAATACAATATCAATTTGCATTAGTTAACAAAAGTATAAAACTTACGATTTTTATCAAAATGCCGAATATATGTCATTATCGAACCAAGTCTATTTATCATCAATTCTCATATCGTCAAGAATGCATAATTCTTGCAATGTAATTGTTTTATTCCATCTTTTCGTTTAAATTTCAAGGTAAGAAATAAAAATTCTTCGGATGCTGATTCCGTAAACAGGGCTTGTTTACTAAGCTTACCATGGCCTAGAAATGGTATGTATCAAACAATTACAACTGTAGGCTTGGTCTCAAATGTTAGTTAATGAAAACCATTAGGAGTCCAAATACTTTTCACTTGAAAAGAATTCTCACTTGAATTCAAAATTAAAAGTTTTTAAAATGATAAACGATTCATAAAATACTCTATATTCACGGTATCACATATTCTTGTTGGTAAAGCGTGCAAATCAGTTTCGTATTGTGAAAAGCATTTCGCGTTCTACGCTTCGACTTTGAATCGGTCCCCGACTGCGAGCTTCTTGTCGAACTCGAACAAACAAATGTCTAAGAACCAATCCACAGATGAGCCGCTCACGCCTGAAGCAGCAGGGCCGGTGTCGGAGGAGCGGGTCCCTCTCACACTCCCTCCTCCTCCTTTGGTCCCCCCTTCCCTAGCGCCTGCTGGGACTCGCTCTCCAGCTAGGGGAATTTCCTCGCCCCGTGAAGAAAAGTGGAAATTGAGGTACAGTGGTTCGGGATTATGGTCACTGTGTTGTTGTTGTAAACAGTATACAAAAGCATGATTGTACCACCTAGAGATGAAGGATTCCCGCTTTTAAAGAGTGTCATAATGAGTCATTATGTTTGGAAATTAACGTCATACACGTCTTGGAAATCAGCTTATTTTCGCCAAAATTTGCCATTTTCTGAGATCAACAGAATTATGAGAACAGCAACGAGCCAAAAATTACTAGACTTATTCAATAGATCAATCCTTATTCTCGAAGTTTGGGAGAAATCTTTTCTTAAAGTAGCGAAGTAGAGTCTGCAAGGCAAGAGGCGTAGACGTCTGCGGAAGCGTTTTTGGCCGTGGTATCCGACAGTCATAAAACTTGCGTTTGCATTCAGTATCCCGCGATACGAGAATTAGGCCCCAGGCCCATTAAGGCATTGGATCATTGGGATATTTGGGGATTGGGATATTTTATTCTAATGGGGCATTGGGACATTGTTGCACTCTGAATTTGGTGCATTTGGGCATTAAGGCATCAGGGCATTAAAGCATTGAACCTATTGTCTCAATGGGTTGGGCTGATTTGAGTTGAATTTGGTTGGGTTGCATTGGATAGGGTTTGGCTTTGGGGCATTGTGCCATTGGGCATTAGGGTATTGGGACATTCGGCCATTGTGGAAATGGGGCATTGGGGCAAATGGCCATGGGGGACTTTCAGCATTGGGATATCGGGGTATTTGGGCATTAGATCATTGGGAAATTTGGGCATTGGGACATAAGGTCATTGGTATATTGAGGCATTAGGGCATTGGTCCAACGGGGCATTGTGTTATTAGGGCATTGGTGCACTGGGGCATTGTGCCATTTGTCTCAATGGATTTTGTTGAGTTAGGTTTGGGTTGGTTTTGGTTGGGATGGGTTTGGCATTGGGACATTGAACCATTATGTCATTGTAGCGTGGGGCTATGGAGCATTGGACAATTGATGCATTGGGCCATTATGGCACTGGGACATTATGGCATTGGGACAAAGGGGCATTCGGGCCTTGTGGCATAGGAGCATTGGGCCATTAGGACAATGGGCCACTGGGACAATAGGTATTTGGGCCATTAGAACAATGGGCCATTGGGTCAATAGAGCATTGGGCTATTTGGGCTTTTGTTATTGTTGCATTGGGCCTTTGGGACATTTGGTCATTGTAGATTGGGGTATTAGGACATTGGGACATAAGGCATTGGGGCATTTGGGAATTGATGAATTGTGCCATTGAGCATTAGGGGGATGTGGCATTGGGAAATTTGACTATTGGGACTTGAGGCATTGTGGCCTTAGGACATTGGGGTATTGTTGCATTGTGGAATTGGGACAGTGGGGCATTCGGCCATTGCTGCTTTGAGGCATCTGGACAATTGGGAATTGGGGCATAGTGTCATTGGGAAATTGGGGCAATGGGCCGTTTGAGCATCGGGGCAAATGACCATTGAGGCATTAGGCCATTAGTACATTGTGGGTATTTGGGCATTGAGCAACAGTGGCACAATTATTAGTCAGGAGTAGAGTAAACAAAACTTTATTTCATACAGCCAAACAGATGATTCTACACAAAGAGGTAAGCATTCACTCCTGTACTTTTAAGATCAATAACTCATACTGTTCACTGTTTCAGACATCACGTAGTGGAAGTGAGACATATAAGGTGAGTAAAAAACTTTAGCACTTTTCCACAATATATTTGAAATTATAAAATTTGCAAAACACATTTCAGCTTACTAAGCCATAATCAGGTTTACACCTGATTATGGCTTAGTAAGCCGAAACACGTGTTGTTCTAATTTTATAATTTTAAATATGTTGTGGAAAAGTGCTTAAGTTCTTTACTCACCTACTCAATAACTCAACTTTCTTGCAAGAAATGGTGCTATTCTCAAGGTGCAACAATTGAAGTTTGATAGGCGATTTGCACATGAGTTTTGCACAAACTTTACAACATAAAGGCTCTTCAAAAGAATGAATTCAAAGGTGCATTTTAAGGTTGCCTGTTTTTGAATTACTGTTCATATAACATAAGAATGAAGTTTGTCTTAGGTGTGCACCTTCATGTGCCTCTTAAGAATACTTTTAGAATAAAATGATTTGGAACAATGACTGCAGGAAAAAGTTTTAAGGCCAGTATGAACTGACATGTGACTATGGAGATTATCTTTGCGTGAAAATGATTTGGAACAATGATTGCAGGAAAAAGCTTTAAGGCCAGTATGAACCTTCATATGCTTGTTAAGAATACTTTTACAAGAAAATGATTTGGAACAATGACTGCAGGAAAAAGCTTTAAGGCCAGTATGAACTGAGATGTGACTTTGGAGATTATCTTTACGTGAAAATGATTTGGCACAATGATTGCAGGAAAAAGGCTTAAGGCCAGTATGAACTGACATGTGACTATGAAGATTATGTTTGTGTGAAAATGATTTGGAACAATGACTGCAGGAAAAAGCTTTAAGGCCAGTATGAACTGACATGTGACTATGGAGATGATCACTGCGTGAAAATGATTTGGAACAATGATTGCAGCAAAAACCTTTAACACCAGTGTGAACTGACATGTGACTACGGAGATTATGTTTACGTGAAAATGATTTGGAACAGTGACTGCAGGAAAAAGCTTTTAGGTCAGTATGGACAAACATGTGACCACGGAGATTATCTTCACTTGAAAATGATTTGGAGCAATGATGGCAGGAAAAAGCTTTAAGGTCAGTATGAACTGACGTGTGACTATGGAGATTATCTTTACGTGAATATGATTTGGAACAATGACTGCAGGAATATGGTTTTGACCCATCGTGTAACATTACATGTTTTTTTAGATTGCCCTTGTGTGCAAATGCTCTCGCACACACTGTGCATGAATATGGTCTCTCCCCAGTGTGTATACGAATGTGAATTGCAAGGGCACTTGGACTATTAAAGGACTTGCAGCGCATGCCACAGGATAATAACTTCTTAATGGGATTGACATCCTGGATTCTGTCATTACTGGGCCCAGACCTGGCTGAGTCAGGGACCCTTTTGTCAGCATTACAGGGAGTCCTGCAATTAATCTTTCCCTGAACACTCCTATGTCTTTTGTGTTCACCTTCATCTTTAAAGTCCAAGTTGCTTGATGTGCACTTGTAAACACTTAAAACATTGTGGATCTTCATATGTTTTCCAATGAAATACTTTGACCTGAATCTACTTCCACACTGTGTCACACCTGAAGCATCTACCAAACAGATTATCATCACTCAGGGGTAATTGGCTCCTTGCACCACAACCAGTGCCCCACGCACCTTTCCATTCAACATTCCTTGCCATATCTGTGAACTCTATTGACTTTGCATCACTCTTCTTTCTCCGCTTCATGGCCCTCATGCTCGGTCGAGTGTTATCATGCAGTGCCACAGCTTCCATGCTCTCTCCTTCCTGCAGGATAACAGAGCTGATGATCTCACCCTTTCTCCTGTACCCAGAGTCTGATGTATTCCTCTTTTCCTGCCCTCCCTCCCTTACCACTGAGGCAGACACATGTAATGGGACAATGAACACTGACTCTCTCACATCTGAGGCTGGGATTGACACTTTACGGAACTCAGTGGCAGCTCTTTTCTGTCCTGCAAATATAATCAGAGGATTTAACTAATGATATAAGATTAGGAAATTGAAAAACTATGGATCAATAGCATGGTACCACCTATGTTCTGCTCAAAATGATGTCTCGTTCATGCATATAAACATTTAAATATTAACTTAAATCACTGCACCCTAATTAATATAAAACTTTCACACCACATAAAAGTCATGTTCTTTTAGTTTCTGTTCTGTTGCAGGCAAACACAGGAGTCCATTATAGAAAAAGCTTTAATTTCTCACTGAACGATACAAAGCATGGCGTAGTCCCGCCAACAACAGCCGGGCGGCGTTTCTCGTGCTCCCTCCTCTTTTGTTTTTCCGGCCAGGGCTACCACCCGGGATACAACAGTTTCAAAGTTGAATATTGGTACACAATGTAAGGGGTGTTGCAGCCTTAACTCTACATTATAAATCTATAGGACTCAAAAATGGTATTTCACACTATTAAACATTGCAATAACAAGTATTTAAAAAGTTATTTATTCTCATAAATGTTAGTTTCACCTGCTTTTGATAGGAAGATTCCATCAAAAATACATGATAAATCTTAATTAGAATAGTATACTGAAGGCAACAGCAGCATTAACTGAAATCAATGCTTAATGACATGCCTTTGCTTGAGCATGCTATTTTTCACTGTCACCCTTGTACACTAGTGTCTTAGCAGTTCAGACTGATGTTTGGTTCAGTTGGAATCCAGATAAAGCATCCTTGATGTGGAAATAGTCGGATAATATGTCGGTTTGTTTTTGAAAAAGATAGAGATGAGGCAGAGAGGGAGGAAGTAGAAGGCAGATGCAGTAAATGTCTCCATGAGAGAAGGGCCCTCATTCTCCCCTTTCTAATCTGATGGTCTGCTACACATTGCCTGCACACAGATGCATGTTTCTTAAATGCTCCCCCCTTGGCCAGGTTCACTCTCAAAAGATTTTTCCCAATGTTTCCATACATTCATCATGAATAGCACATGAATTTAAGTCAGCTGCATTGAACTTCATAAACGTTCTCAGCTTCAGCATACATATGCTGTAGTGTATCAATCCCACTTCGATCACTGACAAAATTTTCTCCATCATCCTGAACTCACACTATCATCAGAATCAGTCACTTGTCACATTGTCACTTGGCCACATAATTTCTCCATTTGTTGAAGCTGAGAAATGCTATATACTTGTAAAAAGAACTGCTCGGTAGAAGACTACATGAATAAAATTAACTACTCACACCATGAAAGATACCAGCTGACCGACACTCACTTCTACATTTTAGCCTGCGAGTCACTGCTTAGGTGCCAGACAAGGTATGTCAGCAAACTAGAAGTGGAGTTTAGCAGAAAAACTTGGTACATATTGCCGTAGCATGGAATGTAGTGCTTTACACCATTGCCCTCATTGAGAAACACTGCCAATTTATAGTTGTACATGTAGCAAAACATGAAATGTGGCAAATACGTACATACAAAAAATCAAAACAGGCAATTAATTAGCCAGTAGCATTAATCGATATGAGGAAGATAGGAATATTATTGACTATGAGAGAGATGAGCCAATGCAAGATTGGTAAAGGTGTTAAACCCTTTAGCTGTGGTAAAAGTACATGTACATATTCAAAAGCAACTGAGGGAGACACATATATAAGAATACTAAAATTAGCATGAATATGTCCTGCAACCACAGCCCTTTCTTATTTGAGTACTAAAAACCTTTCTACCCAGAGATAAGCTGCATTCTCTGCCCTCACCATACCTGATCTATGTAGATTGATGTAGTAGTAGTATGAAGTACTTTGTAACCAACATGCAGTCATCATATGACGGCTCCCACAGGGTGCAATAAAAAAAGGTAGAATAGGAATCAGGGTCAACCCTCAGTACAGAATTGAAGGACCAGGCCTTTTTCTTCCACGGACAGTGGGAGGCGAAATATCTAACTCCTGCAGCAGCAGGATTAAGGGATGTGAACAGGGATCCATATTGTTAGGGAATGAATTTAGCAAACAGGAGAGGTGGCATTAAAGGGAACATTTGAATGACAATAATCTGGGGTTAAGGCAAGAGGAGTAAAGTATTCGCACATGTATGTCAACATGGGAGTCTGAAACTGATAAGGCCGAGGAGTTCAGGAGAGTCATTGGTGGAGTTAATTATGTTGTGAATGAATTTTAAATCATTTTCAAGTATCTGGTTAGGGAGATTACTTATGGAGAGAGTAGATGGGATTGCAATAAGGGATGTAACTGTGGGACTCGGTACTTAATTACTGTATCAATTAAACGTATGACAGTTTAAGGTGGAGATATTACATAGGGCTCATATGGATAATCCTCAGGAGAGCAATAATGAATGAAGGGAAAGCTGTAATGCAATGCTCAAAATACCTGAAAGTATAATTTGAGGTATTGTGATTCCCATGGAGTGGTAGAGGAGGTCTAATGCAGATACTTCTTTCCTTTAAATTACATGTATGTAATTGGACGATTAAATATACATTATGTATACAGTGCACTTTCTGATTCCATCTCTTCCCATTGCAAAAAAATTGAAAAACAGTAAATTGGGCCATCTGCTGAGATCCACAAGTTTTTTTGCATAGGGTTTAACAATCTTACCAATATATCTTCTGGTCCTGGTGATTTATTACATTTAGTTGCTTTAATATTCTTTGAGGGGACATCTTAATATCATTATTATGTTCATTAATAACAGTGACAGTTTGATGTCTCCTCCAAGCTATATTTATGAATGCTATCCAATTCTCTTCAGTGCATTTTCATGGAATGCATTTTTGAATACAGGGTAAATGGTCTTTAAGTTCAGTTCCAAACATGGTGAAATAACTCTTCCCGAATTAATATAATTTACATTATGGTTAGGATATGGTATTAACAGTGCCGTTCAAGGTGGTGAATATTCAACTACATTTGTTGAATACATCGAAACATCAACATGTCTTATCATTTCGGAATGGGTTGTAATGGAAATAAAATCTATTTCAATTCCTCTAATTAGCTCCAAACAACTTGGGTCAAGTATTAATATTAATGTGTGCTTAAAATTCCTAACAGGAGCACCAATTTCTTGATTATCTGCCAACAGTGTAGCTACTTCAGTAAGGAGCTGAGAGATAAACGTCTTCCATGATGTCTATCACCCTACTGTTGCTTTTGATGATAATGTTAATACATGGACATACACACTTCTAACTGTACAACAGATAACATAACTTTGTCAAGGAAAGTGTTTGTGATGCTGTCTAAATTAGATCTGACTTGAATGAAGACTCTGGCTCCATGAGGCCATTCACACCAGAATATTTGACATCCAAGTGGAAAGACTACTGTCCTCAATGTCCTCAATTAACCAATTCTCCAATACAATGATGCTCCCAATATTTGTGCTCTCTGTCCATACACTGCAGCAGTATATTATAACCAAGTCGTTACGTGTTGTTTTGATTCTATTTGCAGCTTGTGTCTTGTCTGCACCCCACATATGCACATCTCATGTCACATATCTAAAAAGGTTACATTCACAAGTTCATCCATTGGTACTATAAGTAATATATGGAACCACATTTCAACCCTTTTGCAATTATTGTTCTACTCCGATAAAAAAGTTGTGTTCTTTAATGTGAAAATCAGCCCAATACTTAATGTACTTTTGGGTTCTAAAAATATTTACAGTGCAAGAAATTCTGTGAGCCACCCATTCCGAGACCTTGGCAATACAATGAGCCTCAGATTGATTGAGGGAGCTTGGAATGATGAGAACCAGCCTAAGAACTATGAGCTCTGCACTGATGTTCCATTAAATTTCCCAAGGCCTCCAATGTAGGTGATCAGTTCAGCACTATATGAGAGAACTGCCATCAGTCCGTGGAGCAATGCTTCATATGGAGGCTTCATGTCCACACAAGACTCTTTCTCGGTATATTCAACCTCTGATCTGAAGTCTCAGAAGGAACTCAAGATCTCCTGGATGCAGGGCCCTGAGACATCATCTATCATTTTACAGGAACTGATTTTGAATTTGGAAGTTAATTTTTACTGTTTAGGAACTAAAAGACACTTAAGGTTATCAAGGACTGCAGAAGCTGGGGATCAGAACAGCTATTTCAAACTGCCATACAGCATTCCTAAAATGATGGCTCCTTTCCATAGCAACTAAAACTTATGAATCACTGAGAAGGTGAGGGGACCTGGGTTTCAAGCAGTGCTTATCATTGGAATTTTCAAAATTCAGAGTTAAGGCACTGAAGCCGTTCCTTAAATTTTCTGTGAAATTAATTTTTTTCAACATCAGCTTCCAAGCTGATGTTGAAAAAAATTAATTTCACAGAAAGAATTTTTAAGTAAATGTTGAAACAATAAAATAATGGAGAGGTAATGTTTGAAAGTTCAACATATTCACTCTAAATTATTGATTAGACTTGGATTAGAATTGGATGCCATGCAATACTTTGCTAGCGTGTTTCAACTCAGTACTTTTTCCTTTTTAAAAATTATGAAAAATACTTAAAATCATTTTTAAATTAAATGGTTATACATACACACTCCATGGTTTATAAACGTTTGACCAAGACAATCAAATAAACAAAACTGCCCTACTGCTCACCTCCAAATCATCACCAGGGACCTCGGTCTTCGGGTGATGCCCAGGATCCAAATACATTGAATTCTCAACTCCTTCACCCTCTTCTGACTTTACAGGAATCTGAAGCAGTTGCAAAAATTAACTTGTGGACTTCTGCTTATAGACAAATTGAAAGTTGGGCTTGATATTCATAAGAATATTTATGAGAAGTATTTCAGTGAGATTTTCACATTCAAAAGATTCATAGCAACTAAGTTTACCCTGAAAATATGCACATGCCAATGATCTATCGGACATGAAAATGATTAGTTTTGCATCATAAATAGGGGTGGTAAAACTTAAAGAAGTTCAAAGCATTTTCAACTGTTTTTGTCAGTTGTGCAACTCACAACTCTTATTGACTTCATCTACACGTGCAAAATAAAATGCAAACCACCAAATTAAAAGTGTGTGACAGGGGGTGAATCTCCACCAAGCATGCTGCAGAAGCTATCAAGCTTAAAGAGAGGATTAGCATCTGTGTTTCAATTCCGATCATTTTCCTCTGTACACACCCAAACAAAGTAATAATTGAGTAGACTGTGCATATTTCATTTACTGCAACCAAAGGAAAATATGCACAGCTCATGGAATGAATCACAGCGGAGACTGTGCGGTTTCTCCTTCATTCTCAACTAACCTCGAGTGATACACTCCCATCATCAACCGATTCCAACTGCAATGAAGGAACTCTCGTGTCTGCATCACTCCAACAATTCTCATCGCCAGAAGGAACTTCGGATTTACATGCAGTCATCTCTTCACTCTTAACCTGGGGAGAGGTCAGGACAACAAAACGAGTTCAGGTGAGGGAAATCTAATCATCATCCTATCACACCAATTTCGCAGTAGCAAGACAGCCTTCCCACTCACTAAACACTGATTTCTATAAAACACCATAAAGTGCCACTAAGGCCACTGTCCAATTACTTGCTGTCGCTTTCCAATGCAACATTCATACTAACAATATTATGCTTTGTTTCCGGCAAAGATGTGAAATAAGAGCGCATCAAATCCCTAAAGTAATGTTTCAAATAGGTACATACATCAGACAAAACTTGAAGACCCTCTTCCAATAAGTTTTTAATGATGCAAACATTAGTTAACCAAATTCAGGTAAACTTATTCATATATTTACTTTTTAATCTAATATTTACATTCTGAATTATAGGGCTATTCTGTAACAGATTACGCCGGCGCTATTATGACGTAGGGCGTAATTTTCGAGAGATCGGCGCAATATAACGCTTTCCTGATTCTGTAAGCTAAATAGCGGCCCCTGGGGGGTCGCTATATAGCACCAAAAATAACGCCAGCCTAAAGCTCGCGTTATCTCAGATAGAGACCCCTTCAATGACTTTACTGAACTTGGAAATCATGCTGTAGTTTATTTTACTGTAGCCATGAACTTAAAAATGTTGTATTCGCGTTCATATTTGATTCCTCTACTTCAGAAAGGGCGTTAATTTGGTTAAACGTATCTTATTCGATGTATACCTGGTATCCAAAGAAATTTTCATGTATCTAAGCGATTTCATACACTCGCATATGCGAAAATATGTGAACTTACTTTTTTTCACCCTACAAAACATAATACGAAAGCTAAGCCGTAAATGCGTCAATCATGAACATCTATCAACACATATATGAGATGAGTTGATTGCTAATATAGGTTATAACCTTTTACATTGTGGCATATATTTGGATAGAATGCACAAAAAAATAAATTTTGTATTTATATCCATATGTTAAACGAATCAATATTAATTTTTGCATAATTAGCTGGTGCGAAATGTAAAATAGGAAAATATAAAAAAAGGCTATTAAATGACATGGTGACAATCAAACTTCTAAAGATATAACGTTATAAGCTGTGCAGCTGACAATCATTTCGTGCTGTATAGGTCAATAAATGGGCTATTTCTCATAGGACATATTTTGGCTGCTTGCTGTTCAGCAACATTGCAGCTGCTATCCTTAAAGTCAGAGGAGGTCCCTTTTTAAATCCCTTCTCTACATCCTGTCATTCTAGGATTTCATACAATTTTTCACATACTATCATGAAAATGTTAACGGAATTTAACACGTATTTCAATCATCGGTTCAGTAAAAAAAATATTCCCCGTCCAATGAGTAATTACTAACGTTTCAATGGGCTACTTCACATTATTTTAACGTCGTAAACAACTAAACTTTGCATGATGAAGGGTTTCTATGTATTTATCATCAGAAAAATTTCTCAAACTATCAAAATGAATATAAAAGACCATTCACAATTCAAAATTGAGCACATCAACACCGCTAACTCACGATTGAACAACATTAACATCAACCCGAATTCTGTCGTCCGCAGAACAAAAACTTCGTCAACATTTGCTTCACGATATTCAACTGTTTCTACTTTGTCCCGTCGCAAACAATATTTTGCGTATATTTCATTTTTGAGAGTCTATATCAAGAATAAGGTTTTCATTAAAGTTTTAAGAAATTCTTGAGGCATAATTCAATAAATTCTACCCTAACAATATAGATTTAATTAAAACTGTTTGTTCTTGCTGCCTCCTATTGGCCTCTTGGAATCGGCTACTAATTTTCTCATACTCTCGAGAGATTACGCCACAGCGCTATATTGCGCCCTTGGATTGGGCGTGACATAGCGCGGCGGTATTTACAGAATCGGAAAAGGCGTAATTTCCGAAGAGAAATAGCGGATGCGTAATATAGCGCCCTCAAGTTACAGAATATGCCTATTAATATGATTCACAAGAGAGATGGTATATGTTGGATTGATGCACATTCAGAATATAAATATATATGAAGAATCCTGAAAATAATAACGTTGTCTAAAGGCATAAGAGGAGACACAATAGGAGAAGATCACTGACCACAAATCCACTGATCTTACCTCACATGAAGAGATGGACCTTTGAGATGACAACAACAATGCATTCGATGATTCACTCATGATTCCATTGAAACAACTTTCTTCGCAAGATAACACGTTACTCGTTCCCGACAGAGTTTTCTGCTGATTCTATTAAGGGATAGAGACACACAATTTAGGCTCTTTGTCACAGTAGTGACAGAGTACTGTCCACTAGTAGAGTGTTCACTGTCCTACAAACCGTTCTTTGCACGTTAAACTTAAGAAATGTGAAGATTGATACGTAGATAAGTAAATACACATTTGTATGATCAGCAGGATATATATTTGAAGTTCGTTACGGTTATGCTCACATTCACCAAATAGAGTAATGTATTTTGAACTAAGCACAAGATGATGTTAACTTACGCTAGGTTGAAGGTTTTCCTCAAAGATTTTCCTCGCCAACATCCCATTGTCCACCATCTTTTCGAAAGTGTCAAGAATAGGCTGACCGATTGCAAAACACAGTCGAAACAAGAGATCGTTATCCTTACTTCTCATTTTATATAACAGCTAAGACCTTTACATTGCCATTTTTATAGGATGGGCCACAAATAATGACACCGTGTCCACAGGCCTTATAATCAAACACCTAAAAGTTGAACAGAGCTATCCCACATGGCAAAGCAAGCTTGCTGCAACCTTGCAGCAAGCTTGTCATTGCAAGATAGCAACCTTGCAGCAAGCTTGCATCGGCAAGGGTCAAGCTTGCAGCTAGCTTGCTGCAATCTGACTACTGCACCTGTTACAAGCTTGCTGCAAGGTTGCACTGCAAGCTTGCAGCAAGTTTCATGCAAGCTTCACGCAAGTCCTGTGCAAGCTTCACACAAGTCCTGTGCAAGTTTCAACCCTGGCAAAAATAGAGGGTACGCCGAGGGTAGGAAAGCATTCATGAACCACACACTAAAACATTGCCTATGGAATGCATTTGTTCAAAGGAGCTGTAAAAATGTTCATAGCGAAACAAATTAGTTAGGTATTACAAAAAAATCACTACTTGCATGAGTACCCCTATAGTTTCAAAATTTAAAAAGAAAATGACTTTCCCGCATTTGTAAACGCGAAAGATATAATTCTTAACAATAAATACTTGACCTACGTGTCCTATTACCTTATCCTAAACGACCTAACGAAATGCATATCACGATGGCTATCTAGCGCTTCTTCGCTATCAAATGAGTGTTGGGAGGCCGTGTATATACAGCTGCTGGCTTGCATGAATTCGTTAGTGATAACTAACTTTACAACATATGGACACGGATATTTGAATCATTAAAACATTTCCCCAATGACCATTTTGTGGCTAAAAGTAAGCATGACCGTTATGAATATGCATAACGGATATTCTTTCAACTCCAGGAGAGATAAATAAGAGTTTCCTCAGTAATATGGCAATGGCCATCTTCATCCGATGGGCCGCGGGATCCTTGGTAGAAACCCTGACGTCAATACCACTGTTTTCTGTACTCAATCAAACTGTATTCACAATTAATCTGTATTCACGACTTTACAAACTTGTTCTTCTTTGTCAGTTAATTTATCGTTACACATGCTTAAGTTAATTTCGCGCAAAATTTTCCTATTAACACGCTCTTCTTCAATTTAGCTCGAATTGTTTTTCTTCCACGGGAAATAAGCCGTGCGCGTTCAAGCAAAGGTAACTCTACTCCTCCCTTAGTAGGAACCGTATAGTTGCAATTGCCTTGGGCCTTGCACTATTGCTACCAATGTTGCCAGAGTCCTGCAGCAAAGTTGCCAAGGTTGGCACACTTCATGCAAATTGAGCGTAACTTGCACGGAAAGTGTCAATATTGGCAACATTGCAGCAAGCTTGCATCTAGATTGCCAATCTTGGCAAGCCATATGCCAGCCTCAACCAAACTTGCTGAAATCTTGCATGCTATGTGGGATATGACTATTTTTACCTGTCCTCGACTCTAAATACAGGAGCACTACATAAATCAACATCTAGTGATTTAGCAAAATACTCTCCCATTTCGATTCACATTCCTTGAGAAGGAAATATCTTCTAATCTTCATGAAACTCAAAAACTTACTGATCACACTACTTACTTCAGTTGAGTGGAATAAAGCAGTGTAGAGCACACACGTGCAAGCTTCAAGTTAGCTCTGTTTACATTATGGGTGGAAACATGGATACTATATCGCTGTGTCCTAAGCGTGATCTATGTGAAGGGCACTTGGCCATCGGCAGCCATCTTGAGAAGTGGATCCTAAATGGTAGGGGCTATTCATGGGCCCTTGGGATGGGCTCGGCACCAAGGGTTCAACCATGGGTGCAACCAATGTACACTTTCACACCCGTGTCATGCCCGGCCATCTCGAATTGGATTTCCCATAATTCCTCACTTTGCGCTTGATGAAAACTCCTTAGCAATTGTTCGTAATGTGAAGAGACAAGAAAATATTGCACCTTCATTTGTGTGTTGCAATGGGGTCTAGTAGAGATGTAAAAGATTTTTATTATCTTTCGAGCTCTTTATATTACAATAATCTTTGAGTCTGTTTATTTTTACACTATGAGGGTTGAGAAAAATATATTTAAATAACTAGCTTGAGAAAGATGGATACCGAAATATGCAAAACAGAATTCATTGCCAAAAGTATGGTGGTAAGCTATTGTGTATTAATCAATATTAACCTCTCAGTTATAAACAACCACTAGAAATTATTTCATTGTGTTCTCTATATAGCCATGCAGCAAGTTACATAGGGCAGTATATTTGTAAGCTAACTGATAAAGTGCAGGTAGAGTTCTTTTAATGTGCATTTTGAAAGTGAAATGCATAATTGAATATTTACTAATGCTGTGGAAAGTAATATTTTGAGTAGGCATAATATAAATTGATATTAATAAATCTATGACTCTGAATAATGTATAAGATTTTACCTTGCTGTTATGCACGGCAAATAATTGTGTCAAAAATTGCCTGAGGAGAAAGGTGTCCTGAGATTCGAGGCAGACCACGGACCTTTGGTTTCCCAACACCACATTGCTACTCAACATACCTGATTCCTAATGTAATTTTAGGATGAAATCAGATAGCTACTAAATAACAAATACCCTAGTCATAGTTAAATTTACCAATATAATGGAGTGCAAGAAGAATAGGAGTGAAATTTGGCATAGTTACTCAATGACTCTTTTGTAAACAGACCAATTCATACAAGTTGGGCTGTCATATTTTTTCCAGCATATAAAAATTAAGCATCTTTCAATAAGTCTCCAAAAGGGCTTGCCATAGTAATGATGAGAGTGCAGAGCAATTTTCATGGCTACTGTAGCAGCCAAGGCGGACAGACGATGCGGCGCAATTCGCCATTCAGTCATCGAGAGTGAGCGCCCGATCCGCCAGAGGGGAGCAAGGGCAACGCGAGGAAAGGAGAACGGCAGTTCTCCCGCGGCCATTGAGACATTCGGTTCGACCGACGCTCGGATCCGCCGTCCGGCGCCAATAGTTGGCGAGAATACATTGCTGTAGTTCAGCGGCACAATAAATACGCTTTTACCAGAACGGCTATCGTTAACATTATTTGTGGGCGCACAACTCCCATAACTGGTGACCCCGACGTGATCGAAGTGTAGCCGTTCCGAGGCCACGTGGCCTTATCGTTGTGCGACGACAGTTTTCTTTGAGCCTAGTGTTTCGCCCGAAATATTGTTCGTTTCGCGCCTGGATATCGTTCTTCTGTGAGTAGATTGTTTGATTCACGCGTTAGGATTTACCGCGAGTCGAGATGCCGACGGATACGACCGCCGCCGTGGCGAACCGCGTGGCCCTGAGGATACCGCCATTCTGGCCCGAAAGGCCAGCGTTATGGTTCTCCCAACTCGAGGGCCAGTTCAATTTAAATGGCGTGACGGAGGACATCACCAAGTTCTGGCACGTCGTCAGCGCCCTTGACAGTTCGTATGCAGCCGAAGTCGAGGATGTAATTACGAACCCCCCAGCCGAGCACCGGTATGTGAAGATTAAGGAGGAGCTCATCAGGAGGCTTTCGGCGTCTCAGGAGCAAAATATTCGCCAACTGATCGCGCGGGAGGAAATAGGCGACCGAAAGCCCTCCCAATTCCTCCGCCACCTACGACAGCTGGCTGGGAGCAACGTCCCAGACACCTTCCTCCGGTCCTTGTGGGTTGGACGCCTGCCATCCCACTTGCAACCCATCCTCGCTATGCAGGACAGCACGGATTTGGACACAGTGGCCCGCCTGGCGGATCGAGTGCACGACATCACTCCACGACCTCAGGTTTCAGCCGTCTCAGCCAGCGACGCCCTCATCACTACGCTCCTGCAGCGCGTCGAGTATCTGAGTCGCCAAGTCGCCGCTTTGTCCACCTCTATCCCCGCGGCGAGGTCGCGCTCGCGTCCCCGCAGTCGACCCCGTAGCAGCAGCAGCCGGCAAGGCTCCCGCGCCAACTCCCCCCACGGTGGCATGGAAGGCCGCCTGTGCTATTTCCACTACCGTTTCGGAGCCGACGCGCGGAATTGCCGATCCCCGTGTTCCTTCCGTGCTCCACAGGCGGAAAACATGTAGGGCGGTCGGTGGACGCGGCCTCCGACCCCTGCCCGCCGACTTGCCGCCTGTTTGTCAACGACCGCGCGACGGGGCAAAGTTTCCTCGTGGATACAGGATCCGACTTGTGCGTGTTTCCCAGGAGCCTAGTAAAGAGTCCGCGAGAGAAGACCACCTACGAGCTGTTTGCGGCAAATAGTACGGTGATTGCCACATACGGTTGGACGACCTTAACTTTAAATCTGGGGTTGCGCCGTGAATTTATGTGGCGTTTCGTCGTCGCCGATGTCGCCAACCCTATAATAGGCGCCGATTTTCTCAAGTATTATGCATTGCTTGTGGATATACGCCGCAAGCGTCTGGTGGATCCACTCACCACCTTAGGTGTCAATGGACGCACGCCAGTCTCCGCGTGCGGCGGCGTGAAGGCTATCAGCGGGGATGGGCGTTACCACGGGATATTGCGCGAATATCCAGGCATTACTCGGCCCGCCGGACGACCTCAGTCCGTTAACCACGATGTGGTGCATTTTCTTCACACGACGCCTGGACCACCTACCTCTTGCAAACCCCGGAGGGGTTTGCAAGAGGTAGGTGGTCCACCGGACAGGTTGGCCGCCGCCAAGTGCGAATTCCAGGAAATGCTTCGCCTGGGAGTAGCACGGCCATCAAAAAGCGCTTGGTCATCACCGTTGCACCTCGTACCGAAAAAGAACGGTGAATGGAGGCCATGCGGGGATTATCGCGCCCTGAACTCGCGGACCGTGGACGATAAGTACCCTGTGCCGCATATCCACGACTTCACCCACGCCCTCCTCGGCAAAAGTGTGTTTTCGACCTTAGACCTAGTCCGGGCATACCATCAAATCCCGGTTAATCCCGCCGACGTCCCGAAAACTGCTGTGACAACTCCGTTCGGCTTGTTCGAATTTCCCCAAATGTGTTTTGGATTAAAAAACGCTGCCCAAAGCTTCCAGAGATTTATGTATAGTGTCGTGCGCGGTCGGGATTTTGTGTACGTCTACATTGACGACGTGCTTGTGGCATCCTCCTCCGAATCAGAACATGAGGCGCACTTGCGCGAGCTATTTTCCCGTTTCGCGAAATACGGAATCCTAATCAACACATCGAAGTGCGTGTTAGGTGCCTCGGAAGTGAAGTTTTTGGGCCATTTAGTAACCTCATGTGGAATTCGCCCTTTAGAGGTTAAAGTGTCCGCAGTGATAGATTTCCCTGAGCCAGCCACAGTAACGGAACTGCGGCGGTTCCTTGGGATGGTGAATTTCTACAGGAGATTCATCCCAAACGCTGCAGCAATTCAGGCCCCCCTTCATACCGTCCTCGGGAAAAAAGTGAAGGGTAAACACCCCGTCGAGTGGTCTCCCGAAATGAAGCAGGCATTCGCTGATTGCAAGGCAAGCCTTTCCCAGGCGGCTCTTCTATCCTACCCTGACCCTTCTCTCCATCTTGCGATCGTGACGGACGCGTCCGAAGTCTCCATCGGAGCGGCCCTCCAACAACAGTGTGCTACCGGGTGGAAACCACTAGCGTTTTTCACTCGAAAGCTAATCGCGGCCGAGAGGAACTATAGCGCTTACGACCGCGAGTTAATGGCAGTTTATGGTGCGATCCGCCATTTCTGGCATATGGTAGAGGGAAGGAGTTTTACAGTGCTAACTGACCATAAACCCCTCATCTACGCCTTTCGCCAAAAGGCCGACAAGTGCTCGCCCAGACAATTCCGCTATCTGGACTATATATCGCAATTTACTTCGGACATACGCCACGTATCCGGCGAGGAAAATGTGGTGGCAGATACGCTGTCACGAGTGGAAGCGATCGGTGCCGCTGTGAGCCACGAAGCCCTCGCTTTGGCTCAACAGACCGATGAGGAACTAAAAACGGAACACGAATCCAACTCCACTTCCCTCGTACTGCGAAAGTCCTTTTTCCCGGACGCTCAGGTCCACATATATTGTGATTTTTCCGGTGCCGCCGCCAGACCTTACGTACCCAGTGCACTCCGACGGCAAGTTTTTTATTCCTTGCACTCCCTGTCCCACCCGGGTGTAAAGGCATCAGTTAGGCTTGTGACGGAGCGATTTTTGTGGCCTTCCCTCAACAAGGACTGTTGGACGTGGGCACGAGAGTGTATTCCGTGCCAGAAGTCCAAAGTGTCGCGGCATGTGTTCCCTCCCGTCGGCAAATTCATCGCCCCGGGGTCACGGTTTGAGCACGTTCACATTGACATCGTTGGACCCATGCCTACCTCTCGCACTTTTCAGTATTGTCTCACCTGTGTAGATCGTTTCACACGTTGGCCGGAGGCGATACCGCTACCGGACATATCCGCGGAGACGGTCGCAAGAGCGTTTTTCCGCGAGTGGATTTCGCGCTACGGGACTCCAGCCAGAATCACCAGCGACCAGGGACGACAATTCGAGAGCCGCATGTTCCACCAACTGGCAGACATGTGCGGGTCCAAGCACCTACGAACGGGGGCATATCATCCTGCCGCGAACGGTATGGTGGAGCGCTTCCACCGGCAATTAAAGGCTGCCATTCGCTGCCACGAGACCACAAGTCTTGCCCGGAATCCTCCTCGGTCTACGCGCCAGTTGGAAGGATGATCTTTCCTGCACGTCCGCGGAAATGGTGTTCGGAGAGCCTCTAAAACTCCCGGGTGAATTCCTGCGTCTCTCCTCCAGCAGCACTGTAGACGACCCGACTGATTCAGCTTCGGTCACACGTCAGGAAGTTGACTCCAGGACCGGCATCGCACCACGGGGCCCGCAAAATATTTATTTTTCGGGATCTTGCCACCTCCTCGCACGTCTTTGCGCGGAATGACCGCACGCACGGGACGCTGCAACCGCCATATGACGGCCCCTTCGAGGTCCGCCAGAGGAAGGACAGGGACTACTTACTCAGGGTCAGAGGACGCGATACATGGGTGTCCCTGGAACGCTTAAAGCCAGCATTCGTCGTCAACAATGACGGGGTGCTGGCCGACAGCCGACGTTCCCCCGATGACGACATGATTCAGGGTACGAGACCACCGTACCCGCCGGGACCCCATGGACCAGACCCACCAGACCAGCCCGCTGCCCACCAACCGGACCCTCAGGCCAACCTACCCGAGCAGAGGACCACCAGATCCGGGCGACGAGTCCATTTCCCGCCCTACCTGGCGGACTACAGCACCTGAGTTTTGTTTTTTTTTCTTTTCTCTTCCTCTCCTCTCACGCAGGGCTAATTACTGCCAGGGGGTGTGTAGCAGCCAAGGCGGACAGACGATGCGGCGCAATTCGCCATTCAGTCATCGAGAGTGAGCGCCCGATCCGCCAGAGGGGAGCAAGGGCAACGCGAGGAAAGGAGAACGGCAGTTCTCCCGCGGCCATTGAGACATTCGGTTCGACCGACGCTCGGATCCGCCGTCCGGCGCCAATAGTTGGCGAGAATACATTGCTGTAGTTCAGCGGCACAATAAATACGCTTTTACCAGAACGGCTATCGTTAACATTATTTGTGGGCGCACAACTCCCATAGCTACCATCCACTTCAGCACCTTCTACCAGTTGCCTTTTCCCGATTACAAATCCACAACCAATGGAATTCGTCAAGGCATTTCCTCTGTATCCATAACTCAGGTGACAATAACATGATTTATTCCCATCCTTTGCAAATAAAAGCCAATTGAGGCATTGATAAGGGAATACTTAAGCTGATTGTGTCACAGTATCTGCCTTTCAGCATAGTACCCTAAGAAAAAAATACTATAGAACTATGTAGTGATTATAGGAATTCTATAATCACTATAGGGTATAGTTCTATAGTCCTATAATCACTATAGGGTATATTTCTATAATTCTATAATCACTATAGGGTATAGTACACTATAGAGCAACCACTATTTAAGACCTTCCTCTACTTGCTGAATCGTAATTACCAACTACCCTCTAGAAAAACGCTGGCAAGTAATAACTTAGAACTTTTCTACACAAAAATAGCAAATTAACAGAATGACACTCAAAAATGCTACCTTATATTGACATATAATATGGTGGACATATAATGAAATTGAAAGTTATGTGGTGGTAACTGTGCACTTCATATCTGAATGAAAATTACAATATGATCTGTGGATTGCATTCGATTTATGGAGAAGAACACAGCAAATAACATTTCATAGGAGATTCTGAATGTAATAAAAAAAATTGGAACTAGCTGGAAAAGTAGTGGCATTGATTTCTGACAATGCTGTAAATTTGTTATCCACTGCAGAGACATACACTAGAGCAACATTCCTTGCTTTGCACATAAATTGAAAATAATCATTCAAAATTCACTACATGAAATCAAAAACCTGCAAAATAGAGTAAAGAATGTGACATAGTATTTCTAGAGAAGTTATGCTGCCCATCAAAAACATAAACCTTTGCATTCTTCAAAAGTCAATTAGTCTAATCTCGAACAGAAGGTACCCACTATGTGGAATTCTGCATATGTAATGTTCAATTTAGTATTGAGAGATAAAGACCTCTCCTGTCAGCTCATGCATTGTTATGAACTTACTCTGGCACAAAAAATTTTGAAATAATGGAGAAATTCTATGAAATGTCATCACCTTTTCATGAGGTAACATTATAACTCAGTACAGAAAGACAGGTGACAGCAACCAAACTGATATCCCTCAGCCAGGGAATAAGGAAATATCTACAATCATTGAATTTTGATATACAAGAGGAGGAGGTCACAAAGTTTTCATCCAAAAGTTGTAGCAAGATGCAGAAGAAGTTATTGGACATTGAAGGCAAGTCACTATTAGCAGAGGTAACCATGCGAGACCAAGGATTCAATATGGTGGGTTATGACAATCATGCTATAATTGATAAGAGAAAAAGTAATCCAGTTGGAAGAGCAGGAGGCGTTTCTCTAGCCTGTGTAGCTGTAGGTGCTAGCCAGGAATTGATTATGGAAATTGTTCCTTCTTTCGGAAATTGTGTTCTCCAAGGCCAGACACATCTTACTGGAAATAAGGCGTAGCCTCAAGGCTAATAAGCTCTCAAAAATGTTATTTTTAAATGTCACCTGAAATAAGATGATAGTATAAGTAATTCTAAATACATAGTTGTTTTTAACCCTTTCGCTGAGGCTCACTCTCCAGAAACCTACTTAACACATGCAATGGAAAAGTGAAAGCTCTACAGTGAGAACGAGAAGGTACATTCACAGCAGCCTACCGTGCAATTGTACTAGGTACGTTCACAGCAGAAAAGGTTTAATACATAGATGTTTCAATTCAGCATTTTAGACTTCCTCTTGACCATTGAATATTGTTGCAGATTTTGTAAATACAAGAGCAATACAACATCCTTTGTTGAACACAGTAGCATGGAAAACTAAATCATTAGCAATGCCCAGTTCTACAGAAACAAATTACTCAGTTCTTGACAGATATTTATTAAATTTTTAACATGCCCAACTTCATAATTGTGTGCTGTGTTGTATACACAGTCACTGCAAAGATGAAATCACAATACTATAAGTTACGGTATAATAGTATCTGGAACAGCTAATCCGTAATAATAATTTTTCCCAAAAAATTTATCTTATCGATGTCAAAGTATCAGGAACCAATCCTGTCAAAAATTCCTATTAATGACTCCTAGTCTTGTAATATCCTTAAATCACATGTTAAATTCTGCACCCAAATTATTTGAATTGAAAAATTGGGATTTAAATCACTGATGAATCAATGAATTCTTCATTCTCATTCTTCATTGGGAATGCAATAAATACCACTGGACTCTCCACTCAAATAATACAGTTGGAACAATTTCAATTAAAATCATGATTCAATTAATTTGGTTATTGCCAATGAATTGTGAATTTTGAATGATTCATTCATCAACCACACAGCTCTACTATAGCTAAGATATTATGTTATTCCAATAATATTCCAGGTTCTCCAGGCCAAAATTTTCATTTTTCCAGGTTAAAATATGCAGGGATGAAAAACCGGTTCTTCAAGCATAGAGAACACAAGCATAGAGAAAAATTGGAAAATAAAAGTTCTCTAAGAAGAAAATTGTACTTATAATTAGTAGCTTAGTTACATGAGTTAATGTAGTTTCTGAGGACTATTAGTGAACAGAAGGGAGGAATTGAACTGAACATTTGAAAGGATTGTGACTAATTATTATACAATGGGGTCGTTTACCATATATTTTAATTGCCAAATCTGATAGTTTGGAAAATAAAAAGACCCATAATTTTCCATTTTTTATTTGTCAATTATTTCTCAAGTTATAAGTGGCAAAAAACTGATGTTTTTCACCCTTTCGGAAAAGTGAATATGGTTCAACCTCTGATGTCATCGACTTCGTCCAATCACAACTGAGCCCACGTAGCTACGTCGCCTTATCGCAATGGGGGAACACAGCTGACTCTGCCAACTGGAGCTGTTGTGACAGTAGCTGTGCAAGCAAACATTCCGAGAACCCCCCTTCACTCCCTTCCATTACACTAAAAGCAGTCAAGGTTGGGAGGAATATAGCGTCAATGATATGAAAGCAGCTTCTTTGGTGGGCATCACCTTTTGCTTATTTTAATTTTTGATTTATGAGCAAATGATTGTGTTTAGAAGATTAATTCTTACACTAAAATTCATTTTTCGTTTCCATCTAACGACTTTGTGCACAAAATTGCATTTTTGATTCTGAGTAAATGCTGTCTTTGCATATCGGCAAGGCTATAATGAAACAAACTTTTAAAATGTAACATAAATGTGGGTTATTTTAATTCAGTCCTCACCTTAGAATCAAGGCTGAAGTCCTCTGTAACAGGCTGATTGCTGTGGTCTATATCAATATTCTTGAGTGCATCATGGTACAGTGGATCCTCAACAGTATCACATTCTTCTGACTTTACAGGAATCTGATGGGTATAAAATACATAAGAAGCATTAAAACTTATTTAAAAAAACTTATATTAACATTTCATATGGTTATGTAATGTGAAAGGAATTAAACTGTAGTGACCTTGCATTTTAATTTTATGATATAGCACTAACTCAATAGGTATTAGTGGATGCTAGCCCTGTACGAAATTGAGATGTTACATAGTGATTAGAATGAAAAAGCCCTAGAGAGGTAATGTATAATGTAAAAAATGACAAATGTTGAGATAATTTAATCTTAAGTGAGAATAAAGTCCATACAATTGTGTGGGATGGTGAAATACATCACCATTTTCTTTAGTGCAAGAACCTTCATATATTCACTAAGGAATTACGGTTTTGTGACAAGATAAAACATGATTTGTGCTGATTTCAGCAGTTGTTGATTAGAGTAACAGGAATATTGGAACCAAAGCTGCTTCAGGAGATAGCAATGTTGAACGGTCATGAAGGTCTCTAAGATGCAGGATACAGTTAGGATGAAAAATGAAATAGGAGGTAAACAAATTGTGCAGATCATGCCATGACTGTCACTCATTGGTTAGGTATGATCCTCCGGAAACAATGATGTAACCAGAATCAGAAACAACAAACCAAATCCATGTGAAGAAAAAGTGTAGATGTTTAATGCTTTCATGGGACAATTAGTGAGGAGTGCTTAATTTGAACTTTTGCCAATTAGAAGAAAAAGTGATGAAGTCCAATACTGCTGAAAACCTGCTTTATAAATAAAAGTTAACTGTTGCTAAAATGTTATTATAAAACAATTGGCTTCAATGAAAAAGGGGTTAAAATATTTTGATTGATTTTTATAGGATTCATCATTTTTCTGCACATTGGTATCGTGGACATGGATCAGTAAATCAAGAAATAAATACACAATAAAAATATTTTTGTCAGTGAAACTACACAATCTACAAGTGCCCTGGGTACTAATAATTAGGTCTCCAGGTAAGAGGTAAGCTATCTATCTCTATCATTCTATTAACCTGACCTAAATTTTGTGTTTAGAGATTAGACATTTTCCTACACATATATTTATTGATTATATAATGTTAGCTATGAAAGCATGAAAATTTTCTTGATAGCATAGTTATCCTCGATCACTAATGTTTTAGGAAATAATAATTAAAATCATTTACAGGTTATGGGACCAGAGTGTTTTTCTGTGTGAAACAAGAAAATAGAAATATGCTAACCTGTGATGCATATGCAGCATGAGAAGTCAAGAAGAGACTGAACCCTTACAAAAAAGTAGTACACAGAGCCCAATACTAAGTACACAGACCCGAATACTAAGTACATGAATCTCAGTACTATAGTATTCAGATTCTGCTCCCCAGTACTCAAAATTCAATACTTAGTATTGGGATCACTGAATGTAGTACTCAGCAGGGAAGTATTCACAATACTAGCATCATGTACTAGTCCGTGGCACCAGTACTTCAATGTTGGCGAGTACTGGATGGACAAGTATTCACAATACTAGCATCGTGTACTAGTCTGTGACTCCAGTACTTCAATGTAGGCAAGTACTGGATGCAGAAGTATTCACAATACTAGCATTGTGTACTAGTCCGTTTGGCACCAATACTTCATTGTAGGTAAGTATTGGAAGAAGAAGTAATCACAATAATAGGTGTGTAGGTACTACTCTTTGATACCATGATATATTGAGCATTGAACCTAATATGTCTAGTATTGGTTTCCAAATCACAATGCTAATCATTTTTATTTCACATTAGGATGAACCAATACTATCAATTCACGTAATGGTTATCCACCTTTCAGGTACATTTTTGATGTTTTACTTGTACTCGCTTCCTTAAATACATTTATTTGGCTCATAATCTTCCTGCCATCCAGAAGCCAGACGCGATTCTTCCTTCAATAACATTTTTTAACTTCCCACTACCCATCTCTTCCATCCACTTTTTCTATCCTCTTTGAATCACCCCCAACAGATTCCTCTCTTCTCCAACCATTTACAGCATTCTCATTTGTCTTCCATCCCAGCGTAGCTGGGGGAAGACAGTGTAATTTTCTCACATCCAGCTCAGGTTAAAGAAAGATAGTATCAAATTATTCTTGAGCTCACTTTCTCCATCCTCCTATACATCTTTAAAGCCTCCAATCTACACTCATCCCCATTTCTAAAAGACCAAAGGTGTCAGAACGGTAATCCCGTTCAGTTAAAATAAATTATAGGAAACTCCTTTCTTAAAAAGAACAGTTATAAACCATAAATAACAACTTTCGTGCCCACGAGTAATTTTAACGTGAATATTCACATTTTTATAGTTCGCGGTTTGTGGAAAGTTGTATCCGGTCGGATAATGCGGTAAATTCTAATGGACAATGAAATTACGGTGAGTAAATGATCGTTATGACAAGCGATTGTATTGACCGAATTTGTAATTGTTTTCACCTGCTTTCCATGCAGGCTTTTTGAATTGCTGACACCGGAATTGACTGTATTTATCATTTTCAGGCACATTAAAGTCAAACAAATTGAAACATTCGGAATGATCCAATGAGAATTCAGATCATCATTCAGCTACATGATGAACGTGAATATTTTTTGTGTGTTGTGACAGTGCAGTGACGACTTTCGATGATATTTAAACGAACTCCCCGTTGGAAAAATATAGTTTCACTTTTTAGAGGAGCGTTATTAAAAAAAAAACTTCTGGTTGTTGAACACTTTGATCAACCATTAAAATAAAATCTTATGCATTAAGCAAGCTCGATCACAGCTTTTCATTCTCGTGCCATGTGGTTTATTTAGTATTGTTGTTGTCACATTGGTTATTTTTGAGATTATGCCTCAGATTTGGAATCTTATGTGTTACAAAGGCAAGTGAATACAATTATTGAAACTGGAAGTAGTGTCAATAAATATATTATAGATTTATAAACTGTCCTGTTTGTTTAAAATTCTAACTCGCATAAGGGTTACTAAAATTGTGAATTTGTTAAGTGACATCAAGAAACGCTAGACGTTCACGGTTTAGTTCGGTCGAGTTATGTGTATAGTGGGCATGTGCCAAATTATGCCGAATCAAATTAAGTGTGATATGCTATATCCGATCCGAAGTCGTGTTATGTGTTATTTCAGCTTTCTCTAGTTCCTCAGTTTTTTGGAGTAGGAGTAGGTGGGAGTTCCAGGACGTATCTCCAGGAGCAGCTTATAGGTTTTTTTGTAATTACAATTAATTTTTTGTAATTCTCTTAAAGGCCGTTGTACACGATACAATTTCTTGTACAAGATCTTGTACCATAAATTGAACGGCGAGATTGGAGCCGTGTCCGTGTTAATTTCATTGAGGTATAATGTTTGCCAGTGTGTCCAACTCATCTTTTGAGAAATAGAACACTTCCGACGCGACGGACGAATATCACAATATGGAAGCAACGAAGAATATCATAATATGGAAGCAACAAAGAATATCACGATATGTACAACAAAAATGGAAGTTTTTCCACGTTTACAGGAATAAAAGTGATCGCAAACAGAACACCAACCTTACGAATACTAAACGAACGCATCACTACCGTCACATGTCATGCGCAGAAGCTACTGAGTGGATCTTGGACGGTTTCATCCAATAATATAGAGCATCATCTAATTTCTTGTACAAGAAATTGTACGAACCCCTCGTACACGATACAATTTGCGCATTGTAAAAGTTCTTGTACAAGAAATTGTACCGTGTACGACGGCCTTAAGAGAACTGCAGGGAACCGTTCCCCCTGTATTGGTTCCAGGGTGGTTCCCCGTGGAACGGTTCCCCGCCCAACATCTTATGAGAAAATTTCTCATAAGATCTCATTGCCAATTTCTTATGAGAAAATATCTTATGAGACTTATGAGTAAGTTCCAATAGGGGTATGTATGTACTAGTTTTGTGCACCACCTCTATTACACGACTTCTGCTTCCCAATACTTCCACAAGTACTAGTTCTGTGTACTACCTTCAGTACACTAGTACTACTTCCCAATACTTCCACGAGTACTAGTTACGTGTACTACCTCTAGTACACGAGTACTACTTCCCAATACTTTCATGAGCACTAGTTCTGTGTACTACCTCTAGTACACGAGTACTAGTTTTCTTCAATACTTCCAATACTATAGTACTCACCTCCGTGAAAATAGTATACGAGTACTTCCCAATACTATTTTTTTCCAGGACTTCCAGTACTACTTTTTCGTAAGGGTGGTGCAATTTGTTGTGGTTCATCGCGATTTTTTTGGGTTTTTATTGGTGAAACGGTGTGAAATTTGGTTAAGAGTTGCTTTGGTCCTTTTTAATCTCTGTATTTAAAACATTTCAAGATGTCTTCGTATTATAGGAGCAGAGGAAATTTTGTTTCGAAGGTGTTTGAAAGGAAGGCTAAGCAATTCCTTTTCATGAAGAAGTTAGGCGCTGAAACTGAAGATGCGGACGAAGACCCAAGTTTACTTATGTTTATTGTGGAAGGTCGCCGAGTAGGAATTTAACGAAGAGGAATAAATTGCATCACTTAGATGAATTAATTTCACCAGCAATAAAAAAATAAAGTCATCATTCAAGACTTTGGGCTTCCTACCCTCGATATTTTTTAACTTTTGAAGTCAATTCTAGATAATTTTACTGTATTTTCGGTAACTACTCCAAATTGTCAGTCATAACGTAGCATTTTATACGCATGTACTCCTGAACAAATATTATAGATTTTATATTAGCATTAACGTGACCTGTTAGAGTATCAATCATGACTTTACTTAAATATAATATTTCATTAAATTAAATTTCAAAATTTCAAAGAACATACCCACACAGCACAAAGGGAATAATACGCACATTATGTTAAAATATAATGCACCAAATATACCATGGCAGTGGTATAATGTGTGCATAAAATGTACATGAACTGTCTATATAAATGGGCTAATGTCCGCATAACGACCACTTTTATGTGCATAGTATGCAGAATCTAGACGGTGACTGAAATAGTACGTTTCATAATACTTCAATATTTTGTGCATATTATTTAATATTATATATCGCTTGCATAGTACTGTAATCGCATATTATTTAATCTATTGCGCATTTTATTAGGAACATTCTATATCTAGTTAGACCATGGATCCATGTCAAACAATTTACAGAAAACGACATAGTTCTTTGCAGAATAGGCACTGAAAAAGTTGAACTGGCACGATCTCCGATCGGATAATGCAGATCACGTAATTTGATCACGTTGATTTAATACGGCATGATTTGGCACACGTTAACTATACACAGACTTATACCGTGCAAAATTTGTGCACGTCTGCCGTTTCTTGATATCACATAGAGAATTCACAATTTCAATAACACATTTATACGCTAGTTAAGACGATTACAAACAAAAACGTCTGTTTCTTAATAAAATTAATTACATTTATTGACACTGTTTTCATTTTCAATCATTGCATTCACTAGACATTGTAACACATAATATTCCAAGACATAAGGCATGACCTCAAGAACAGCCAGTGCGACAATCACCAATATCAAACTACATTGCATGTGAACACCGTTTTGGCGGGATAAGTGTTTGAAGTTCGATACACTTAAGCTCACATCTACCAAATGTTTTATCTGGGTGCACAAAAACCTGCTGTCTTTTAAAAAAACAACGCTCTTCTAAAATTGAAACTATATTTTTCCAACAGTAGGTTCGTCCAAATATCATCGAAAATCACTGCACTGTCATAACACACGCAAAACTTTTCACGTTTATCAAATAGTTGAATGATGATCTGAATTATCGCTAAATCATTCCTAATGTCCCAATTTGTTAAAGACTGTATGTGCCTGAAACATGATAAATAGAGTCAATTGGCAGCAATTAAAAAAATCAACATGGAAGGCAAAGTAAACAATGACGAATTCGTAAATAACCTTCAACGCAATCACTGGTCATAACAATCATTTAGGTAGGTACTCACCGTAACTTAACTGTCCATTAGAATTAAAATTAAGCTTCTACGGTCACAAATTGCCAGAACACGTAAATATTGGAGGAGCTAGTTCTTTCTCACGTTACCGGCTTATCAACATGACTGCCATTTTGATTTTCGAGATGGTCCAAGTCGATCTTGTTTGCAAGACATCGATTTGCAGTGCGTTGCAGTGCGCGCATATTATTCAAATTAATGATAATAATCGACAGAATATTATTTACTATTTATAACAATCCATTTATGCATATTTTATACGCTATAAATTTTCTGTGTGCTGTGCGGGTAAATTGAAAAACAAATACAAAAAATCTTCACCTTAACCTTATCGTATAGAGGAAGCATAAAAATTACTTACCAGTAGGGCTATTCCGTACTTCGTTAAAAATCCGTCGTTAAGGTACCGATACCGACAAAGCGGGAATGTAACGACACCTACTTAACGATAGCCGTATTCTGTACCTCTGTCTACCGAGCAGTTGTCGTTACATAAAGGGCTACCGACGGTTCGGTTCATAGCGAATACGTAGCCATTAAAAGTGGGACCCTTGATGAGAGGCTAGGTTTTTCGACCAATGGGTGAGTTTCTACAATTTTCGAAATGAAGATTACACCAATTAGAGAATAGGATGATGTTTTTAGAATAAATGGCGGTATATATGGGGTAAGTAGGCTTCTGCGCTAATAAATATTAATTTTAAATTATCTCTGTTAGTTATATATTCATTAACTCTGTTATTCACAGTGGTCATACAGAAATATTACGAGTATTACAATAATATTTTGTCATGCTGCACCTTTATTTTCATTTAAAACGTATACAAAGGTAGGCATGGTGGCCGGGATTGATTTAATATTTCCTGGTAGGGCCTTATATACATTAATGCCAACTACTACATTTTGTTGTAATCTTTAAACCTTTGGAATAAACACCCTCAGTCAAAGATTGGTTCACTGGATGGCAGGGGCATTGATGTAAGATCTCCACAGCCCCTAATTTATTTCCCTAGACTCATCTATGTCGCCTGACTTTTTAATTCCACCTTAACGAGATATGAATATAATCCACTGCTGCACAGAATGGTTCACAATTGTTGCAGAAACGTTCAGAATGGTTCTGCAATGCTTTTGCAATGTATTATTGTAAATATGTCAAATTATGATTTAATTGATTAGTGTAATAATAAATGCTTTCATTATCATAAAAATTTATTTTTATTGATTAAATAAACTATAGTATTAATTGCAAAAATAATGCTTTTGCAAACAAACGTACAGAATTGATATGCAATGCTTTTATATACATTTGCAATCATCTTCGTTGCAGGTACAATCAGATTGGTTCTGCAATGGTTTTGCAATGTTTAATCACATATGAATGGCAGACTAAAGTGTTGCTTGAGAGCAGCCAATAAGGAGTGTCATATGCATCATATGACATTAATTAAGGCTTTGGTAACCAGGCTTATAAGTCTGGTTACCAAAGATAACATACTGAGGATTAATAGTTAATAAATATATTACATGCTATAATAATGACTCCTTGACTATATTTGTGATAGTATATTAATAGCTTTGGAGTTTGTATTGCTCTGAATGATTTTACAATCAGCTTTATAGTACCTAACTGGATGCATTCATAATGTATGCATCATTATATTCTCTTTTGGCCCTCTTAATCCTATGCTTATACTGTTTTTTAAGCTCAAATAATGGCCATGTAATATATTATCATTTGAAATTTTAATATGAGTTGCCATTTGCTTCACCTTGTTGAGATATTATGAATATCAGTTTTCTATCAGGGCAAAATACTCGTTGTACATTTATACTCTACATGTTTTTTACTGGTTCCAATGGGAAATCGATAGTAAAGAAGTGCACCATGGAATATATCATAATTATCCCAGCTGGCACAAAGTATGCTGCTTGCCTGTTTCTTACGACATACATACGTAAGAAATAGGAAAGGAGCTTACCATGAAATAAGACGTTTGCGTAAGTAGTTGCTCAGACCCAGGTAAGACTGGGGTAAGAAACGTCGTCATATATCCTCATACTAGGTAAGCTACTGACATACAGTAGCGCAGCGCGCGGCAGAATGCTGTACTATCACGAAAACCAGCGCGAAGTGTGCCTGTGGTGCCATCTGTTGGAATTATACGATACTACGACGCTTCCCCCCCCCCCCCCCGGGTCCCCGCATATTATGGAATAGGAATAAGTTTTATTTATGCTCTGGGTACAACACCCCTAAGGGCAAAACAAGTTTACAAAACATATTAATATTTAAATACATTCCCTTACACTACCCTTCTCTCAGCCCGCGAGGAAGATCTTACCAAGAACGATAACCAATAATGTAGCATTCTTACTAGCAAGTAATGTAGAATGTGCATGACTGTCGACTGGCTGCATACAAACACCAAATGCGATACTAACCTTTAATTTGCATAAAGAAAGGACTTACGTACTAAAAGTAAAGGTACAAGTCAACAGGGCAGATAAAGAATAGGGTACAAAAATCGAAATGAAACCAGTCAGCGTTCCTTATAGTATCAGCGAAGATGGCGTCCACACAAGTTGAGTGAGCGGCGTTGTTCCACATTGTCTCGTGGTTTTCGCTATTCTCGTGGTTCCGTTCCGTTCTCTCCGAAGAAGGGAATATCGGGGACCATCCATCCGTTCCTCAATTATACTTAAGTGCCTGTTTCGACCGCAAGAGGTCATGCCATACGTGTATAAGAAATAGGATGGAAATAGGTTAGCGACTTACATTTTAAGCTGCTTACCTATTTCTGCCTGCAAACTTACCTCCATGACTTACATTGTGCCAGCTGGGATAATGTTAACATAGTCAGAGCTGTATATACTAGTCCAATCATGCTCCTGTAACAATAGTCAAAAGTAGTTAATATATATAGTAATAAATTGAGTTGTAAACGAGTCCTAATAGGATTAGATTGTTGGGGCATCATGAAAACTATAAAAAAAGACATAACAGCCAAGTGGTCTGACAGGGATGGGTCAAATACTATGGTATCTAATTCAACATAATTATAATCTGTGAAAACTTGTCCAGTAGGCTTTTAGTGCTAGATATAATTCTTGTTGGGGCGTGAACAAGTGAAATTAAGTTAAAGCCACTTAAGGGTGTTGAATACCTACCCGGAAAACGGCTGCGCAGACTCTTGCGAGATCGAAGATTACGAGCGCAATATGACACATAGAGATGAACTGTTTTCACAGTTCGTTAGAACAAAGACCAATAATGTGGGAGAATGGATCACAAGTTTCGAGTATATTTCATTTCAAATGCTATAGGCGCTGAAAAAGGTGAAAATATCTCATTTTCTGCTGTCTTTCTGACGATACACAAATCGTAATTGAAGCATCTCTTCCATTAACCTTAGGGATTCATCCTTCTCCTTTAAAATGAAACCAATCCCAACGGCGTCAGAAGGGTAATAATTTAGCATTGAATCATTTCCTGGACCATGTTTTCACTATTTTATGCGCGGAAACCTTTTCGCTCTTTGGCGCTGCGTGGAGCTTCAGAGGGACTACCCCCACTCCCGCTAACGGTCCTCCCCACCTCCTGTCTCTCTCTCTCTCTCTTCCTTCCCCTCTCGCGCTCCCCTCCAGCCCGCCTGGAAAAACCCTGGGAAGCCGGCGTCCGGCGTAGAGCTGAGTCGACGGATTGTTTCACAATCTGTCGCAGGTGCACTCGTTTGTTTTCTGTCGTGATCCTTGGTTTGGAAGAGCGAGTTGAGTTCTTATTTTGGTGCCTTTCGACATGGAGATTGAAAAAAAGAAGAAAAAGAAGAATGCCAAAAGCTACAAAGGAAAGAAAAGGAAACATATCTTTCATGGAAAACCGGGAATTTCAAGAAAATCTTTGCAAGTGAGGTAAGTATTTTCAACTATATCATCATTTTCATTGCACTAAAATGAGAAAACTTCACATTAAAAATATTGCCTGAACCGAGACCAGAACCCTCGATTTGGCGCAGAGTACTTTACTCAATTAAGTTACCTAGATGTCCTTCAGTCTTCTTTAGTCGCATCTCCAAAGTATACTTTGAACAGTGCTGGTGTGAATTGTATCCTTGTCATACTCTATATTTTCGCTTCCACGTTTCTTCCATTTTTGGTGCATAGCGAGGCAACTTGATTTTTGTATTTCTAGTTGGCATATTATTGTTCTGTCGTTGTGATATACCCCAAAATTAATCAGAGGTTTGGTCAATTATTGTACTCGACGTTGTCGACGGGCTTCTATCTGTCCACGAATGCCACGTACAATGGCTTGTTCACGTGTAACATTTGTTCAAATATTATCTTCAGACAAAGTATTGGCCTCTCTTTTCCCTCTATTCTTTCTGCACCCAAATTGAGTTTTCGACATGTTTTCTTTTATTTTTCATTCCATTGAGCTTATTACACGTTTTAGAATTTTTGACGCGTATAAAATCTGGCTCAGAATCCGATACTCTTCACACATTTCTGCTTTCATTTTCATCGGTATGGCAACGAAATTAATCTCGAAGTGCCCGGATAGTTTCCCGCTTTGGCAACATTCATCGATTATTCCTCAGAGTATCCTTGGGTTTATCTCCGAGACTAAATGTTCCTCAGTTTATTTTTTGTGCTGTCGGCGCTTCTTTATTCTACAACCCATTTACTGCTCGAAAAAATTAAATTCTTGAAAGTGAAATCAATTACTCACACATATTTACGGGTAATGCAACGTCAATGGAACCAGAAAATCGGCAAAATGGCCCTTAGGTAACGTATTTACACCCAATTTGGCAAATCGTATTCGTTTGATAACAAAATGAGAACCCAAAATCCGTTTTGTAATACATGCAACTACTTACGAGATATTGCAACGTTAGGAAATTAGAATTTTACAAGAGTGTCGACACATTTTACGGTATGTCTCCGAGAATATTAAAAATTAAAATTTATAAAATGACTTATTTTAGAGATCATGAATAAAGAAAGTAAAATAACAGATATTATTATAAAATTTCAACAACTTCATTAATTTTATAACAATTTGAAATTTTCAAATTAATTTAGACGATATACCTGCACCTTTGGTTTTGCTCGTTTTGCTATAATTTTAAGAGACAACTCTATTCTAAGTAAAAAAGTTTGGCAGGGGTATTATTTCATTGCAAAAATGAAATAATTTTCCGCGGATGCGTAACGCTGTCCGCTCGCGGCTCGCGCGCTCACCGACCGTTACTCCGGTTCTACAAATCTCAGCACGCTTTCTCCTTCAACTTCTTCTCACAAATTTTAACTGCATACCAACTCTTAAATCCCCTTTGCCCGTGCCATTTGCTATTTGCTTCCCGCAGAAGTGACCGCCGCCGCCTTGGAATGGAGCGGCATCAGGCCTCACAGCGGTCGGCCTCGGAGGACAATAGACAAACTTAATCCCGTCTTGGGCTTCCAACACTAGTATCCTCGCATACCCTTTTAGCATGTTCTCCGAAACATCTTTCACACTTCTCTTTTCAAACCAATTGTGCCGCCCAGCCGTCACCCACCCTGACCCACTCACTATCATGGCTATCATTTGCGAAAGGAAAGAAAATTTCCGTTGAGTTGTTACGGATGGCGCCCGGTTTTTCCAGTGGCGCCCTATGTGAGTGGGCCTCCTATTATGAACATAAATCTTACCCCACCACCCCGTGGAAATCTACATTTGCCTCCTACTCCAAAAAGTCTCCAAAAAATCATTCATTGAATCCCTGAACCCTAAAAACAACCTCACGCAGAATGAAATTCATGCCCTCAAAAAAGTCCGCCAAAACCCTAATTACGTCATTATGGCCGCAGACAGGGGTTAGTCAGTTGTCGTGATGAACACGAAAAACTATATTTCCGAAGCACTTCTTCATCTCAACGACTCCTCCACCTACACTCCACTACACCACGATCCGACTCTCGAATTCCAAAAAGAAATAGAATCCCTCCTTCAGGAAGAAGCTCCTGATGAAGGATAATCACCGAAAGACATTTCTTTTCTTTCGCCTCCTAACCCTAACAACACCTCCACTTTATATTCTCCCCAAAATACACAAGCCTGCCGTTCCCTGCCGACCATTTGAATCCAGTTTCAATTCTCCTACTGAAAGAATCTCTGCCTTCCTTTACCATTACCTGCAACCCCTTGTATTCTGTCTTCCTTCCTTCATTAAAGACTCCTATCATTTCCTTCAACACTTTGACAGCATTTCCATTCCCCCCTCTTCTAATTTAACGCCCCGACCCTCAAGTCCCCTCAACAGACTTCTTGTTAAAAATAGCTGAATTTGTGCAAAAAAATGCCCTCTGCTTCAATGAATCTTTCAGCCTGCAAACCAGTGGCATGGCGATGGGAATTAGGATGGCCCCATCGTATGCCAACCTTTTTATGGGTTAAAAGAGTCGTTTCAGGCGTGATGCGGTGGAATAACATAATTAAATAAGATTGGCAATTTTCTTAGCTAGGATAACACAAAGAAAACACGCGTGGATAAGTGCCCCCTTCCCCCCACCCCGACTAACGTGCATACACCCCCCGCGCTTTCCCTTCTCAGCCCCTTCCTCGGACCTGAAGTTCTGAGCATCACCGCGGGATACCCCTTAGCGGCCAGGGGTTGGCGATTTCACCACCATCTTCCTACCTCTGGGCCCTCGAAGACCAGGGGCTGCCCACGGTGATGATAATCCCCCCCCCCACCCCACCTTGCCAATACATATGTGCTTTCTACGGGCAAGGTCGAAAGACGGCGGCCAAGAGACTCTCAAGTCCACAGGACGGCGGCCTTCTCCTCCTCCCGCACTCATATGACCTCTCTTGAACCTAAAGGTCTATAAGACGCCTTAGTACCCTGGTTGGGGTTTCCCAGTCCGTATTATGTGTGGTTTTCCCAACACCCACACCTAGCACCAGATTCCTTCACCCTCCTCTCCTCCCCCCCTTTTACGTTGTCACCCTTGTGTTAGGCCCCCTTCCCCTCCTCTTCCCTCACTCCCCCCTTGTTTTTTTACCCGGTCCCTCCCCTCATTTTGTTAATATATTGGACGTTGGAGAGATTTTGTTACCTGATGATGCTGTATCACATCGAAACCGGTTGGTTTTAAGAATGTTTGTGGAAAATTGCCTATCTTATTTAATTATGTTATTCATCCACACCACGCCTGAAATGACTTTTCTTTCCAGCCATATTAACACCCTGTCACCCCCACCTTTTTCTCTCGTACTTATCATTCAAATCGATCACCTTCTTTTCACTGTAATATGTAAACATTTCCCCTACATGATTTCACAAGTATGAATGATATAAATCTTTGAAATCAGTAAAAAATTAAATTATGTTATCTGAGGCAATGAAATAATTTTCTCATTTAATAATTCGATAAGTAAATGGGCGCTTGCCGTTTGCAAGCGGTAGGACCTTGACATAATGCGGTGTAGATCATGAATATTGAGAATAGTATGCTCTTGAAACCAAAGGAATATACCAAAGAGGAATTTACAATTCAAATAAAGAAAATTACTATGGATTACTATTATTACTTTAAATGATGGGTCCATAGAGGGGTTGTACATTTTTTCCACTGTACATTCTTGCTCGAGAAACTTCTCCTCCAATGCAAATACTATTTAGCACCATCGAACGCCTATATTTGTGACCATGAAGTACTCTCTTTTGAGAAGATAGTCGAATCGCATGAATAACATTCAAACCATATGCAATATTTTTTACATCTATTTCAGTTGTTCATGATGTCTTAATTATTATCTAGAGCTCTTTATTTGCGTATTCAAAAAGAAGTTAATAACATCTTAAAATAAAAATCACATCCCATAGTCTTCAAGTCCTAATTTCACGTTTATTTTACAGTCCACTTGAACAATACTCGAAGGTAAGCATAAGAAATTTATGTCAGTATCCTTTGCAGCATATTCATGAACAATTTGCATCACAATTAATCATCACTTCATAGTGTGACGGTTAAAAATAATTAAATATTAATTGGAGCGGAAGAAATCGAAGGTAAATACGAAAAATCAATTTCGGCTCTCTTCTTTTCTGATAGTGTACTGCTATACTGGCAGATTTGATTACCGGTATTTACATATAAATATTTCTTATCATGACTGTTGCACTAAGTGAATAAAGTACCCAGACCAGTCCTCATCTTGATAATTTCTATTTCACGAGTAGAGTAGCCGAAAAGCTCGTGAATGCTGTCTCTCTGGAAGGTTTTTTTTTAAGGGTCACCAATGGAGCATTTCATATTTCTACTGACCCCAGAACTTTGCACTAAAACAAACGGGGCATTCAGATAATGCGTCTACGTGGAATTATGAACATTTACTGACAGAGGCAACACGAGAACTGACTGATTGCTTGGCAATCCGACGGCTTGTTTACAATGTGTTAACACTTTTGTAAGATTCTAATTTTACAAGGCAATATCTCGTAAATGGTTCCATGTATTACAAAAAGGCTTGGCGGTACTTATTCACAAGTTATATTTATTTATATTTGGATTATATACGGTAAACACATCTTCTATTATTAGGGGCTTGTGCAATTGAAGCAATATCGTGGCCATCGCATACCATTTCGAAAATGAATGAAAATAAGTTAATTACATAATCTAATTACTTAAACCATTTCAGTGAATCCAAACCTGCCGCAGATTATCTCATCAGCCATACGGTAACAGAAACACCGTCAGAGTAAGTACCAAACGACTATCCAAAATACTTATTCAATTTGAAATGCATATTTCTGAAGTACTAATTTTAATGATCATGCGAAGCAATACATTCGTAATTATTTTCGCGAGTTCAATATTCTATTTAATTTCTCAGTTACTGTTCTATTTGTTAAGCATTACGACCAAAAAAGATAATGACTTTGAATACTTTCTTCATTTTAGAACTAAATCGACATATCCGCAGCCTGCTTGCAGCAACTGGGAAGAAGAATTACTTTCGCAGGAGCATCACCTAACCCCTCCCTCTCACTCCCAGAGTACTACTCCTGACCTTCAAATCTATGTAGCAACAAATGTTAAAGAAAGGTCGACGCATCATTCGGGGTATGTATTAAAATATTTATTTTCTAATCAGTTGCGAAAATTTTTACAATTTGGGTAATTCCATTGGTTTGTTAAGTTTTATGAGTAATGATGTTCAATATTTGTCTTATAAATGCCAGTATTCTTAATGTTGAGTTACAAGACACCAGAATACCTGTTTTTATTAAAACCCATAATCATTATGGTGGATGGTTACCACTTGTCGTTCATGTACAGCCCATTTTGGAAAATTATCTTTCCAGTATCCTATATAAAACCGGGCAGATGAATTCCATTTCTGAGTAATCCAAATGATGCTAGTCATAATTTTGGTCATATATTTGGGTTCTCCTAAGTCAGGGAGAGTTGTTTATTATTTATTTATATTGTTACCATACAATATTTAGGAAAAATTGGGGTCCATTCCTAGGAAATCGAGATGGAGTCGAACCTTAACATTATATTATAGATAAATTACTCAGATGAATAAAAAATGGAATTATACAACTATTTTCAATAATTATTATGTTATCAATATTAATAGCGAATGAAACATATTGGATAGTAATGTATTACCGCTGTAAAACATTTCCTTTGTTTTGTAACATCCATGACTTCCTTGACTAACAGACTTCCATCCCCTCAACCCGGATGTAGTAACTGGGAAGATGCTGAAGAAATTGAAGCTCGTTCCTGTCCTAATTTTAGTGCACGTCAAATAGCACAGGAATGCGAGGAACGCACCACAGAATGGTAAAATAATCGTTTTTATCATGTAGCTTATGTTCTTAATCAAGAATGTTGCATCCCCCATCCCCAACTTATTTTAAAATATTAACCAAAAAAGAGAACATTTGTTTTTTTTACTATGCAATCACTCGCATGCTACACGAACAAAATTAGTGAATGAAATACTGAGAAAAGAACTTATTCATTCATTATTTTCCACAAATTTGACTAGCGGAAATTAAATAAAAATTTTAATTCTTTTGCACCTTAATTTAATCCATCCATTCATCCATTACAGGGATTCCACAAAATTCCAAGATACGACCCAACCTAATGTCTATGTGCCCGAAGGCAGAAGACTATTTGATGTTAAGCATCTTTTTGAGGAAATGAAAACAATAGCACGTCATGAACCTTTTCATTGCTAGCTGGCTGACATGGAACTCAGTGGTGAAAAAACTATAGGGTTTTTCAGTCAATTTTCTTTGAAGTGTAGGATGTGTGGGATTGAAAAGACACTTTGTACAGAAAATCCGAAACGGGCAAAAATGAAGGTTAATCACGCCATGGTGTGTATACAATGCATTTCTTTTGCCATACTTTTCCTCCATGTCCACACTTGTAATATGAAACAGTCCACATTAATGGAATTAATGGCTATTTTTCCAAATTCAGGTATCAAGCATGATGTGCACAGGTCAAGGATTTTCGCAAATGGCTGAAATAAGTTCAGTTTTGGATATGCCATGCATGGCAAATAAAACATTTTTGAAGATCCATGAGAATCTTGCACAAGCAATTTCCGATGTGGCTTGGGAGCAAATGAAAGTCGCTGGAACAGAAGAAGCGGAAATAGCCATAAAATCAGGCAGCGTTGATATTAATGGTATTCCATTGATAGCTGTTGTTGCAGATGGAGCATGGGCCAAGAGATCTTATAAAACCAATTACAACTCTCTCTCTGGAGTGGTACGTATGGAAGTGAAATTGTTTTGCATTTTTAGTAATGGTAAATTTTTACAAAGATTATTGAACTATTGACTCTAATTTTAATTTGTTACTATTACAGGCATGTATTGTGGGTTATCGAACAAAAAAAGTTCTTTTTATTGGAGTTCGGAATAAATATTGCTCTGGTTGTGCCCATGCATTCCGTAAGAATCCAAAATCCGATGCGAGTGTGCATGTATGTTATCGAAACTGGAGTTCTTCATCAACGGCCATGGAAGCTGATATAATCGTAGAAGGATTTAAAACCAGCCTTGAAATGCATAACCTGAAGTATCACCGGCTCATAGGTAAAGGCATTTAAATGTATGAAGAATCGCCTATTGTTACTTAACTTACCAAAAGGAATGAAATATGCGGTAGTTATCATCTGACACTCAGATGATAACTTGCATATATTGCATGCATTGCATGCATATGATGCATATATTTTCAAATTCAAACGTCTCTGCCTATTCGATTGAAAGTGACCACAGACATATTTGAATTTGAAATAATTTTCTTGCCACCTGCATGATTATAACCCATTAAAAATTAAAATGGAAGTTAGTGCCTTTGAAAATCTGTTTATTTTCTCTTGCGTAAAGTAGATATTCATTATTTTATCGATAACCAAAATGCATTTCTTGTATTTTTGTGCCGTTTCAGGGGATGGGGACAGCAGTGTCATGCAAAGGTTGGTTTCCACAATGCCTTATGGAATCGAAACCCCCGTCCAG
The DNA here is from genome assembly GCA_933228895.1 of Platycnemis pennipes. Taxonomy (NCBI): domain Eukaryota; kingdom Metazoa; phylum Arthropoda; class Insecta; order Odonata; family Platycnemididae; genus Platycnemis; species Platycnemis pennipes. Next base: position 1,653,736 of record CAKOGI010000003.1, on the reverse strand, counting down.
AAAGTAGAATGCAGTAACCATCTCCTTAGAAATTATTGCAACAGAATTAGGGATATCGTGAAAAAGACTAAAAATGCTAAGGGGCATGTTCCAATAATGCTAAGGAAATTTATTGGAGAGAATTTGTTGCGGCTGAGGACAGCAGTGACATCGGCAGTGCAACATCATTCCAACCCAGGGATAGCGGCTCAAATGAATTTGCAGGAAAGGGATATAAGAAATGGACCAAGGCACGTATTTGGGGATCATCAACACTGTGCCGAATACTTTTGTAAAGGACAAAAGGAAGGGGAAGATAACTTGGTTCCTCAACTTGTTTCCTGTGGTTCCTGGGAGGACATTATGTATGCCAATGAACTTCTGGCACGGCATACTTCCAGTTTAATTTTAAATGTAACAAGCAATAGTGCGGAGTCCTACAATGCGTACATTGCAAAATATGTGGGGGGGAAAAGGGTTAATTTTTCTTTGAGAGGTTCTTACCAGTCAAGATGTGAAATTGCTGCAGCGGCATTTAACGTTGGCCCTGACTTACACACTATTATTCACAAAGGTGTTACGTCAATAAGCCCAGGGCTCTATACAAAAAAACATAAGGCTACTGCTCAAAGAAGAGTGGAGTATAGGAGCAAACGTCGGCTGGAATTCCCGCATCAGCGTAGAAAAAGGGCCAAAATTTTTGGAGCAGACGAGCATTATGGGTCAGTCGAAGAGCAGTCAGCCGATGGTGGTACAGAGCTTAAACAGGAGAAGAAAGAAGCCTTCCTTCGCTCCCTGTCCCTCAGTGATCCAGAAAGGATATTACTGGAAGAGAGCACAAGAGGACAGCGACAGAGCCAAAAGTGGTTCACCGAGCGATGGAAGCGGCTAACGGCGTCCAACTTCGGTCGAATATGCAAATTACGGCCAGGAACAGACAAAAAAAACGTCGTCAAAAATATTCTCCATCCCACATTTCGGGGAAGTAAGGCAACTGAATACGGCATTGCCAAGGAGCCACTAGCTGTGGCTGAGTACGAGCAGATCTCGGGAAACAGAGTCCTGCCTGCTGGTCTTTTCGTGGACAAAACGCTCCCTTTTCTGGCAGCAACTCCAGATGGGCTACTCGAGGATGGAGATGGTATCGTGGAGATAAAATGTCCATATGTATGCCAGAATATGACGTTACACGAAGCAGTTGAGCAGAAAAAAATCAAGTTTCTCGAGAATATAAACGGGAAGTTGTCCTTGAAAATGCGACATGATTATTTTTATCAGGTTCAAGGGCAACTTCATATTACACAAAAAAAATATTGTGCATTTATTGTGCGGAGTGCTACGGAATTGTTTCATGATAGAATATTAAGAGATGATAAGTTTTGGGCAGCAAAAATGGAGCAGAGTCTAAAAGTATTTTATATGGATCATCTTCTGCCGGAGTTAATCGGTCAGATGCAAAAATAGAGGATATTACTCAAAAACGTATTTTCAGTTAACATTTTTCTGTCGAAATAAAGTGCTTGGGAACTCGTTTACATTTTCAATTGTTAGTGTCTGATTTTCTTTTTAGCAGTTTCTTTTTTTCTGAACCTTATATAACATTTTTAAGTTCATATTATATGTAAATGGGAGTCGTGGTAACCTCGTGCGTAGAGTGCTGGGCTGCGTACTGGGGGTCCCGGGATCGATACTCGGTGAAGCCCAAACACACCCACCTAAAAATCCTCGCGGTGGGATTGTCTACGTGTCAGAACGTAGGAAATTGCAGGTGTCCCAGGGAAAGGAACTGGCCTGCATACCCTGAATGTGTGAATTTCATACCCCAATGTCTTAGCTAACTTAGATTTCTACACTTCAAGAATATGTTGGTGCTCTCAACACTGCTATTGCTGCTCACAGTAATATGTTTTTGCACTTAAAAAATACGGTTCCAAGTAAAATCAATAAAAATAATTAACACGTTTATTAATAAATTAACTGCAGGGTGTATTCCACTTTTTCCCATAGGATGTGACTTCGTAATTTGCTGGAAATTCCGCTTCACAAAGGCAAATTTCCGGCAGAAGTTGGTTTAAAAAGTATAAATGAAATTGTCGGCTCGTGCTGTTTTACTGTGATCACAAGTAGAGGAAACCTTTTCCACCCGCACGAATAGGTTCCCAAATGAGGGACTCAACCCTTCCTCGGGGATTTTCGACCCATCTCCCGACCGCGACCGATCCCTAAACAGCGGGCGGTCACTGGCAACAATTCGTTTTGAACCATTGCTACGCGTTGTGTATAGCATTGTAAAGTTCCTAACTAATAAAAAAAAACGAAGGTAACATCATGCTCAGTGATGATGAGCTGATGAAAACGGCTTTTTGATCGAAGTTGTACTATAAATATTATCGTAATTACGTTAATTCTCGCAAAACGAACATCGGTTTCGCGCAACATAACGCTTTTAGAGAGAAATGAACAACGTGGAAGTAAGGATCATGAAAATATGGTTTATAATTTAAAAATTATGTCACCAATTGTTGCTTTTCTTTGAATTTCTCGAGTTAAATCAGTGGATAAGCGATAGCACAATGATCTTACAAGGAGGCATCGCGAGAGTGATGTTCGGAATCCGAATGCCGATGTTATAATCTGAAACTACAAAGGAAATGTAGAAAAAGTGTCACGGCTTTCTTCCCCATAGGCCCGGGTTCGAGAGATAAAAGCAAGTAAAGATTTGGCGCGGAATGAGTACCTTGAATGAGGGTGTGTTTTCAACAACCGCCGGTGGCCGAGTGCGTTTAAGCGCTAGGCCTATAGCTTTTGACCCGAGCGATCTGGGTTCGAGTCCCGGTGAAGTCAATTTTTTTTCTTTCTTATAATTTAAGGAATCAATGTTACAACCAATCCCCATTCATTTAAGTCAGTTACGTTAGTATTTTTTCTATTTTCAACTCATTTTATGGATTTTCAATGGACCGAGGACTTGCGACGCGAATTAGGGGATTTTATTTTCCCATTACAAGCTCACATGCTGCCCGACGCATTAGGTTTGGATTTCGAAGATCCGTGAATACTTCAATGAATACCAAGGGCTTAAATTGTTCGCTGGACTACCTCAAGACCGTAAAGAATGAACTAAATGCTTATTACACTGCTTATTATCAAAATAACTACTTTACACACCTTCAAAGCAACGCACAGCACCAGTGTTGTCTTCTTGGGATGATGACAACACCGATGGAGAAGTGTCATTATCATTGTCTGACAATGAGGAGCCGTCACTGGACGACGGACAGATTTCTCGAACACTCTTCATTAAGCTTCCGAGAACTCCCGACACAACGCCGCAGATAGGTGAAAACTAAATAATGCACAAGACTTACTGCAGGAAACTTCAGCTACGCTTCACTTTACCTTCACTGATCAAGAGCTGGATTGAAACTGGTGAAATAGACGGCCCAATACAGCTGCCACGGCGCTGTATGTAGAGAACACCCCTTCCCAGCACTAAAAACGTTGTCTCAAACAGCAATTTTCCGACTCCTACATTCTTTTATTCATAATAGCATTTCCACCGGGTTTTCCCTCCATTAGAATTTCTCCACAGCCCACCCACTGTCTTTCCAACAAATTCTCCCTCCTTACTACAGAATGTCCTTCCATCCACCCTGTCTCCTTTATGACATGCCTTCTTGCGTCCTTCAAAGAGTTCCGTCCCCAGCAACCCTTCCTCCACAGCTGACCCTCGCTTATCTCTCAATGACGCACCGAGGCCCAACCGTGTGAAGATGGGTGCGAAAGATAGACAAAGAAGACTTCGAGACCGCTTTGAGCAGTCTACTGGAACGCAGGGTGATTGCACTTGACGGCCCCCTAAAGAGTATGAGGGGGAAGCTGGCTAGGGTTAGTAACTGAATTTGAGGATAGCCAGTTGTGTTTATTTGGTGACAAGAAAGAGTTGAGATCAAAAATGTATGAAGGGGTTGAGGGTGTAATGGCTGGGGCGTAGAAGAACGCATTACCTGGAATTTCACGTGTCGTTATATACGTCCCCAAATTCGCGTGTTAAGTCATCATTCGGAGGTCCATTGAAAATCAATAAAAATACGCTGAAGATAGAAAAATACTATTGTAACTGACTTAATTGTATGGGATTGGGTATGTAACAACGATTCCCGCGATGAAGGAATATACCTTACTTCAAAAGTTTTATCAAAGCCTATAATCAAATAATGGGCAATTACATGCCACGAATGAAAATTTAAATTCATTCATTGAACCGAAAGAAAACATGAGGTGGGAAGAAAAATATTTTTCTCCCTACATCATATTTATTTGTGTAGGAATTCAAAATCTTCCCGTCGCCCACGATAAGGGTTCACTTCAATAAAACACGTTGTACCTTGAGAAAATCGTTTTAAATGTGTTTCACATGCCCTTCTATTTTCTGCCGATATCATGCTCACTATTTAAGGAAAAATAAAGTGATAAAAATGAAAATTCTAGGGCGGTTCCGAGGAATTTACGAGGGCAACCATCGCAGTGTAATAAGCATTTAGTTCATTCTTTACGGTCTTGAGGTAGTCCAGCGAACAATTGAAGCCCTTGGTATTCATAGAAGTATTCACGGATCATCGAAATCCAAATCTAATGCGTCGGGCAGCATGTGAGCTTGTAATGGGAAAATAAAATCCCCTAATTCGCGTCGTAAGTCCTCGGTCCATTGAAAATCCATAAAATGAGTTGAAAATAGAAAAAATACTAACGTAACTGACTTAAATGAATAGGGATTGGTTGTAACATTGATTCCTTAAATTATAAGAAAGAAAAAAAAATTGACTTCACCGGGACTCGAACCCAGATCGCTCGGGTCAAAAGCTATAGGCCTAGCGCTTAAACGCACTCGGCCACGGCAGTTGTTGGTAACACACCCTCATTCAAGGTACTAATTTCGCGCCAAATCTTTACTTGCTTTTATCTCTCGAACCCGGGCCTATGGGGAAGAAAGCCGTGACACTTTTTCTACATCTCCGATGTAGTTTCAGAAAATAACATCGGCATTCGGATCCCGAACATCACTCTCGCGATGCCTCCTTGTTAGGTTTAAAGCTTTTTCTGATTTTTCTTCCGTTTTTATCTATGAATGCTCTCTTCACACATAAGTGGAATTAATACTTTGATCCGCGGCATTTTGAACCCCAAAAAAATATTAATAGAATTCACCCCATTACACAAAATATTAGAACAGCAACTCAACGGTGGAAGGTATTTTTCGTACTAATGCTGAAGCGGATATGAGATGCGTAAATTATATTTATAATGGGGATGACTATAACATTCTGCTATTAACTTTATGGTTTTTGGCAATGAGTTGATGGAGTATACTAAAGTACCGTTTATATGTTCCTCTATTTGCATTCTCCAAGATTTCTATCCCTATGGAATGCATATAATAGCACATAACTTAAAATCGATCCAACAAATAATGACCTTCTTGGATACCCATATCTTTTGGTCTTGCATTTATGGTTGTTGATAACTTTTTACTCGTATTTCATGTAAGCGCTTGTTCTATTTAGCACAATTATTATTTACGAATCAAAATAAGTACTTATATACGTCAAGCCTTCTATAATCCTACGCATTCGCGAGAGATATTTATTTAAAGTTAATTTCGTTTAAACTTTAATTTAAGTTTAAATTCGTAGTCAACACTCTTGACTTTGTGCAATGGTTTACATTCATAATTACAAGCTGTAAAAATGCTAGAGTAAAATAATACAGGGCCATAATTAAATTCTCATAGCAGACTTCCAAGGCGACTCGGAGCTCTAGGATTATCTATTGCCCAACATTTTCTCACGATTTGAGAAACTGCTAGGTCAGCATTCTCCTCGGACACCGTCCTTCTATCTCTACAAACCTCCCCTCCAACCCCTCTCCTCAATACCCTTCCCCTCTACTCCATTCCATCCCCTCCCCAAAGTCCTTCCCAACCCCACCTCCGCCGGGCTTACTGGACTGTGGTGGCGAACTTCCGAACTATCTGCTTAAGGTGATCTGCTTAGTTAACACCCTTAAGGGTGTTGACTACGAATTCAAACCAGCGATTTAACGGATCAGCTCCAGCCAGCTGCAGATAGTTCGGAAGTTCGCCACGACAGAGCCGTAAGCCCGGCGGAGGTGGGGTGGGGAAGGAATTTGGGGAGGGGATGGAATGGAGTAGAGGGGAAGGGTATTGAGGAGAGGGGATGGAGGGGAGGTTTGTTGAGATAGAAGGACGGTGTCCGAGGAGAATGCTGACCTGCAGTTTCTCAAATCGTGAGCTAGTGTTGGGGAATAGATAATCCTAGAGCTCCGAGTCGCCTTGGAAGACTGCTATGAGAATTTGATTATGGCCCTGTATTATTTTACTCTAGCATTTTCACAACACGTAATTATGAATGTAAACCATTGCACAAAGTCAAGAGTGTTGACTACGAATTTAAACTTAAATTAAAGATTAAACGAAATTAACTTTAAATAAAAATCTCTTGCGAATGTGTAGGATTATAGATGGCTTGTCGTATATAAGTACTTATTTTGATTCGTAAATAATAATTGTGCTAAATAGAATAAGCGCTTACATGAAATACGAGTAAAAAGTTATCAACAACCATAAATGCAAGACCAAAAGATATGGGTATCCAGGAAGGTAACTATTTGTTGGATCGATTTTAAGTTATGTCCTATTATATGCATTCCATAGGGATAGAAATCTTGGAGAATACAAATAGAGGAACATATAAACGGTACTTTAGTATACTCCTCAACTCATTGCCAAAAACCATAAAGTTAATCGCAGAATGTTATAGTCATCCTCATTATAAAGATAATTTACGCATCTCATATCTGCTTCAGGATTAGTACGAAAAATACCTTCCGAACTTGACGATATTAAGATCGATAATGAGGTAAGTTTCCCTAGACAACTGTCTCAGTGACTTTGCGTGTATTACGTAGGGAATTCCATCCTAATTTTGATTGCTTCTCCGGTGATTCATATAATTGCAATTCTGAATAAGAAAAAAACAGACCCCTCGAAAGTGACCCGAAAAGAAATGCATGATTTTCAATACAAGTGGATATTCGGTGTATTCCAAAGGAAAATTAGCCTTGCAATGTCTTCACAGTAAGTTTAATCAAGGAAAATACATGAAAATGAAGGAAATTTTGACTAATGTCATGCACACAATTTATTCAATTCATGCTTCAAAAATGGGATGAATGTAATAGGACTAACGACAGGTTTAGATAAAAACTTCGCTGTTGTTTAGAAAAGGATATACTGTTGCCAGCGAACATGTATAAATATCTGCTTGCAAATCCCAACTCAGGTTGGTACCGTTCAATGGTTAACATATTTCCATTGGCTGTATTTTACTCCAAGAAAATTTATATTGCATTGCAATCTAGTTGCATGTTCTTCTGAGTTAAGAGGCAAAGGAAGGCCGAAAAAAGAATTTGAGAGGTCTAGTGATAGAACGAAAAGAAGAAAAATAGCAAATTTAAGAGAGAAAGCGTCAGCAACAGAACCATCGACAACCATATCCATGACATTGCGCTGCGAAGAGAATGACGCGGCAGCGAAAATAATAACTGAAATGACTGCAACAACCCCCACCCGAGGAAAAGAATGTTAAAAAAATGGAGGACAATGCCTGCAACTCAAAATGAGTTGACGCTCTGACGTTGATTGTTCATTGCAATTTAACGAAATTGCAATATGAAATACTTCGCAAGTCTGCCAAAAATGTGGACACAAGCTTTACCCTAGTTGTGAAAGGGTTAGATTTCAGAAGAATGCTTCATACCCATAGGGCATATCAGCAGGGGAAAAAATGTGAAGTGAGCCTTCAAGAACCGCTGAACCACACAGCCTCTCGCACTATAACATCTTCAAGATTCAGAGATGATCAGAGATGAAGGACCTTTAACCTTTTCCTCTTATGTAAATAGGGGTTAGATGGCAGTTCGGGATACTCTCAATACAAGCACGTATGGTAGGAGCCGAATGCCACTGATGAAAGCATTTTCGCTACATCTCTTGTACCACTTCGTCGGCTGGATGATGTGAGAGAATGGTGAACAAGATTAAAACATTTTCGAGCAATCACTAGCCAGCTAAATAACTTTTTAATTTGTTTATATTATTCATATTTTTCATAAAGGTGAAGCTATCTGTTCAAATCTATGGCCATCGTCCAGGGTGATTTTGCAGGCCATTAATATTATTTATAAAAAATAATTTTATGTTCTATGTAATATTTTGTTTAACAAATTTAAATATATTTAAAACAGCTTACGTTTTCAATAATAACCATTTATTTACAATAAAATTAACCCTCTATACTGCAATGGTACGCCTAGTCGATTTTTGGATTTTTTCAGTCTTCACTAATTTGTTTAATAAAAGACCCCGGACATTTTTTGGCTAAATTCCGTAATATTTATGTCTAGAAGCATAAGAAAAAATAGTTGGGAAGATTTCGTCGTTCTATCTATAGAAATAGGGAAGATATGATTTTTGATAGCTTTTTCGATTTCAGCCCACAGGTTTTCCCCATATCTAAAAGCGCCGGCGGCGGTAATTGTAATCGGTAGGTGTTATCTCTTGATTTCGCGGTGTATATGAATAAATTTATGCATTAATCAATTTTGAGGTGATATCGTCATATTATCAAATAATATTTACATTTTAAAAGTAATTAATAAGATTTATAAGCAATTTATTTATTTTCGCTTTTACACAAACTTTGGAATTAAAGAATTTTCATCAATTGCGATATACACGATATAGATAGTGGTAGTTTAGTGGATAAATATTATCTTGAGCAATTATGTATACTGTATTTAGTATCAGGAATTGTTTCTAATGTAGGTAACAGCATATAACCATGTATATAGCTATGGAATACCAGCTCTACCGCACTTAACTTTATTTTCACGACACGGAACACGTATTATAATTTTTTCAATTTTCATTTCATTTTCTTTTTGTAAGATTCTGTGAATTTTCCGTACGTATATTTTTGGCATATTGAACATTTTATATAGTTTTGTTTCGTTTCAATTTTTTACTTGACACTGATGTCTATTTCTAATTTCCTGTATCTGAAATGAAATGAGATGGTCCCGGCTGTGACTTGATATACTCGCTACGCAGTTTTTCAGTTAAATTCAAAATAAATTTATGGCAGCTGATATTTTGTGAGGTGATCTCTTCCTATATCACTCATGCGTTAATTGCAGCTAAATCTAGGGGAGTTGTGTTTGAAACCGTCGGAATTATTTCAAATAGGTAACCAAGGAGTCACGTGATACCTACACGAATGGTTTCAAAATTTAATGTGTCTGAATCGCTCTTTACAACATCATTAATTGTTTTCACTTGAGTTTTTCTCACCTATTCCAACTAAAGAGCTCCAGTTGAGATATAACACAAGTGTAAACAAAGAATGAGGTTGCAATCAGCGGTTTTAACACACCAAATTTGGGAACAGTTCGTGTGTATACCACGTGACTCCTTGGTTACCTATTAGAGATAATCCCGACGGTACAAACACAGCCCCCTAGGATACTGTATAAAATTTGACAGGCCATCGGCGAGATCCTGCGCACCTAGTGTTATTCCTTGTCATTTGGTCCGGTATATCTACTCCATATTTTGTGTTGTCGTAGAAACTGACTGAATCTCATTATCTTTTTGTGTACATGTAGTATTTCAATGCTGGGATGTATGGTTCTCAGCACCAATATGTTTTTTTCATCTTGGTATACTGTCATTGTAATGTCGTCATGTTTTATGACTGTAGTATCGTACAACTTGACGCCTTAGACGTTTGAACTTCTTCGGGGACTTCACGCCTGATTCTTTTCATTGTGCCAACAATATCAATGCTAATTTCGTTTAGTTTTTCGTCAAATTCATTTACATGAAATCACTATCTGCCGTGACGTCTTGTCCTGAATTAAGGTACTATGTCCGAACGTAATAAGCGTAAAACAACATTGTCAAGGAGACTTTCGTTGGGAGGATTATATTTCTTCAGATATAGAAACCCATTGCATAAATATTCGGAATTTACATCTGCTAACCTGATGGAATTTACATCTGCTAACACAGAACTTGATTCCAGATTTGTCTGGTTTATTTTAATGCATGTGATCATGCATTGAGTGAATCTACACCTACCTTTAGTTGGAAAAAGCTGCTCATTCAAGGATAGGTATTCACTAGGACTATAGCAGGCTATACAGTTTCCCACAAAATTGCTCCATATTTCGAACACCAATGCAAATTTATCTGCATTGAGACGCTAAGATCTTGTCCCGAGAACATCGAAACTTAGGTACTGCATGAGCTGCAGACATGTTTCGTGGCATCGTCTGAGAGAAAAACGCTGGCTAATCACTAGATCATAGCATATCATAATCTAGTGAACCACAATCATATGCTCCTCGTGCAAGCCTTAGATCAATAATAGCTTCAATTTCTTCAGCAGTTGTGGTCCAATATCTCTCACCCATCTGCTTCCACTTCAGTGCATATTTTGATATTCCAGAGCGTACGTTCATCGATAAATATGCATCATGCGTTAGATACATAACCTTTATATACCCTGCGATTGGCTTTTGATGATGGTTCCGGATTTTCTTCCAAAATATTTTTAAGTAGTTACGAAGTAAGACCGCGTCCCTGGGACATGCTTAGAAGCATCGGGGTACGCTCCTACCCAAAGCGCGGTCAGATCTTGACTGACCGTGTAAGGATAAAAAAGGGGCGATAAGGGTGGTGTAAAAGAGCGCCTTTCCCATGTCTTGGGATAAAGCAGAACTGTGTACCTGTATCCTATCCTGTTTTTATGTATATCTTGAGACAACTGTGAGAAAATCTATGAAAAACTCCTTTGATGCGATTGCAGAATAATAATTAAAAAAGAAAATTCTCAGGAATCATGCAAGGAAACATGTAAATTCAATTTGATCACGTGACTACAACCTGTCATGCCAGAAAAATCTTATTTGAAAGGAAAAAAAACTATAAGATGAAAATTTATAATACCGTCAAAACGACCGCTCTGGCGCTTTTAGGTATGATAAATTAATATTTCATTAAGTAACAGACCAAAACTAATCATTTTTGGCATGTGAACGTTAGACTAAAATTCATTAAAAGTCACGAAATTTCAACAATTTCTAACCATTGTAAAAAAAACGGTCAGTATTTGAAATTCAAAAACGGTCAAAATTATCGCTCTGGTGCTTCTAGTGGTAAAGCACTCTACGCGTAATCGAGGGACCCGGGTTCGTCTCGGTTCAGGCGATATTGTTAATCTGTGGAGTTCTCTCATTTTAGTGCAATGAAGATGATGATATAGATGAAAATACTTACTGTCTGTAAAAAAAAGCAAGACACCCGAGTTTGAGGAGCTCTATCGTCTAAACGGAGCGATCAATTTCAATGCAACAAAAAGCATACGAGAGAGAGTTTATTTCTACGTTGGTTTATTTACTTCAAAAAATCTTTGGCTCCATAGTATTTCCTGTACTTAATTTTTTCTCAAAAAGGTACCCGTTTTTTGCGCGTAAAATCAAGTTGCCCAAATTTGAGCGCTTGGTATTCCCGTAGTTTTTGTTCCAATAACTTGCGATTTTGATATAAGAAAGCCAGATCTATTAGTAACAGTTTGCAGAAAACAAATTGTTTATACCACTAAAATTGATGGAGTTGCTGTAAACAACGCAAACCCCTGCTAACTTCGAAACCAATGGGTCAATTGAAAATTGATTGGTACTGTTGTAGTAGGTACATCACTTGCAAGTTTTTCTTGAAATTCCCGTTTTTCCATGAAAGATATGTTTCGTATTCTTACCTTGGTAGCTTTTAAGATTCTTCTTCCTTTCACTCTCAATGTCGAAAGGCACCAAAATAAAAACTCAATTCGCTCTTCGAGACATCGCTTCGGCCTAAACCAAACCAATGCAGCTGCGACATTGTGAAACAAAACCCTTATCTCTACTCGCGCCGGCTCTCCCAGGAGGGCTGGAGGGGAGCGCGAGAGGGGAAGGAAGAGAGAGAGAGAGAGACAGGAGGTGGGGAGGACCGTTAGCGAGAGTGGGGGAGGTCACTCTGAAGCTCCATGCAGCGCCAAAGAGTGGTATACTTTGCGCGCTCAAAATAGTGAAAACATGGTCCAGGAAATGATTCAATGCTAAGTTATTACCCTTCTAACGCCGTTGGGATTGGTGTCATTTTGCAGGGGAAAGGATGAATCCCTAAGGTTAATGGAAGAGATGCTTCAATTACGATTTGTGTATCGTAAGAAAGACAGCAGAAAATGAGATATTTTCACCTTTTTCAGCGCCTATAGCATTTGAAATGAAATATACTCGAAACTTGTGATCCATTCTCCCACATTATTTGTCTTTGTTCTAACGAACTGTGAAAACAGTTCATCTCTATGTGTCATATTACGCTCGTAATCTTCGATCTCGCAAGAGTCTGCGCAGCCGTTTTCCGGGTAGGTATTCAACACCCTTAACAATCGATGACATTAGAATTTTATTTGTTTCTGTGAGTAGCTTGAAAAATGCACTTGTATTGTAAATGTCTAAAATATTTATGCCGCTACTGATAGATGCAGATTTCGATAAAAATAGGGAAGATTAATTGAATGTCTTTAGAGAACGTAAGTGTCAAGTTTTCGGCTCAAGTGGTTAAAAAATAAGGAAAAAATATTGTGGAATTATTTAGAATTTCTATCAAATTACACACAATCCTCGCACTCTCATGTACTCGTCTGGCTATTTATTAGAAATAATACTCATCGGTAATTCATACCGTAGTATATGCAGTTTTAAATATTAAAACAAACCCACTTAATAAATAAAAGTGTTAAGAAGATTATTAGAAATACTTAGAAAGTCTCAAAAATACTCGTAGATGCATTGTTCAAAACTATAGGTGTTTTCCTATTCAAAGGCGAAGGTTCGAACAACCTGCCAGTACTTTAGTACGGTGTGGAAGATATTTCAAGTTAAGATCTCTGACCGTCGCATGGGACGTTAAATCATGGCTTCTTGGGAGTTTTTCAGAGAGTTGGCTAATGCAGAGCTTGTTCCACCCTTTCTCCACTCGTCGGCAATTCCTTCTCAACCATAATTCTAACTGCCATGTATCACACCAATTTTCGATTGCCTGTAGGTCATCATTTAAATATTGCTTATCGTTTGGGCTTAGAATTTCCCTGTACACAACTGCGTCATCGGCAAATAGACGAAGCTTACTTTTTACCACCTTACTGATATCATTAATGTACAGGAGGAACAGGAGTGCCTATCACACTACCTTGTGGGACACCCGAAGTGACTTCAATTTTCGGTGAGGTAACACCGTCCAAAACAACCCTTTGAACCCGATCATGTAGAAAATCACTTATCCATGATATAATTTTACTGTCTAGCCCATAAGATTTTAATTTCAAAATTAGTTTGCTATGAGACACCTTGTCAAAAGCTATTTTGAAATGCACTAATGCAAAACCCAGCTCATGTATGGTTTGATCCCCGGAAAATTCGTACCTATTTCCGTTTACATATGTTATCTCCACCTTCCTCACCCACTTTGTGTTCATCATTTGGTATTCCCTAGGTGGGGATTAAGTCGGTCGATAAAGTTTGAACAATAAGGATGTGGGACGGAGGAGACTGATTGGCACAAAGCTTGGGGAAAAATAATCTTCATTTACTCAATGTTTATCATGATTTCAGCTATTTTTAAACGGAAATGTGTATTATGGACAGGATGGGTAACTTTGCAATGCGACCAGAAGATATTCAACATAATTTGAAGGAACACGTGGAATTACTATTGTGCAAAGGGGCATAGGAGATTTTTATGGGCTTGCCCGTAGGATATGCGAGGGGAGTATATTGTCAGAGGATTTCGTAGAAAATTCAATGGTATCTAAAAAGAAAATGAGAGTAACAAGGGAATGCGAAGACTACTGAATTCCTCATGCTGCTACGTTGGTGCTTAGAATCATCAACCGATGCATGGAAAGGCAGCAATTCATTTCTTGGCGAGGATCAATGCAGATTTTGAAAGAAAATTCAACACATGATGTAATTGCAGTGATGAGAGTTATTATTATTATAAATCTTATGCCAGTGAAGGTAAGCCTGTATGAACGTTTGCTTCTTCCCATGAACCCCACATTTCACATGATATCCCTCTTCAGCCCCTAATACCTCCCATTGTTCTATCCAAGCTACCTGTTCTTCGCCTCACTCTACCCCGTTTACCCAATATTCCTCCCTCAATCACATCTTCAAAATTCAAGAAAATTCAACACGTGATGTAATTGCATCTTCGCACAGATTCTTCATCAACATTTTTCTAGCTTTCCTGGATTTGCAACTTATATCGTTCCTTATTCTTTTGTAGGAAAGCTGCCTCTTATCAGTTTTTGCGTTCTTGTACTATCTTCTTTCTTAAATAATAATTGTTATGTTTAAATGTTCGTATTGAGAATAAAGTATCGGATTTTTGGCATCGGTTCATCCTTGGCAAAACAAAAAGGGTGTAATTCAAAGGCACTTGAAAAGATTTCAACTATTAGTCAAAGAGATGCTAATTTTTGGCAAGTCGCTCGCTTAGGATTTTACCCCAGGTATGAAATAACTAAATGCGCAAGAAAGATGGTGCCAATGCTACTGAATATGGCCAAGAGTGTTGCACGGTTTCCCAAATGTAAAATGACTTCACGAGAAACGCTCGTCCAGGGGACAAAATTCTTTCCAAACTCGGGTGAGCAAGATGAGGTCACAATAGAATAAAAAACAAAAGTATGAGAAACTAACTACAACAAAACATGCATTTCAATAAAAAGTAGACACAGAAAGTACAAACCAACAAATTGATATACTCTTCCCAATTCAGGGAAACCCAAATACTTGCAACAATAGAACATGGCCCCTAGGAGACTCACGAGTATGACAAAGTCTCCAAAAAAATAACTCGAAACCGGCGGACGTAGCCAAGTAGTGAACTCGTTGCCGTCTCGACTCGAACAGAGGGCGTGAGAGGGGAGGTATTATCTGTCATAATGAGGGATTATTTTCGGCAAGGTCAACGTGGATTGTGGTTTAACGTGGAAATCGTCGATAGGTACAAATTTGAGGGGAGGGAAAAATGGTATGTGTGGAGTGTGCGAGGTGGAAGTTTATCATTGGAGCATCAGGAACTCTTTTTTGACTCGGGCGGGAGAACACCAAATAACGGCTTTTACGATGGCCAAACTTCTGGTCTTCATCCGCATTCAGGGGTCATAAGTAATGGCAACCCCGGTGAGGCGAACCCAGCGTTTTCCGTACTGTCGGAACGCTGCAGTCTGGAATCGATGCATTTTGGAATCATAGGCCTTGTTGATGCAAACGTCGAAACCGGTTGGGTTAACAATAACTTCGTGGAAAAAGTACAAAATGAATCATTTCTCCCATCCCGCCACACTTTGAGTTGAATAAGGTTGGCCAATTGTCACGAAAATATTATGGCAATGGCGTAGAGACCTAAACTACTACCATACTAATTTGGCCAGATTTCTTTTCAATTTCCTTTTTTCTCTAAATTTAATTTGGGAAACGAAATATGTAACCCTAATTTAAAGTAATCAAACTTAACCGATACACAATCATTTTTGCATATAATACATGTAAAACAATTTAGATTTATTTGTGAAGGTATACTTTACTACATAAGCTTTAAAAAGAAAACAGGATAATGTTGTTCGCTTGATGCATAAATGCAGGCCTTTGTCTTAAACAGCAGTATTGGCAGTTGACTGTGTACTTTTTTATTGCTTATCTATTCATGTTTTCTGGCGTAGGGGTTGCAAACCCATCGCTCGGCAGTTATTGCAGCTTGCCGCAATCAGCACCCAGCGTTTGCTGGATGGCGTATTCACCCCCATTTCTAAATTTCCAATTGCATTATCCTTGACGGTGACCACTAAATTTATTTCGATTATTTAGATTTATGTAACATGAATTTGGTCCTACCTGTAGGGTAATCACGTAACTCATAACGTCCCCATTTCGACGTTACAGAACGCCAGTTGAGAACCTCTGCGCCCGTCGCGATTATGTATCGGATGTTTTCACTTCGCTGTCGCTGCATAACGTCCGCCGTGAAGTGCAACGCCCGGAGCGATCACGGAACCTCAAGAGACGCTGTAGAGTGTCAAAACCGGGGCGCTCCATAACATCCGTTCAAAAGTCGGTCTTTCATAGCGCCTGCTGTATTTATAGTATTTTATATTGTTAATTCAAGATGCTGAGTAGGGTGTTGGGCCCTTGGAATAGAAAATTGAAGTGGTTACGAAGAGCAGAAGTTTCTTTGGATTCAAATTAATGTTTGTCAGAGTGTACACTAAATAAATACTCATACGGTAACATTCCCAGTAGTAGCCCCCTCTGAGTGTAGCCGAGACATTTTTCTCTCACTCTTTCCCTTATATATTTCCAAGCCTAGACAAAAAATTCCTAAGTCACTAAGGATACGATGTTTCACAGAAAATAATTTTACAAATGAAATGTATTATGCTCAACACGTTAAGTGTTATTTTAATTTTTAGGTGGTCCGTTTATTTCACAGGTCGCGTACAGTTTTCCATTGTCTCTCGATGACCATTCCCACTTGGTCCGTCAAACTTGCTAAGGGCAAATTTCTTGTGCCCGCACATTTATTATAATACGGTTGTCTGTCCCACAGTGATCTTGATACGCTTTTGTTGCTGTACCTTAGATAAATAATATGGTGACGAAACGGCTCGGAATTAATATCGTTAAGGCCGCTTTACACGATACAATTTTTTGTACAATTTCTTGTACAAACTCTTGCATGAGGAAATTGTACCGTGTAAAGCGGCAAATTGTACGAAAACTTGTGCGATTGTCTGAATGACTGAACGGGAAATAGAACGTGTTCTTATTCCATTCAGACAAACATACAATTTCGTTCAGTCTATACAAGAGTTTGTACAAGAAATTGTGCAAAAAATTGTATCGTGTAAAGCGGCCTTTAGCCCTAACTCTGAGTATATAATATTATGCTATAACGTCCAATCAGCCAACAATCCAATATGTGAAAGCCAAAACGCATTCATTCCTTTAAGAAGTAAGCTTGCATATCAATATCGGCATCTCTATCAAATAAATACATATGCAATTTAACACAGCATAATCCCGTCCCTTAATACATCGATGTACGATCGTAGTCGGCTACTAGAGCTATCTACACATGACATGAAAATGCAATAATCCTCATTGCTATCTCGCTGCAGTGGTATTTTTGTTTCAAGGTTTAACATGATTTCGTTATAAAGGCTGGAAACATTATTTCTACAGGTTTTTCAACTGTGAATGAACTATCTATAGTATAACTATAGTCATCATATCTAAATCGGTTAGATATTAGGGCGTTCATTAAGTAGGTGGTTAGGTTATAGTGAGGACTATGAATGTGTAGGTAATTATATCGTGTACAAGAATGAGAAGTATGACTTGTGCAATCATATATAGAATAAGTATGCAACATCCAGTATTCGCATTTATCTTTTTTTCAATTTTGGTACGAGGTGCACCCATTCACGTATTCTAGAATGTTTTTTTGTTGTTACCTAGTTAGGTTTGGCTACATGGGTACGGTTCCTCTGTAGTGAGCTCTTGTCAACGTTTTTACGTACGGAATGTGGTTGAATACATTCCCATGAAGACTCAACTGCAGTTGTGTTAAATCATTTAATACGTATCCAAATACGTACTGAATATATCCTTGTGTATTCAATACGTATTAATTGGGTATGAGAGCCTACCTAGGTATTGAATACGTATCTTAATATGTATTGAATACACCCTCGGTCCACTGGTATTCAAGGTAGGACGTAAAGCAGCATCCAATGGGAACATAATAAACATTGAATACTTCGTGCAATCCTTTCACAATATGTAGACATAGAATAAAAATTGTGCTGGCCACTATTTATTTAATATCACGCAATCTTTAAACATTAATGAATTATTCATCATCGCTAGCCCTTCTGTTCGTCTGCTACCGAAAATCGATCACGTGACCGCTTTCTGGCCTTGGATTGGATGGAAAGATTCGTGCAGGGAACGGACGGGACGGACCGCAGAGAAACAGAATGGAATAATGGGGTCTAGTACAACTCGGCGCGGCCACCTCGGCGCGGCCACTTCGGCGCGGCCGCCTCGGCGCAAGCCACCTCGGCGCAGGCCCAACTCGGCGCGGGTCCATCTCGGCGCGGGCCACCTCGGCGCAGGCCATCTCGGCGCGGGCCAAAGTATTTAATACTGGATGTTTCTTTGTGTGGACATATATATGGACCGCATTTAAAATGAAGTGTAGGAGGTAGTTTGTTTACTTGGGTTTATATCTTAAATGGAGATGGACGCAGTAATAATGATATTAGGAGGGGAATTTCTTTGGCGAAAGAGGTGTTTACTAATAGGAGAGAGCTTTTGACGAGAAATTTGAGCATAGATCTATTATACATTTACAGCTACGCGGTACCCTGCAATTTGGGTGTTTGGCAGGGGGTGAGGAACACCTAATATTCACTATTTACTGACTATGGAACTGGAGCTACCATGTAATGCTAACCATGCAACGAAGAGCTACCACTACAGGATACTCTAACAATTTTTCACCTACCTTTAAATATGCTATGCCGCCTATTAGGTATGTTTTCTAATGGTAAGAGGGAAATATGACATTTTAAATCTATCGGTATAACAAGCCATCTCTCTAATCTTATTTATCTGGTCAAATCTAGCATAATACGCAGGAGTTCTTAATATATGTATACCTAACATCTTCAGTAAACTTTTCCGTTTTAAATTTCCTTCTGTACATAAATGATATCAATAAGGAGGTAAAAAGTAAGATTCTATTTGCCGATGATAAAGTGGTCTACAGAGAAATTATTAGCCCAGCGATAAAGAATCTTTGAATGATGATATATTAGCAATTGAGAAATGGTGTGATACATGGCAGTTGGAAATAATTTTTTTTTAATTTGTGGTACTGAATTTTGGAAAAAGACTTCTCCCCCTAATACTTATTGCATACTAATGAATAATAAATTAACAAACATGGAGTCCGCTAAATATCTTGGAATATTACTGACACATGATCTTTCTTGGGGTCAACACATAAGAGATATAATGGGTCAAGCTAATCGTTAAACTAGGATTCAACTGGGTAATATGTAGGTGTAAATGTAGACTGGGATTCAGCGAAAGAGTACAGGCAAACGTGACGACCATGAACGAGAAATTAGCAACTTTTCCCTTGTCAGACCTTATTTAGAATACGCTGCCAGAATACGGGGTTCTTTATCTAGATGTATCCCTCTAATTTTATCTTCATGGTGTAACCTGCTATGTTACGCTGGTATTGATAAAATAACTTCTGATAGTCCGTTAACCTTATATTTTTGCATGTTATTTATTTTGAAATTCAACTTACGATTTTATAATGATTCACATATTCTATTACTTTTATTATTTGTTATACATTAGATACATTGATAAACAGTGTAATAATTAAATGAACCTTATATTTTTGTGAAGACAAAACAATTATATTTTTCGGTCCCATAAGCAAAATTCTAAACGCTAATGTAAAATATAAAAAATGTAATAAATTACGGGAAACAGTAACTGAATATTAGTAGTGAAATGATACACTGGTATCGGCACGTCCTTATGAGTAGTTTCATATAATTAAACTCACTCTTCTATATGTCCCATAAAAATAGTCGCCAATATAATTTATAATTTTTAACATTAAGGCATGTTGCCTGGCAAGGCATGATCATTTTCAACAATAGCTTTTGAAAAGTTGTCTGTTGAAGAAGTAGATACTCGGTGCCAATAGTATTTTTACATGAGCATCTGTCCCGGTACTTAAAATCTCTGTTCTCCGCGCCGAGATGGCCCGCGCCGAGGTGACCCGCGCCGAGATGGGCTTGCGCCGAGGTGGCTTGCGCCGAGACGGCCGCGCCGAGGTGGCCGCGCCGAGGTGGCCGCGCCGAAGTGTCCCACTCCCGGAATAATGACGCGAGCATAAATTTCTCATACTCTCGGTAGCGCCTCGATTTCGCGGACGTTGAGAACTTCGCCTAGAGATACGTAATCGCTGGGGGCGAAGTTTTTGGACGTTACAGAGCGCGACGTTATGAAGCACGGGATTTTACGTAATAACCCTCCTGGCCCTGGACCAATTGAATTTTCTATTAGTCATCCAAATCTATTTCCATTTGCTCTGTTGAAAATGGTTGACAATTGTATGGAGAGATCAATTGAGTTATAATTCAGAATGTGCTCTATGTCACCTTGAGTCATTTCAATTAACCCATAATTTTCATTGACTGGGTAAATGTTTAACTCTTCAACCCAAGTTGGTGAACGACAAAATGTAATTAGTTTTAAGGTATTATAATTGGGGATTTCTTTATCACTCTCTCACAATTCTAGTTACATTTGAATACTTATTGTGAAATAGTCTGGCTGCTCTTCAAGTAATTGTAATTCACAACATGGCTCTCACTACTGCACTTAATCGTTTTATATCATTGCAATCAACCCATGATTTTCATTGACTGGGTCAATGTTCAACAGTTAAACCCAAGAGCCTGAACGACAAAATATTACTAGTTTTAAGGTAATATTATGGTAACTATTTTATGAA
This sequence comes from Platycnemis pennipes, assembly GCA_933228895.1. Lineage (NCBI taxonomy): Eukaryota > Metazoa > Arthropoda > Insecta > Odonata > Platycnemididae > Platycnemis > Platycnemis pennipes. The sequence continues at coordinate 1,632,957 of CAKOGI010000003.1, read as the reverse complement.
CACAATCTAAATCAACATCTTATTTACTAATTATAGTGAAATAATCCGGGTGCACTTGAAATATTTTAAATTAAATGCATGGCTGTCATGCCAGCCATGTACTAATATATATATGTGTAATTTTACTTCCATCAATAATTAATAAACGTACTTATGCTGTTAGCAGATTTACTTGATATTGTTCAAATCTCACACCACTTTTATTTTGTTTCACTTCCACTCAACGAGTCAGCTGTTCGTCACTATGGGTGCTGTATTTGGTTTGTAAATTCATTTGTCTCGGATGTGAAATACTGCGCAATGTTGATTATTTAATTTACTGATATCAAGTTAGATATCAGATGGTATCTCGGATTGTTTGGTTCACAGCTGTTGGTGATAGTAAGATTAGAAACATACTCGTCACAGCTATTCAGTTACTGTTTATTTTATGATAACTCGGTGAGAATATCATTCTGTGTTTATATATTAATTGTATATCAGGATATTTGTTGACCTAGAGATGCATAGTCCCTTGAGCATTACCCCTTGGCAGTGGGTGAGAGAACTACTCTGTCTTAGACATTATTTGTGTAGAATTCACAACGATTATAACTCTGTTCATAACTTCCAAATTTTATTTTCCAATTTTCTAATATTTTGGATGAATCAACTGTGATCATTAGTGAACACTAAGGCACCTTTTAGTTACTTTATCTGTTTGTGAGAGAGGGTTTTCTATTACTGTGTGGGAGTTTTGTATCTTTTGCTCCTGTTACTGCTACTCAATTCAGCAGTTAATCATGTGGATCCCCAAGTGGAAGTAATTTGTAATGAAGACATTTATTGTTGATATTTGTAGGTTCACGGTTGGGAGTACTGTTGTAGTCGTATTTAATTGTGCTTATTTGCATTTTTTCTGCAATGCTACTATTTTTTGTTTCGTTGTGATTTTGGAATCCTAAGACGGTGAAGAGCACGGTGGTAAACAAAATTAGACAGGTATGTAACATTCCTATTTCATTCTTTACCTTGGCGTACTAGGTTAGAACTTAAATTCATTTCCGTTTCCTCGTAACAGTTGTCATTTAGTAATACTTTATTTGTTTTCTTTGGGTTTGAATATGTATTTCTTCAGCAATCTTTACCTTCGGGAAAGCTTGAAAACTGCATTTCTTTTAGTTTCTAATAACCATATTGTCATTCACTTTGTATTCGAGGTTTAATGGCTGCCGAGAACATTTTGAGTTAAGAAATCATCAGTAGCGTTATTAATATGTAGTGCTTCTCGCTTATAACCAAATGAAGTTCTCAACTTAACTGAGCATATAGTTAAATTTTATTGACGGCAAATTTCATGTTTCACGCTTGTTCTGCTTCTTGGTAACTCTGATATAAATGCTCAAGTTTTATATGACGATCCGGCAATTTAATTGGGCCGGCGAAAGTTGCCCTGGCGAGAGATATATCTATCCAAGCATGTGTATGAATAAGGTATATCGTATGACATTACGCATTTTAGCAGAGCGAGTTTGAAATGGAAAAATACACAGAAAAATTAGATAAATCTAAAACATGTGTGACGTTCGTACGTATTTTTTTCGGAGCGGTTTGTGTTTGAGCGTCACAATTACAATGCTGATAAGAAAAATATTGGGACAATGAGTGACCGGCTTTTGAATAATTAATGTAAAAATAAAAGTGATGCAAAAAAACTGCAAAATGTTACAAAAAGTAGCAAAAGTTTTGTTCCGTGTGTGACTAGATTTTAAACATATTTAGATTGTTTCATTGGAATTGGGGTGGTAAGTGTGTAACAGGTAGGCAACAGAATATTATTAGTGGAATTAGAACCACATCGAGTAACAACCTTAAATGAGTCAACGTATTCAAAACACATCTCCCAATCCTCCGCACTACGTGTTCTCGTCGGATCACTCCCATGACGTCATAGAAGTGAGCGTCAGCCTTGTATGTCGAGACGGTCTTGTTATTGCTCGTGAGTTGTATTACATATGTGCTCAGAAGACTCCAAAAGTGAAATAAATGGAAGACGTTGACTTGGGGCCGTATGCAGAGACGAACCTCCTCCTCGTTCTCCGTCTCCTCCTCGTAGAGCAAGACAGGGCACCTCCATCGCGTTGCACAGTCCACCCTCTATCGTAACTCCGAGGAGCCTCGAACAATCGTCTCGACGTTCACAGAAATTTCTCATAACAACGATGACGTTTTCTTTGACGTCTCACGGGAAAAAAAGACTGACGAAAGTAAACTCGACTTCACGCGAACTGGCGTCGCAGGGTGCGTGCAGTGCCTCGCATACTACAGATACGCCTACCTAAAAACCTGCGCTGAATTTCTGCCTATCGTATCATCCTATGATATACGACCACATTTTCAGATTATGGGTAAGTGACTTGGAGGTCAGCTGCTTGCTGGCATTAAGGAGTTTGTGATTATTAACTTCACTAAAAGATTGACGGCTAAGTTACGACGTTAAACGATTTCCCTAATAACCATTTCGTGGATAAAAATAAGCATGACCATTATGAATATACGTAACTTATATTATTTCAACTACAGGAGAGATAAATAAGAGTTTCCTCCATAATGCTGAGAATCTGTTTCCCGGCGAGCGCACCAGTACTTTTTCTAAGTCCGATTACGTCCACGAGAGACTGAGAAAAATCATCCGTGGACCAATGTTCAATCGCTCATAAAGATCGTGATTCGTGTTTAAAACCAAATTTCAGATGTACTTTCATTATATGTATTGCATGTTTTGTGTGATTTCACCCCCTGCCACACTCCTATATGGCTGCTTACAGGGTGTTGCGTTATTGTAGATGAAACAGTGCATTCTCAGAAAGGCCTGCTACTGAAATCTCTTCCCTCTCACGACTCAAGCAAATCACGCATGAATAATGCCTCGCGATTCACAGTTAGGGTATGTGGCCCGGTGGTGAGTATCACAAAACATGAACTACTGATTTGAAACTGAAACTACTACTAATTGCCACGGAGTGGCTTCGGGTCCATTCGTATCCCTTCGAATATCTTGACGCTGTCCTCGTTAGTTTCACACCCGAGAGCAATTTCCTTGCAATGAACCTCCCATGCACTCGTCCCCTTGACAACCTCCCTTCCACCCTGGTCATCGTCACCGGATATATTTTTTTACCGGATATATTTTATATTTTTTTATTTATACCGGATATAGATGTGAGATATATTTTTTTTATACCCAGCGTATTATGCTAGATTACACCGGATAAATAAGAACAGCGAATTAGATTTTCGTACCTATGGATTAAAAATTTAATTTTTCCCCCGTAACATAAGAGAACACAATAGGGAGCATAGCAATGTGATAGTCGCTGAAAGATTGTTAAAAGTGGTTTGTATTGCATGATTTATGTATTTACAACCGATACCTTTATTACTATGTAGATACTGAACAAATAGCTACATGGGACGCTATTCTGTAGCTTGTTTCCATGTAGTGGCCTAGTTGCATGTCAATAGTGCATGTTTGGTGATCTTCATCCCGTGCCACACACCTTCGGGGTGAATTACAGGGTACTTCGTAAGGTGTATGTGTAAAACGGAATGGTGCTCACATGGAAGAAGTTGTTTCTCTTGCGGTACAAATTGGCGCCACAAGATAAAGGGAATTCATCTTTAGGTAGTGCCAAAAAACATAAGAAAGTGCAATGAGTTCACGCAAACAGTCCGCCAATATGTAGTTCAAACTGCTATGTTATGTTATAACCAAATATACAGTTCACATTCGAACCAGGTGTAGCAATAAAATTCACCACCAAGTAGAAATAAATGTTATAATACCTACCTTACATCGCCTTAAGAATACCAACTGATGCTGCTTCGAGGAATTTTAGTATGACTCCATCGTTACATTCATGCTTTAGCCCATAAATACATTTTATAAAAGGAGGCAGTATAAATAATAATACATTGCCTCCTGTAACTGCCTCGATTGCCACAGAGATGAGAAGAAGACATCCGCTATCTCCATAGCATCTGTGGTGCTGTTAACACTTAGCCTGGCATCGTGATCAACATCCAGCAAGGTACACAACAAAGGAACTAGGTGAAAGCATACCCGAGCGGCATCTTATGGATAACTAAATTCAAATCACTTAAGAAACTATCGGCTATGTAATATTGAACTATGTTAATGCTTCACTACGTTTTACATCCATTATTTATTATTACAAAGGCAGGCAATCTATGATAAAAAATAGGATTAACGGCAAAACAATTGCTCATTCGGCCAAACATAGGGGCATTTTAAAAGGCGTTGCATCGTTTCTACGGTCACTGCATGAAAAAGCCTATCAGAGGATTCTATTTTTCTCACATGAGCGCTCTTTCTTATGGCAGCACTTTATTCGCTTCCTCAAGATAGCCCAGTAATAATAGTCTTCTGAAGGAGAGAAACTATTTTTTTTTCAATCAGGACGGTTCTAATGTTCTATAGCCCTCTGGGATCCCTACAGGCTTGGTCTGACATCAGGTTTCCCAGGGGCTGAGATCATAGTTAAGAACGAGAACGTAGGCAATGACTGATTACCCATGAATAATAAAAACCTGCTATTTTCATGCAAAATTTTAATGACATAACTGGGACAAGCATACTATATTCCATATTGAATATTTTCACCTAAAAATACATCTACATAGTACCCTGCAAGCCACCATAAAGGTGTGTGGCAGGTGGTAAATCACACCACATATGCACTACATATCATGAATAAAAAAGAATTTGTAATAATATACTAGACTGCTGTTCAAAATTTAAAAGAGATAGGAATGGCAAAGCAACCATGCAATATGATGCTGTTAGTTGCGTTACCTTAAACTCCTTAGAGCAGCATGCAACTACCTATGCTATCGATATTCATACACTCGTAATTAGGCTATTGATATATTTACAGCTAACCATGTATCCTAATTATACGAGGAAAGAAGGACATTTAGAATCCATCAGTTCCGGAATCAATTTCTCTAATTTAACAATCATAATCCACTCAAACATAGTCAATTTTTTTAATGCCATCAATAAAAGTATTGTCTTTGAATTTAGTTAAGACCTTATGTCTAAATTTCAATCGACGATCTGCCATTTTAATCATGAAATTTTCCAGTTATAGAGGTGATAAATCGGCCTAAGTGTTTGTCTGCTTCCAAAGAAATGATCTTAGATTTCTACGTTCGTATCTCATCCGACGGCCGGAGTATTTAACTAGAGATTTTACTAGAATGAAAAACTTTAAGGAACGTGTGTATTTTCCGCCATCCACGAGACTAAAAAATTAATGTCTATACAAAAACCAGTACAAGATTACCATGTATTAACTAACAACTTGGTGTCTTTCATAACCAACATTTCACGTGTTTTCTAAGTCATGCATGGAATATCCTCAGGGTGGCAACATTGTTACTCCAGGTTTCAGAGAAGTAGAGTGTAAACGGAAAAATAATTTCAACAAGATTCTTGGTGGAAGTTATATTCTCTGATAGCTAATGAATAACTGACGACAAATCACCCCGTGCCACACACACTCCTGCAGTGGCTTGCAGGGATTCTGTCATTGCAGATTTGAGATTGCAACACACAATTGTATATGCTCTCTTTTATATTGTTTTGAGAACATTCAATCTCCATGCTAAATGTAATAAATGCTCAAGGAGGAACAAAATAGTCCTGGTTTATGACAACTATTTTCAGAGATGTAATTTGAGTAAAAAATAAACATTTAAGACTATTAACCACAAATACAGGGAAGCCCGTCTTCACTTAGTACGGCTAGATAGACTAATTCTGGGAGAGATATTCTGGATGTACATTCCAGGTTTACGTAAAGAGACCATGAATCTCTAAGCGCTGACACGTCAACTCGATTTAGTATGAAATAGGGATGGGATTGGATACCACTCGATTGTGGGTGGCATTCAATGTATCGAGTATCGGCTGCATTAGACGATTTCTGATTCTTTAACTAGCATGCATGTAATAGGAGAATGGAAAGAAGTTTTAGAATAGCATATTCATCATCAAGTTTTATTTTATTTTACGCTGTTTAGGCCCCCATCTGTTAAAAAAATATTTTTAATGACCCGTGCAAAGATTGCAATTTTATTTTACTTGCAATTAGGCATGGATGGCCTATCGAAGCCGGAAATGGAGGTTTGACTTTTTAATGAATAGACATAAGAATAGCTGCCATACTTTTGCTGAGCGTAAAAAAACAATCATATAATAGTAAATAAGCTTACAAATTAAAATAACTTATCCGTCAATGCGATAATCAATGAGTCGATATAAAATTGTGGTATTGAAGGAACGAGTCGGAAAAAATAATTGTTGCGTTTAAGTTTTCATATTGCGAAATTAGGCCTTGAATTTTTGGCATCGGCTCATCCCTGGTATCACAATAAGTCTGTAAGACAAAGGCACTTAAAAAAGAATCCAAAGATTAGTCAACGTGTTGTTATTTTGTGGCATGTACCTTGCTTCGCACAATACTCCAGGCATAAACGAACATATATACATAAATACATATATATGTGTTCATCGGAAATTCGCAGTGCGAGACACAAATAGCAACAAAGCTTGTCATAGGCGTGACAATAATGTATAAAAGAAAAAAAGACACTCACAAAAATATTTTCCCGATATTTCGGTGGCACTGCCACCTTTCTCAAAGGAGAGGAGAGAACTGACGGGGGGACGGCAGGTCGAGGAAACAAGTGAAAGGTGGAAGTAAGGGAAAGGAGAAGTATGGCAGAGGGGGAAGGGAAAGGGTATGAGAAAAAGTATGAGAAGATGAAAGAAAGAAAGACAGACGGCTCCTTTAATGAGCCCTGTTAATTCCCGGTTTGCGGAATGCATGGAAGAGCCAAATTAGAGAATGCCCCAGCGTTTTAAGTTAAGGGGAGTGGCTAGCATATTATATATATGTATTTACTATTAAAATATACTATAGCATTATATCAGCTTTATAAATATATCTAACTCAACAATACCATCAACTTGTATTTAATATTCATTCAATATTCAATTTTGTTATTTAAAAATATGCATATATATATATATATATATGTGTGTGTGTGTGTGTATGTATATATATAAATCCCGGTACCATTTTGCCCTCCTTTCACTGCGCAACGTTTTGGCGTCTACCAGAACGGCTGATGTATATTGATATTTTACTGTGTATGCTTTACGTACGAGTGAATGCTATATCCGAGGACATGATAGTATTTTGAATGAAATGTATTCCTATGAGATATACATGCACTCGTTTTCGTTAGGTGCAGCTAGCATCCTGGCATCCTTTCATATCCAATCATTTTGGCAACCCGCGTATATTTTATATATATGAACATCCTTTTGGACTCCATTCCGTTTTTTGACCTCTATGGGTATATCATTTTAACGTCCGGCAATGTTGCCAAATTTCACTTCATTGAAAGCGCTGTACTAGCGTGTTCCTATAGGTCCTGGACACGTCTCTTGCACCGAACGAGTTAGGAATAGTGTTTTTTGATAATTTTCTAAGGAAATTGCCAGAGCCAAAATGGACAACTATGGAATAAACGTGCTCCTCAATAGTAAATAATGTTGTTTAGAAATGTTTGATAGGATTGCCCTTTAATCCCTTTAATATTTAGTAATTTAAATTTCTGTACGTTACTTTTACATGAAAAATGAAGGTAAAAATAAGGCTTAGCAGACGAATTTTTCTCAAAATTAGTAAATCTTATTCCTGCAGTCATAAAAACAAAAATATTAAAGATGAATACGCTGAGTTTTTCTAATAAAAATGGTTCATATTTAGCTTCAGCATTAGCATTCCCGATGACAGGAATCGTAGATTTTCTGATAAATATCATAACAATATATTAATAATTATGTATTTTTAAAATGTTACTAACTAAAGGCATACGCTAAAATCCAATAGAAAGGACGAATATCATAAATACGCGCGAAATTAAGTACATTCAAAAATTTCCATAAATGGGAGATTGCGATCTTGGGTTTTATAGCTATAATTGACTCAGTTTCTATTTCGAAACGCTATATTCCATTTATTACAATGGAAACACATAACTAATGTAGTAATTTAATCCCGACCTTCAGAAAACGGTAATAGTTTACAGAGTTATCAGAACAGGGGGAACCAAGTGGGTGCGAAGGTGCAGTAGGCATCATACGCATGCAGTGTACAGGTGAATAGGAAGCCAGAATTAGTTCTCACCTCCCTGACAAAGCGATTTTTTGGCATCTTGTGGTGTTCACATGCGTGCCTGAAATTCATCGGCTGTGGCGTCATAACTTTCTTCATATAGAATATTTTACGAATGCATTAATGCTTTTTATTCCGTTAGGAGTTATTTCTTTTCAATAGGCTTGTACAAATTAAAACTTTTTAAACCAGATGCAATGCGTTCGGTTGCTTATTAGCACACATTTCACTGTTCATTTGACGGACTTTTGAAGTAAAATTCATTTTTCACCATACCATTATTCTTGGTGGGTTTTTCGTATTTCTCTGAATTTGCGCTTATTCGAGCATTTCATTATTAATAACCTTAGTTTTACCGAATGTAAAAATCCTTGATCCGTTAGGTCCGTGAGCAATGCGAGCAGTAAGCTTTTCATCAACATATACATGTACGTGATACCCTGCCAGCCTCCGCGAGGGTATATGGTAGGGGGTAAAAAATAGGGGGTTGAAAAAATTAAAATTAAAATCCATAACTACGACTACATATCTCTCTAATCTTATTTATCGGGTCAAATCTTGTAAAATACGCTGGACTTCTTAATAATTATCTCACATATTTATTGAATCAATCCTATTAAAATTTCATCAGGACATTCAATTGGTATTAATTACTTAACGTATGAAGTAATAACCCAATCTAACTTATCCATTAATTTGATACACTGCTAAACTTATCGTAACAACTTATAACAAACTTAGCTGGTCTTCGCTACAAATTCTAGTTCTCTGATCAAACCTTATTCATTCGGAACACCTAAGTACCTAATGGATTCAACGCATTCAGTTGTCATTTACCTATGATTTAGGAATGCTCTAACGAATTATTCCTCTTCCAAAATATAATAGCCACTCACTTTTTAGGTTTACTTCTAACTGCCGCTTTGTCGCACCACCTTGAATTGCATCTGAACCCCTGCTTCCTAAAAGTGATTCCCTTTACTCTTAATTCGATTCTTCCCCATACACTACCGTGTAGTCTTATCTTACTACTCATTCCGGTACCCATTGAGCTGCTGTAATAAATGAATAGAATTGGAGCTATTACGTTAGCCGATAAATTGAAGAATCTAAATAACACTAATATAAAGGAAACCTACAAAAATATTTTCCAAATATCCCCGAAAGATCTAAACACAAATACTTTCACGGAATCTCTCTAGTATGAACAGATAGAAAGGGGAGAGGACTCATAAAGAATGATATCATACTATGGTATCATTAATATTTCGCAATTCCCGCAAGTTCCACCGGAAAATAGTAAGCTACGAGCAGTAAGAGATAATCACATTCGTCCAACTGAAATCAGTCACACGGATATTAAATATCTGAGTTACTTAGCTGTGTTATTAGAGCAGTTTCTGGGCGACTAGAAGTTGAAAACTGATATATTCCCTCGTGATTCATAAGGTTGCGGAAATACAGTGTCAGCTGCAGAGGGGTCCAAGTCCCAGGCGGATCACGTGACCAAGAAAATACATTCCTTGTGTTCTCAAGTACCTAGAAAAAATATGCCCCTCTCCACCTTGCCACTCCGAATACGGACACTTCATTGTTCTTGAAAGGCCTTGATGGATTTGGAGTCCGTTTTGTTTAAGGGTGCTCCCTAGCTGCCTTTGAAAGCCCGTTGCAGATGCTTAAGATGAACGCGACTACTTTATCGTAGTAGCTGGTATTTTGGACAATTTTCCCATTGTAGCAAAAGAATTTTTTTTTTGCGTGAGTGGAATGGATTTTTTATTGGTTTATTTGTTAGTTTATAAAAAATAGCCAAACTTTCCATTTTTGTCCCTTTTTAGTCGCTATTTGCGAAGCCTAGAATACGAACAGAGGATTTTGCTTCCACCGCTTCCACTCTACTCAAAGCTTGATCCTTCATCTACACATTCAAACAACAACTTTTGATGCTATTTATATAGCTAGGTCATAATAGTCGACGCTGTGGAGCATGTTTCACGTTTTTAAACTCGTAGTGCGCTGATGTTCAAACCGAAGATTTCTTCCTCAAGCGGTCTACCCCCACTCCTGCCCTAAGGCGTTCCACCCCTCTTGTTTACGAAACTCCAGATGTGTTCGGTCTGTGAGAGAGCGCGAGGGTTCTAGAGCGGTGTCAGGTTACACCTTCGGAGATAACCCCCCCCCCCCCCCACCCCCCCAGTTGGGTCGACGACGAGCCTCCGGAATAATTCTTTCTGGCCATCGTGGAAATAGGAAAGCATACTTCGATGACGGCTGGTAAGTTTACTATGGCAAATTTGGCAAATCTAGGGCTAGGTTACGCCCAAATGGCGGAAATGAGTACAATTTTGAACGTACCGCACATGGCCAGCCAAGCATTCCTGAATAAGCAAGCCGACATCGCTCCTGCCATACATCATGTTGCTTGGGAGGAGATGAAGAAAGCGGCTATGGATGAAAGTGAACTTGCGATCAAAGCAAGGGAAGTGGATAAGGATGGTACACCTTTGATAACGATGGTGTGTGAGGGATCATGGGAAAAAAGATCATAACGCACAAACTATAACTCTTTGTCAGGAGTGGTAATGCAAACACATTTTCAGGCATACATTGTGGGATTTATAACTAAAAAAAGTCCCATTTATTGGAGTAAGAAATAAGTACTGCAGTATGTTCAAAAGACCCTACGAATAATGCAAGGCCTCACACATGTTTTAAGAACTGGAGTGCTTCTTCTACGGCAATGGAAGCAGATACCATAGTAGAAGGCTTCAAAAATAGCGTTAAAATGTTTTTTTTAAGTATAATAGACTCATAGGTAGGAAGTACTCCAGTATGTGTCAAGTTTTCAAGCAGACGACTATCTGTATGCTCCACTAAATTCAATAATTTTTTCATGCGATGGCGATAGCAGCAGCATTCAAAGGCTTAGGAGAGTATTGCCGTACGGTGTAGACCTTCCTGTTCTAAAGGTGGAATGCTCAAACCATTTGCTTCGAAATACTGCAACCGCATCAGAGATGGTGTAAGGAAAACGAATAACTGGAAAGGCCATTTACCAGTAACTATTAGGAAAAATATTGGAGACAACTTACATCGGTTAAGGAATGCAGTAACTTATGCCATAAAATTTAGAAAGAGTAAGCAAACTGCTGACTCCACAGAGCTACAGAAAGACATTATAAATGGCTCCCGGCTTGTTTTCGGGGATCATTGTAAGTGTGCGGCGTACTTTTGTCGTGGACCGAAGTCCGATGAGGAGAACAGTGTGCCTCTGTTGATGAACTTCGGGTTATGGGACGATATCATGTCAGCAGATAAAATCCTGGCCAACCACACTCCCAGCTCGATCCTGGACGTAACCAGCAATCAATCCTTCAACTCATATGTGGCAAAATATGTCGGAGGGAAAAGAGTAAATTTCGCTTTGAGGGGTTCATATCAAACTAGGTGTGAAGTGGCCGCTTCAGCCTTCAATGCAGGACCAGATGTTCATGCATTGATACACAGCAGCATCACAAACAAGAGTCCAGGACTTTTTACGAAAAAATTCAAAATGGCCTTCGAAAAAAGGCAGAGATGCGACAAAAGCGACGTCTTAAATTTAAAGGACCATTGGAGCATTCTGTCCAGCATTATGGCCTGCATGGCCAACAAAAGGATTTTTACTAGATTCTTAAGTGGGATTCTTAATTTAGATTTTTACTAGATTCTTAAGTGAGTGAGAGCAGAGGGTTGTCATAGATGGTATCATGTCGGACACAATCGAAGTCACATCGAGAGTTCCCCGGGGTAGCGTAGTAGGTCCGCTTCTATTTCTTTTATACATAAACGATTTGGGTACCGTAGTTAGTAGTAAGCTTAGACTTTTTGAAGACGATGCGGTAGTGTACAGGGGTATATCAAAAGAAGAGGACAGGAAATCGCTTAGCAAGGATTTACATCTACATCTACATAATACCATGCAAGCCATCATAAAGGTGTGTGGCAGGGGGTGAACTCTCACCAAACTTGCACTACATATCATGCATAAAAAAGATTAGTACTTGTATATGTACTGTTCAAAACTACGCTAATTAAAAAAAGAGAAAAATAGCAAAGCATACATGCCAAAACATGCTGTTAGTTGGGATAGCTTTAAGTCCTTTTACCAACATGCAGCTTACCAATGTTATCCATTGCTACACTCGTACTGGATATATTTACCGTTATTTATATCCCTAATAGTACGAGGAAAAAAGGACATTTTGAATCTGTCAGTTCGGCAATCAATTGCTCTAATTTTGTGATTATGGTCCAGTCTACCATAGTAAGTTCGGGTCCGCAAAATATTTTTTACATCATCATTGAAAATATGGTCTTGGAATTTATTTAAGAGATTAAGTCTAAATTTCAACCTGCGATCTGACAATTATTCCCAATTTAATTAATTTGATAGACTGGTTACGATAATAAGGTTATCATACCGTCCCTTTACAAATCTTGCCGATCTTCACTGCGCACGTTCAAGTTCGTTATTTAGACCGATTTCGTACGGATCCCATACACTGGCAGCATATTCCAAATGAGGTCTTACAAGGGAAAAGTAGCTGATTTAGATGCAATTCAAGAGTGGTGCGACAAATGGCAGTTAGAACAAATGGCAGTTAGAAGTGTGTAGCTATCAATTTTTGGAGGAGGAATAATTCGACATAGCGTACCTATAAAATTAGTAACACGAAGATCGAAAACGTTGAAACCATAAGATATTTAGGTGTAACAATCACTAAGGATTTATCGTGGGGAAATATAAGGGGAATATGCGGCCGAGCGAAGAGAAAGCTAGGATTTATAAAAAGAGTACTTGGAAAATAAGATGAGAAGACAAAAGAGCGATGCTATTTTTCACTAGTTAGGCCCCACCTTGAGTATGCAGCCAGCGTATGGGATCCTAATGAATTAGGTTTGATCAGAGAACTAGAGAGTGTGCAGTGTAGAGCTGCTAGGTTCGTTAAAAGGTGTTACGATAGGTTGAGTAGCGTTTCAGAATTAATAAAAGAATTACGGTGGGAATCATTATCAGAGCGTAGGTTACAGTACCTACAGATTGAATCTATTAGAGAAATTTCAATCGGATAGCTTTACTGAAGATGTTAGGCACATGTTAAAAAAACCAGCGTATTATGCTAGTTTCGACCAGATAAATAAGATTAGAGAGATAAATTGTCGTACCGATAGATTCAAAATGGCATTTTTCCCCCGTACTATATGAGAACAGAATAGGCAGCATAACAAAGGGATAGGCAGGGGAAGTATTTTACAGTATTCTGTAGTGCATGATGCATGTATTAACCCCTTACATACTATAGATACTAACAATCAAGTTGCATGAGACAATATAGTTGCTAGTTTGAATGTCAGTAGTGCATGCTTGGTGACCTTCACCCCCTGCCAGACACCCTCGCGGTGGCTTGCAGGGTATAGTGTAGATTATAGATGCAAAATATCGAGGAGGAGGTTGAAATCGACTTAACTGTGAGAGATGATTTCCTAAATTCCCTGAAATTAGACGGGGAGAAAACAAGACAACGGGAAGCATCTACCAAAACTCAACGCCTCTGTCAAACATGGCACGTTTAGTGGAAAAAAAAGGCTAACCGCCTCTACCTTTGCTCGAGTTTGTAAATTAAGAGCAGGAACCTCCCGGGAGAAGACTGTTCAGTCTTTACTCTACCCATCTTTTCGCGGAAATAAAGCCACCGACTATGGAATTGCGGGTGAGGCATTGGCGATAGCGGAGTACGAGAGAGTCAGGGGCAATAAGGTTAACCCATTGGGTGTTTTGTCGATAGGAGGAGTCCTGTCAGATGTCAATGGAATAGTCGAGGTGAAATGGCCATACGTATGCAGGGATGCGCATCCTACGGATGCTGTCTCTCAAAAGAAATTAGCATCTTGTGAGATTATAGACGGCGAAGCTGCTCTGAAAGTAAAGAGTGATTATTTTTACTAGATCCAAGGTCAACTCCATATCACGGAAAAGAAATACTGCCACCTTATTTTATGGAGCCAGTTAGGTATGGCAGTTTTGCCATTGACAGAGATTATGACTTCTGGTCAAAATATATGGATGATAAATTTTATAAAATTTTACACGGACAGCCTTTTGCCAGAAATTCTACATTACATTTAAAAGCTGTTGACGAGTTTCATGGTGACGTGGGAGATAAATACTTACCCTGACACTCATTGAAAAACCATTCAATTTCCCTTTCATAGCTTCTCATCTTCTGAGAGTGTTCGATTTCAACCTTATTTAAAGTTCTTTCATCATTTTTCTTTGACTTTGTTTATTCATGTTCCTTATCCTTTTATAAATACTAACGCAGGCTAAAGTTCTCCCAAATTTCAATAGCATGCGAATTGTTTTCTCTTATTATGTTTCCATGTATTACTAATATAAAAATGATATTATGCAAATCCGTGTGCTTCCCTTGTTTTTCATAGCATTGTGATATTTTGAAAGCTGTTTGATACAGTTGCTGTTAAATTTCACTATACATTTCTAAAATATGTAAACATTCAATAGATAATCCGTGTTTGAATAGCATATTGTATTTTTGACTTGGCTTATTTTAGGGAAATTTCATAGAACGGCATATACTGAAATCAATAGCCCAATGAAAGATTTTTGTCATTCGTTATTGAAACTTTTCTTTTAAATTATGCAACGAATTTTCCACTTTTCATCCTACGTCTGTTGTGCATATTCTAACTCGGAGTTTCATGAGTTTAGACAAAGATGAATTTCATAATGGGCGTAAGATATAGATGAGCAAGCGAAAATCTAGATCCGGGTTTGATTCCCGATAAAGGCGGACGATATTTCCTCTGCGGCATCGTCGCGCTTCTACCTTGCCGTTGTCGCTTTACGGGCAATACCATGGTTAGTTAGTGGCAATCTTAAATAAATTCAACCAGATCGGGGGCATAGGTACCTACAAGATTTTTGGTTATCTGCTAGAACGACAATGGCTGCATAAAATTCATAAGGGCTCCTCCTGCTCCTCCTCCTCCTTCTGCTCGTCGATTTCGGGATAATTAAATAATATACTCAGCAAAGGCCCCGTATAAAATATCTACATACTTAATCTAAGTTTTTAGGAAGAGAAGTTATCTTGAGTTCATTGTTTGAAACGTATTGCTTATTGTAGAGTGGGTGTGGGAGGAATGGGAGGAGGTGAGGCATCATCGGTATCCTCGTGTATTCTATCTACGGGAAGGAAATGGCGAATGGCACGGGTGAAGGGGATTTAAGAGTATGTATAAGGTTGAATTTCGAGAGAAGAAGATGAAAGAGACAGTGTGTTGCGATCTGAAGACACCAGAGTACCGTGCGGTCTATCGTGAGCCTGACGCCGCGGCCATGGCGGGCGACACGCCTACACTCAAAATTTTTTTCTTCCTTAAATGAAACATTACCTCTGACAAACTTTATTAATCTGTATAGGAGGGTTGTATCTACAAAATATGAAAATGAGCAAAATCGAGAGCATAGGTACATTACCAAAAATCGATTTCAAAATCTAAAATTGTTATAAACTAAATATAATTTTTCATATTTTACAACATAATCCCTTATTATAGTTATACAATTTTTTCTTATTCAAAACCTTTAAAAAAAGGTCTTTTGCACCTCTGTAGCTTTAATACACTCGAGGATATACCGTAAAATGTGTTTTCCCTTTTTCAAAATTCGAGTTTTACAACGTTGCAATTTCTCGCAAACAGCGGTATGTTTCACAAAACGGCTTTGGGGTTTTCAATTCCCCATCATATGACGACCATATGCCAAAATTGGTCGAAATCGGGCACCCTTATGGTCATTTATACCGATTTTCTATTCGAATTAACAATGACGCAGGTATAGACGTATTTGCTAAATATGCCATGCAGGAGAATGAATACTCAATTGATGCAATTGTTTTATCTTTCTGTTATTACGTGATACTAGAGCTTAAATATTTCAAAACTTTTGGTCATGTCCTTATGATACCTATTCATCATCACCACAATCATCGTCACCGGTCAACAATCATAGGATTGTTTTGACGCAGCCCTACACTTGATTCTTCAATCGGCCAATCTTTTCATACTAACGTCATTCCTCTCTTTCACATCCTTCACGACCTGTTCCATATACCTTATACGAGGCCTTCCTTTCTAATAAAGATGAAAATGCTAGATTCTAGTGCAGCGTACATGATGGTTACAGCACTTAAAAATAGCAAGCCTCTTTTTTCCGATGACGCATTAGTGAATGAGGAAATTAGAAATGAAGAGGAAGTCCGTCCTTAGCTATATATTTAAATGCGATTGATGATTGGTGTGTTAGTTGACAGCTAGAATTAAATTTGAGGAAGTGCGTGATAATGAGATTTTGGAAAAAGAATAGCTTTCCCGGGATAATTTTTTCCTCAAAGAAAAGAAGATAAGTACCTAACGTTGAGTTTACTAAATACCTAGGCGTCACCATCACTGAAGACATGTCGTGGGGGATGCACATCAGGGAAGTATCTGGTGATGCATATATTAGGATTCGTAAAAAGAGTTCTAGGCAAAACGAGAAAGAAACTTTATTTACTCTTGTCAGGCCTCATATAGACTATGCAACCTTAACAGCCTTTGAAACCTAGATATTTCTACAGAAAAAAACACCTAGACTTTGCATACAACGTCAGATCTCCGAAATTTTCCATTATACCATAGTCATGTAACAACTCTCAGGCATATTTGCGTTGTCCACCGCGGTAGTGAGGTTTGCACCATGCCAACCGGTCTACATCGATTCCAGTTCGCAGTTGTAAAACCATCTCGGGTATTGATTTTGTTAGTCGTAGGTTAAGTTTACGTTGCATTGTGTGATTTGCCAACTGGCCCAACACAACAATATCTTGTGTGATATCAACCATTAATCTAAACACTATGCTATTATGCAGGTCTTTCGGAATATCAATTCACAAAGGCCCAATTACGTTAATTAGCTTATTAACGAAATATTTGGACAAATATTTTAGAGAGAGTCGTGACCAATCTGTCTTTTAGTCCATTCTCCAGCAGCTCAATTTTTTTTGTTTGCTTTCATTCTATGCAGTTCGCTCTCCTCAATGCATTTTCTTACGTCATTTTGCAAAATCACGTCTGAGCTTGAAACTAAAATAACCAATTCATGGATAAATCCATGATTTTCAACTGTTACAAAAGTTCATAGTGTTACAAGTTAATCAGCAATTTGTCTTTACGCTCTGGCGAGGAGCTGTAACGTGGGTAGACATTGGAATTAGATTTAGTATCATGGTTTTCTTTCAAAATGTACAGAAACGTATTCTAATTCATATCTAATTTATTTTAAAATACATAAGAAATAAAATTTTTCTTGCTTTGCTAGTATATACTTCGCACTCATTCTCCGCATCTGAGCTCGTAGAAAACCTTGACGCCATCTTTTTTGGAAATACAGTTTTATTTTTAACTATATAATTTTACTAACATATACAAAATCTTAAACAAATTACGTCCACGCACAGAACATTTTTACCTGCTATAAAAAAATCACTTATGCAATAACATTAAAAAATTGCCTTTACTAATTGTAACGTTTTCGTGATTTATGGAGAAACCGGAGGCGATGTAGGAATTTGAAGGTAAATTTCAGAATCCGCAGAACAATACTCCTCTTCACTTCAAACAACAAAATCTTGCATATTGGTGATAGCCGTTGATTTTCCTAGCGCTCAGTACGTATTCCAAAAGTTTTCATCCCTTTCCCATAAAAAAAGGAACAGCAATTTCTTTAATCGTTAATGTTATATAAAAATCGAGAGCGTAAACCGCAGATAGATTTCTTTATTTTTAAAATTAGTAATTTTAACTGAAATGGGACTCTGAAATGAAATGTTTATGAGCATAGCGATTCAAGTCCGATAAACGTTACTTTTCAACTACTCACGCTCTGGTTGGAAGGCAATTTGCTGTCAAATCAGTTGTCAATTGTCGTGAGGCGCGATGTTAGACTAACTTCTGTCCTCGCTAATATTGTTGGCAACCCTAAACGGGGGCCCAGCCACTCTACCTCGGGTCGGGGGCCCTCAGCGATCGGCGACCTATCCACAACAACCCGGGATGTAATGTGATATTCGTCCAGAGTGAGACACAGAGGTATTAATATCTGAGTGACTCACAGCAGTTGTGTCCACGTGGTTTGAGATGTCGAAATCTTTCGATATCTTCCTTTTGTGGTTGAGCAACTCTGCAGGTGCAGAGGCAGCATCAGCAGGAGAGGGGTCCCTGTCCCACGCGGATCATATTACCGAGACTATATATAGATTCATTGTTTTTGAGATGCCTTGAAAAAAATATGCAACCCAACCACTCCGAAATCGGACCTTTCTTTGTTCGTAAAGGGTGTTGATCGAGGTGGTCGTCTCTTTATGAGTACGTAGATATTTTCTTCCGACGGTATTGTCCCCGATGTATGTTACACTATCTGAAGGTATCTACATACATTTAATCTGCCGAATGAAACATTGTGCATTCCACGTACGAGACAAAAAGCCCTTCGATTAGTGGTTCAAAGCATATACAGCGTATGCCAATCAACTTAGAAGATTTAGGACAAATCAAAAAAAATTAATAAAGCGAGCGGGAATAAATTGATCTACATTTTAGGGGAAGGTGTCGGTATATTAAATCCCAAACGGATTGATACAAGTGTACATATTCTTAGCTTTTATCTCGGGTTAGGTTTGGTTTCAACCCACTTCAAAACATTACTGCGATAAAAATGTTTGTGTATGGATAAACGAACTAAACTCACCTCGGTGAATACCAGAGTAAAATTTTCCAACCAACCTCAATTATAATGCACAGAGCATTAAACCCTTTTTTCCGTATTAATGAATTACTTCGAGTAAAATCCCCCACCTCTTCCTCTGAACCAACAAAATTAATATTTTTATCGCACATTTCGGCGTCTATTAGGTGGAAATATTTTCAATTACTATCATTGAATTACTTGTATGTGACGTATTACTTAAAAACATATGTCAAACTTATACAGTCATAACGACCTCTAATGTATGCATTATTGACAACTTTTCTCCATGACCCCATCTTCAATCGACGTATACTTATTTTCCACTTATATTTATTGAATTTCCAATTTCATTTTATAGGATTGCAAAACCTTTAAAACAGTATCTGTGATGTAAGTTCTATTGCAAAGCGGGCGTATTAATTGAGTAAACTTTTCTCGGTTCAGGAAAAGCAGTGCTAACGCATATTCTTCGATACTCCAAAATATACAATTCAAGAAAATGCAAGAGCGACGTGGGGTTGGCTCGATGTCCATATCTGAGGTGGCTGAGATTAGGCAGGGGTTAAAAGCAACAGAGATAAAAAACGCTATATATTGTAAACATATTCCTACAAAACGTTATAACTCCGTCAACTTCATGTTTCTCATCACTGGCAGGTTGCGTTCATAGTTGATCTAGACTCCATTCACGAAAACCTTTCCGCTCAGTAATAGACAAATATAATAAAGAGCGCTTTCAACTATCTTCTGTCTTCTCCTGAACCCTATGGCACTCAAGGTTCCGAGTGATTTTGTTCATGTGCTCAGGGGGTCGATATATCGGCTCTTGATGAAAATATTTTTTCTTAAAACATGGGTTATTAAAAAATATATAATTGACCCATGGAAAAAAATGTAATTAAATAAATATACGCCTAAAATATATGTGTAAAATTTCCAACTTCAGGGAAAATGTTAGGTTTGCAAAAATGTTTTTAAAAGAAATAGATCTTTTCAAGTTTAAGCCGTGATCTTTGTGGGAGGGCTAAATATATATTCCATGAGAGCGAAAGAGTAAATTTATTAGTACCACATCATTGGCTGTTCTCTGAAATATTTTTATTTCCAAATAAGATCAAGTGAGTATGAGCATACAATCCATTTCCTATTATTCCATACTATTTACGTCTCGAAAAGTATTAATTATGTTTTCCTGTTTGAGCACGCACCATTGTAATGAGTCTAGAAAGAATGATTTTAGAGCCAAATTCAATCCAAAATATGCGAGTGTTACCGTTCCAAAATTTGGGAATATTCGTATCTTTTTAACACAGGAATTAATGTCGTCACTACTTTTCGAGGATTTGCTTTGTTTTACCATGCAGTTGTTATCTATCGCCCACTACATTACTGTTTCTATTTTAACGCAAGAATTATTGTCGTCAATACTTTTCGAGGATTTCGTTTTGTTTTACCGTGCAGTTGATATTCATCGCCCACTACATTACTGTCATAGAATTCACCCGTCTCATTCGCAGTTCTCCAACACCCAGAATGTTCGTGGTTTCCTTCCACCGTGATCCCATGTGGTATAGAGAGAAAGATGAAACTCGACACTATCTGTGAATGCCTCGCTATCAATGATTCAGCTGCTTGAGAGTCCCACCATCGAGGACCAGATTTCCTCTCCTGAGTTTCGTAAAGAAAGCGGCGTGCTCAGATATTTTTTCCGTATCATAACTACGATTATTATTATTACGAAATAATTTATCAGCCGTAATGCCCGTAAAATTGGGCCAAGAAATGCTAAGTTTCCAGGGGAAATTGATATCAACGCCTTTACGTTTTTGCCGTCTCTTTGCATACATTTGGCCTAGAGATTTTAATATATTGAAGTATTAATCTCCAAAAACACAGGGGTAACTTAAATAAGTTTATAGCTATCTCACTCACTGCTGTGTTTTAAAAATTAAATAGGGCTTCACCCACCTATGAGAATATTCTCTGATTTGTTCCCGATATTGCTTGATATCGTAAAGCTTACTTTTAGTCAAGCCTTAGTCAACTTTACTTTAAATTTGTTAATCATATTAATCCATATTTATCCTTGTGGTTTGCACGGCAATCGTCCTGAAAAAAAATCTCCTCTGGGAAAACAAGAACAATACAGCTTTAAGTTTAGCATCGATAATTTCTTGGGGAGAACTTTTTCAACCTTCCAATTTCCTGGGACACAATGAAAGCTCAACTCAACATCTCTGCTCAAGACTGTATGTACCACTGGACTGTGACGGAAAAAGTAACCTTCAGCGCCGCGCATCCCGGCGCCTGGTAATGGTAGAAAGAACAAATATGTAGTGCAGTGGATGAACGCTAGTGCGCACTACGCTAGGCCCCACCACCGAGACTCACTCCGACGAGAGTTCCGAGGAGACTTCGAACGAGAAATCCCTCGAGCGAGGTAGAGCGACGTTGCCAGGCTGTGGACGCTAGATACGCCACGATGTGTAAGGTGATATTTAGGGACATATTATACGGACTGGTCAGCGCCATTCCGGCCGGGAAAAAACTGAACTAAAAATATTCATTTTTCTGATATTTTGCCATCAAAATGGCATCCATACAACTTAGCGTAATTAGGGTCTACATGAAGTAAGGAACCGATTTCAGTGCTTTAATGAAGTTTGTAATCCGGCGTCCGATATACGGGCGCCAGATTGCAGATGGACGCCGGATTAAATGCAAATCGCCTATCAACGGTAGCCAAAATGATACCGGGATTTATATATGTATATATATATATGTATATATATATATATATATATATATATATATATATATATATATATATATATATATATGTATGTATGTATAATAGTCACTAGTTGCGACGACATAAAAAACACAGAAAACACAAAAAAGGGACACTCACAAACGAATAAAACAGGAGCTTTCGAACAGCGTTGCTGTCTTTCTCAACCAGAAAGGAATACTGAGAGGATATGGGGGAAAGGGTATTTAGGAGTGGAATGGGAATGGAGGGGAAAACGGAGAGTCGGGGAGGGGAAGAAGGAGAAACGGGGAGGGGAAGTGGTAGGGGACACATTGTAGTCACAATGAGTACAAGTGTCGGTTAAAAGGACACATTGAGCCCAGGGGGGGTGCATGCCCTGAGGAGAAGTATGCAAGTTTGTTCGAGTGTGTGCAGGTTGACGGCGGAATCTGAGGGGGGGAGGGAGGCAATAACGGAAACATTAAAACATTGATTGAAAGGCATGTCATGAGTAGACGCGTGTTTAGGTACTGGTAGTGATGAGTGCGGGGATGACGGAATACAGGAAGCACGGTGATTATTGACTCTTATGTTAAGAGGGGTGGTGCATTGTCCTACATAGAAGGCAGGACAGAAATTGCATTGGAGGAGGTAGATGATGTTGGTGGAGACACAAGTAGATGAAGGAAAAATTGGCAGAGACCTGAGTGTGGGAAGGAAAGAGGCAGGAGGAGAAGAGAATATAGGGCAAGTCTTGCATCTCGGACGTTTGCATGGAGAGTGGGGGACGTGAGTGTGTGGCACGGATTTGAGAAGCGGGCGGGTAGTTTTGAAAATATTGCTCAAATTAGGCGGTCTTTTGTATGTAATGCGGGGACATTTTGGGAAAAGTTTTGAAGTGGAATTGTGGTCTGAAAGAATAGGGAAAAGATCTTGTAGGACTCGTTGTAAGGAATGTGCGCCAGGGAAGTAGGTGGTGAGTAGAGAAGGGGAATTGCGTTGTTTGCTGTGAGATGGTTGTGGGGTGTAAGGTTTTTTTAGAATCCTTTTTTGGAGAAGGTTTTCTGGGTAACCACGACGGAGAAGGGAGGTGTGTAGATTAGAAAGGTAAAAGTTTAGGTCGTCGGGATTGTTGCAGATCCTATATATCCTATATATATATATATAAATATATATATATATATATACACACAAATCACCATTCATACACAACGCCATAGGCGCAAATACACAAATATAAATTCAAACAGTAGGTGAAAGAAAGAGATAGTGAACATACATAAAACATTGAACACAACGGTGGTGTGGCGATGAAATGATGGTCGAAAACACATGGAAAAAATTTCACCTTGACCGGGAATCGAACCACGGACCTTTCGCTTGCCGGGCGACTGCATAGACCACCGTGCTACCAAGGTTACTCTAATTTCCAGTGAATTCGACGGGGGTTTATAGCACCAAGTGCCCCCCAGATGAGCCCATAGAAGCGGCCAAGAGATGGCGCGAGGGCATGGTTCCACCCACCAACGGAGAGAATACACAGAAGAGATATATATACACAAATAAATATTATTTATGTAATTTTAAAGTTTTGGTTGTTTTCGATTTTTATATAATAAAATTTGTGATTAATTTATGTAATCAAGAAGCGTAACATTGTTGTTGTTGTTCACAAAAAAAATTGTCACCAAACGGTATGTACAAGATTGCTCTGTAATAATTTTTTTCCTCTTTAAATTTTGATCTAAGTCTGTAAACAATTAATGAAAATATAAAAACTTACATTATGCATCAAATAGCCCTGATGAAGCCGCAATAAAGAGGGGAAACGTTGGCGAAAATTGATGTTTCTCTTAACGAACAAACAACTTCAGACAACTTATCCATTTCTACATATAATATATATAAGAAAAAGGATATGTGTGCCAATATTCCACGATATGGCCAAGAGTGTACTGCATTGGAAATGAAACATTCTCAGTGGGCATACATGAAGGAATAGAGAAATGGTGGGTCAGATAACATCCACACTGCAGGAAGAATTTGGACTGGGGGAAATGACAGTTTATTGCAATCTGAATCCAAGAGGAGCCGTTTTATTATTCATTAATTTACAGAACCACACAAAACAAGAGATTGCCTTTTTCAATCATTTATACATATAGCAAAATAATAGGTTTTATAATGAAGGCACCTCCATACACTATGAAATTGAACGAGACATAATTGTAAAATCCTGAAATAGCACACGTTAAGTATTGAAAAGTCTTAGCAAAATTGGAATACCGTAATCCAGACTACCAAAAAACTAATAAAGAAAAAATGCACAAAACCTACACCATATTTACATTTAAAGGACTTCTTCACAGTCACGAAAAAATCCATATTTACATTTAAAGGACTTCTTCACAGTCACGAAAGATTTAATAAGTGCTAGAGATATCAGTATCAGTAATATAATAATTAACCCAGGACATGTATTCAAGGTACATTTCATCCTAATATTACAAAGTCCCATGCATTCAAAAATGTCCCCTGCATTCAAAACCTGCCGACGTCATCATACGCTGCCACAGTGAGGATGATAGAGGTCACACCTGCAATTCACGAATGAAAATGAATATTAATTCCAAGAGGAACTGACCATAAATCTTATTTGTATATATTGAGGTCACATTTAACAAATGACTGTGCATGAAAGTTGATAATTGTATTGTTAAAGAAACCTTTCGCATAAAACGTGGCAGCAAACGAAAAGGTATATAAGAGGAAATAAAACAGCAGGCATGAACAACAATAGGACATACACAGCTGTGACATATCATGAGAGCACAATATTACATCGTACGTTTATATAAATCTCCGAGAGAAAAACCCATGTCCACACACACACATGGATTATTTAAAATTTATTTAAAATTCTCCTTTTAAAATTCGCTTTTAAATGTAACTGCTCAAAGCAATTTCTACTGCTTCTATTGTAAGGGTATTGTTGCTGCGTCGAAGGCTGCTAAGGGTTTAAAATTGACTGCACTCCAGTTAACATGACCTCAAATTCCACGGCAATAATCTTTAACCCACAATATATACAAAATGAAAGTATTCTTGGGTAAGTACTTGGCATTCATTAAATTTATCAGAAACCGGTCCAGTTTAAATTTCCGACCAGTTTCAATTACGGTAGGCAACAAAAATAATTATTGAATTATTAACTTGATCTAACAAGTTCTTTCAGTAATAGCATTAAAGAACTTAGTGACATGTAATTTGCGCATATTTCGTGATATTGACCCCCTGCCACACACCCTTTGTATTGGCTCCCATAATGAAGCGTACTTATAGATAAACTGTTCCAGAAGCCCCTATTTTACTCTACTTGCCACAATGTGAAAATATAATAATTAAACCATACTTTAAATTAAACAATCCAAGCGATGTTTAAATTAATAGGCGGCGGATGCATATTGGAGTGGCGTTGTCATGGAAACGCATACCTGTGCCTTGGAGAGGAGAGCCGGCATCACGCTGTCACGGAACAACTCCAGCAGAAGAGGAACTTGTCGCTGCAATTCAGACGTTCTATCCATCCATCCATCTCTAGCGATAATGGAAGGAACAGCTGATGTTAAATACACTTCCTTCCCGTGCTGAGTCTCCTTGTCCAATGCATCTGAAATAAACCCATCTACTCCATTCCTCCTCTCCTCCTCCGCCTCCTCTAACGCGTTCTTCATCCGTCGCTCCGTGACGTCATCTCCCTCCTCGTACGGCCTCCCTCCGTTATTGAAAGCCAGACACACTGACATCTGCGCCAGTGCACCTGCTAAACAACCAATGGTGTCATTCTCATCTCCATATCCTCCTCCCAGGTAAACCTTCTTCTCTTCGAAGTCGGCGAAATAGTAATAACCACTGCCATTCCTCTCCACTCCGTCGTGGTCTGTGAATTTCGATTTCATTCTGTTGATATACCATGAGTCTAAATCGATCACAATAGACACGTCGTCATGGCTTTTGAGGAATTTTAACAGGCAAGCCGTCTCATCTCCTCTAAAATACAGTCTCTCGTACCATCCCCTCGCCTTTGTCACTTTCCCTTCGTCACTCCTCAAGATGTTAGTCTTTCGCATCATCGCCTCCACGCATTCTCTCCTAATGTCTTCATCCGTTCGAGGAGTCGACGGCAATACTTCCTCAGGGACAGTCGAAGTCTCACGTGTCATTCCTACAGGCCTCTCCCTATTCGCCAGTGACGTCACGGAGGACTCGAGTGCCGACAAAAGCACATCACGGGCCGCCAATCCAGCTTTGACGTCATCAACGGAAATGCGGATGGCTGCAATTTCTTCCCTTTGGGTACTAACTGTTGCCATTCCTGTTTTGACGTCATCAATAGAATTGCGAATGGTCGACATTTCTTGCATCGCATGTGTATTAATAGTCGCCATTTCTGTTTTGACGTCATTAATTAAATCGCGAATGGTCGTAATTTCATGCCTCTGAGTATCAATTGTCATCAGACCAGATATCGCGTTCTGTCCCGTGGCCTCCATTCCTGCATCCTGACTTGTAGATGTAGTATTACAGCCTCCTTGTGCCACACTGTCCCTTCCTTTCATCACCAGACGAACCAATTTGTTAATCCACAGGCGGTCTTCGTTCTCAGGGTACTTCTCCACCATACCCTTGGCCAGCTCAACCACGCTAACCCCTTCTACGTCCCTCAGTCCAGGGTTAGCACCCTTTTCCAGCAATCCCTCCACCCAATCAACCTTCCCCAACCCCACCGCAACGTAAAGGAGGGTTCTCTGCTTCACTCCCCTCACATCCACGTCTCCCAAGGAGTTCAGCTGGTCCTTGTATTGCTCAAGGGTCCCAGTGATTACGGCGGCGAAAAGAAGCTCTTCGTTGCCGAAAACGTCGTTTACAACACTGGTTGCCATGGCTACCGGATGAGGTCACCTTAACTGTTGTGTTCTTGCCGACGATTGCTGACGGTGTCACGACAGGATAGCCTCGTTTCTGATCTAGAAGGCAACTGCGATCGGAGACAGAGATCCAATGCTATCGGAGCTGAAAATCAAATGTTGGTACTTCAGCTTAACAAGAATGTGTGTCAACTCTTCAAAATTACGAGAGTTAGAGTTATAAAATGAATTTCATTAGACATAAATAACAACAATTTTTCATGTTAACTCATTTACAACCAAAGTGTGGGTATTAATATAATAAATCACGAACTGACAATATAACAAATGTATATGTGACAAATATTGGCCAAATGCTTTATGATATTGAGAACCTCCTGATGAGGTTAATTAAGAATGATATCAAAACAACGAAATTCACTCAAAGTTGGCCATGTATTTTTCTTAAATGTAAGAATATCAATTGAAGGGTTGTGACGTCAAATTAAATAAAATGAAGGTAGCAACGCGGTGAAGCGCAGATATGAGAGCAACAAGAAAATGAAAACGACAAGTAAAAAAAGTACACTTGACCTTAATAACTAAAAAAACTATTAATTGGTTTGCGAATGAAGAAATGAGTTCCATATTCGCCCTTCTTGTCTCAGGTCGGTGCAATTGCACTAACCCGTTAAAATACATATTTAAACAATTCTCATTTTATGGAATGGAACCCTAATAAATCTATGAGTAGCGCTAGCAGTCGGCACGAATTCATGTGCAGGATGAAATGGCCGACCACGCCTCACGAAATAACTGCGAACAATTCCTTTAACACCTTCCATTAGGGTGATTCCATGTCAAATCAATCAAAATAAATAAATTTTTTACCTCACCAATTCTGATTTTGATGAAACTTGGTGTGATGGACACATATTTCAAGGTAAGTAAATCTGCAAATTTTCAACTTTTTATTTTGAAAATTGTTCGAGATACAGATGTCATAAAAATTTAAATTTTCATAAAAAATGGCTAACTCACGTACAAACAAAGTGTTCTAACTTTTTTTCTAATTGCAGTAGAATAAATATATTGAAACATAATTAGAAAGTTAAAGAATAGAGCTTTCTACTGATACTCAACATGAGCTTCTTATGACAGATTTTAGGTTCGAGGTCATTCACTGTGACCTTTGACCTTTAATATCTCAAAACACGCCATCTCAGAAAATTATAAAAAAAATATATTTTATTGTCACAACATTTTTCTACATATGTACCAAATATTAGACTGGTACCGCAATGGCAACGCAGTCCAGGAGTAAAGGGGTTGTCATGCTGCACAACCTTATGAAAAGCTTCAGATCATGTCTGATATGAAATCTAGATCAGGAAATCAGCCAATTTAAAATCTGAGGATCAGGTCTTATCTTTCGGTTCCTAAAATAAAAACAAAGTTCAATATCCATTCAACACAGTGCGCGCAGTTTTTAAGCTAAGTTATAATGGATTAAGCAAAACTGATTCACACTTTGTTTTCGAGGTTTCTGTAAATTACTTTGAAAGTTACTGTTTTTTTCCGGTACTTTTCCGAGCGTTGCTAAGGCCTTTTCCATTGTCGTTCCCGAAATCGTTGTTGCTTATACAGTGCGTCGTATGCCGTGAACCGCATTGCGCTTTTCACGAGGATAATGGAAGATAATAAAGAAGGTTTTTGCCGCTGATTCTTGAGGCGTGGTCGGCCATTTCTTTCTGCACATACATCCGTGCTGACTGCTAGCGCTACTCATAGATTTATTAGGGTTCCATTCCGTTTGGTTTGGTTAGGTTTGAGATTTGAGATAGTTTAACAAAAATTTGAGCATCGACGTAAGACATAATTTGTATTATAGGTAAGCGTAATTAGGGAACTTAAATATACGTAAAGGTACGACATGTAAGTATTTTTATAACAGAGCTCAATATGAATCCTGGCAGTAATGATACGTTTTCAATTGTTTAAATAATAATTATGATTTCGATACTGACTTGGAGCCATACACAACTTCGTAAATCAAAGTTTTTTCGGTCCCTTCATGAAAAATGTGAAAATGCCTAAATACAATAAGTAATTATTATATTTATCCCTCAAGCTGAATATCAGTGGGAACCTTCAGCTAGAAAATTGGAACAGTATTCCCCATTTTTGCAAAGGTGGTGGTTTGAATTTTGAAAGTATTAATGTATTTTGGTGATTTATTTTGTTCTGGAGTGAAAGATAGCTCCATATTCAAAGTTGGGATTCGTCCTTTGCAATAAATGGTACAATCTCATTATTATGCATACATTTTAGTTTTCTCACACCCGTTGAATTTCAACGGGATCCATCCGCTAGTGGTTATAATTTTCCGAACCTTTCAGGCTGGAATGGGGTATTTCCGAAGAGGGGGTCCCGTCTTTTTGGCAAAACATAATATTTTTTCTCTAACCTTTCACGTAAATTATTCACTGCCGGACTTCATTGCAATGGCGTCAACGAACTTCCTATGGACACGTGGTAATGCCATTTGTTCAATTTTCATTGGAGGTCTAATCGTAAAAGCTGGTATACACTTTACCTATTTCACTGCATACCTGTCATTTCACTACGATTATTTGAATTTCCCTTTTCCACCCATATTCTTATAACATTTTATCTTTCAGCCTACTATTTTTAAATTTAATTATACTTTTGGGTTTCTCACCACGTTTATTGATTTCAAACTACGACCCTTTCAAAGGCATGACGTTTGTTTTCCGCATGTCACAGGTAGTTCAAATAGGTAAACTAGGAAAGTAATGTAAAAAACATTCAAAACTTGAACACCATTGAATTATTCAATTGAATACTCTTTCTTTTAACGATTGCACACCTACATAAGCCGTAAGTAACGTTAGGAGTGATCCAGTATGCTTGTGCAGAAAAATATTTACCTTGTTCCACAAACTGCTTAGAATGCCTCCAATATCTTCCTTTATCCTCACGAAAGGTGCAATGCAGTTTACGGCGTCTCATTAGAATGAACTATTTTAGAATCATTGAGTTAGCGTCAATGAACATCCCATAGACTCGCAATGATGCATTTGTTTCCATTGGGATTGGAATTTATTCCCAAAATATGGTACAAAATTAACCTATTTTTAGTACATACTTGTCGTAACCTTTACATACATTTAAATTCCCTATTTACAGTTACTTATAATGCAATTTTTTAAATCTAACTGCTCATGTCATCATTAAAATATGTCAAATCTCAAACTATTACCACGTTTTCGAAAGAGAATCATATTTGTCCTTCATGCCTCAGGTCGGTGGAAATGCACAAACCAGTAGATAAATCGGAAGCACATGCTTAAATACACCTCATCTTACCCAATTCAAGCCTACTATATCCCCGAGTAGCGCCTGTAGTCAGCAGTTGTGCCTGTGCCGGAAGAAATGGCCGACCATGCCTCATGAATAAGTGCCAAAAACCTCCTTTAACACCTTCCATTATCCTCGTGAAAAGCACAATGCAATTCACGGCATACGACGCACTGTATAATAATTCAGGATTTCGGGGACGACAATGACAAAGGCCTTAGCAACGCTCGGAAAATAAACGAAAAAAACAGTAACTTTGACCGTAAATTACAAGATTGAGAGAAACTTAATAAGAACATTTTTTCATTAAATACAAAAAAATGAAAGAAATTGATTAACATTTAAGAATTATACTGACAAGGAGACATCGCGAGAGTGATGTTCGGGATCCGAATGCCGATGTTATTTTCTGAAACTATAAAGGAAATGTAGAAAAAGTGTAACGGCTTTCTTCCCCATAGGCCCGGGTTCGAGAGATAAAAGCAAGTAAAGATTTGACGCGGAATGAGTATCTTTGAGTGAGGGTGTGTATTCAACAACTGCCGTGGCCGAGTGCGTTGAGGCGCGAGGCCAATAGCTTCTGCCCCGAGCGACCTGGGTTCGAGTCCCGGTGAAGTCAATTTTTTTTTCTTTCTTATGATTTAAGGAATCAATGTTACAACCCATCCCCATTCATTTTAGTCAGTTACGTTAGTATTTTTTCTATTTTCAACTCATTTTATGGATTTTCAATGGACCGAGGACTTACGACGCGAATTAGGGGATTTTATTTTCCCATTACAGGCTCACATGCTGCCCGATGCATTAGGTTTAGATTTCGAATATCCGTGGATACTTCTATGAATACCAAGGGCTTCAATTTTTCGCTGGACTACCTCAAGACCGTAAATAATGGACTAAATGCTTATTATCAAAATCACTACTTTACACACCTTCAAAGCAACGCACAGCACCAGTGTTGTTTTCTTGGGATGATGACAACACCGATGGAGAAGTTTCATTGTCATTGTCTGACAATGAGGCGCCGTCACTGGACGACGGACAGATTTCTCGAACACTCTTCATTTAGCTTCCGAGAACTCCCGACACAACGCCGCAGATAGGTGAAAACTAAATAATGCACAAGACTTACTGCAGGAAACTTGAGCTACGCTTCACTTTACCTTCACTGATCAAGATTGGGTTGAAACTGGCAAAATAGACGGCCCAATACAGCTGCCACGCTTTGCTGTATGTAGAGAACACCCCTTCCCAGCACTAAAAACGTTTTCTCAAACCGCGATTTTCCGACTCCTACATTCTTTTATTCCTAATATCATTTCCACCGGGTTTTCCCTCCATTAGATTTTCTCCACAGCCCACCCACTGTTTTTCCAACAAATTCTCCCTCCTGACTGCAGAATGTCCTTCCATCCACCCTGTCTCCTTTATGACATGCCTTCTTGCGCCCTTCAAAGAGTTCCGCCCCCAGCAACCCTTCCTCCACAGCTGACCCTCGCTAATCTCTCAATGAGGCACCGAGGCCCAACCGTGTGAAGACGGGTGCGAAAGATAGACAAAGAAGACTTCGAAACCGCTTTGAGCAGACTAATGGAATCATTGCACTTGACGGCCTAAAGGGTTAAGGGGGAAGCTGGCTAGGGTTCGTAACTGAATTTGAGGATAGCCAGTAGTGTTTATTTGGTGACAAGAAAGAGTCGAGATCAAAAATATATGAAGGGGTTGAGGGAGCAATGGCTGGGGCGTAGAAGAACGTATTACCTGGAATTTCACGTCTCGTTATATACGTCCCCAAATTCACGTGGTAAGTCATCATTTGGAGGTCCATTGAAAATCAATAAAATACGCTGAAGATAGAAAAATACTATTGTAACTGACTTAATTGTATGGGATAGGGTATGTAACAACGATTCCCGCGACGAAGGAATATACCTTACTTCAAAAGTTTTATCAATGCCTATAATCAAATAATGGGCAATTACATGCCACGAATGAAAATTTAAATTCATTCATTGAACCGAAAGAAAACATGAGGTGGGAGGAAAAATAGTTTTATCCCTACATCATATTTATTGGTGTAGGAATTCAAAATCTTCCCGTCACCCACGATAAGGGTTCACTTCAATAAAATATGTTGTGCCTTTAGAAAATCATTTTAAATATGTTTCACATGCCCTTCTATTTTCTGCCGATATCATGCTCACTATTTAAGGAAAAATAAAGTGATAAAAATGAAAATTCCAGGGCGGTTCCGAGGAATTTACGAGGGCATCCATCGCAGTGTAATAAGCATTTAGTTCATTATTTACGGTCTTGAGGTAGTCCAGCGAACAATTGAAGCCCTTGGTATTCATAGAAGTATCCACGGATATTCGAAATCGAAGCCTAATGCATCGGGCAGCATGTGAGCCTGTAATGGGAAAATAAAATCCCCTAATTCGCGTCGTAAGTCCTCGGTCCATTGAAAATCCATAAAATGAGTTGAAAATAGAAAAAATACTAACGTATCTGACTAAAATGAATGGGGATGGGTTGTAACATTGATTCCTTAAATTATATCAAAGAAAAAAAATTTACTACACCGGGACTCGAACCCAGGTCGCTCGGGGCAAAAGCTATTGGCCTCGCGCCTCAACGCACTCGTCCACGGCGGTTGTTGAATACACACCCTCACTCAAAGATACTCATTCCGCGTCAAATCTTTACTTGCTTTTATCTCTCGAACCCGGGCCTATGGGGAAGAAAGCCGTTACACTTTTTCTACATTTCCTTTATAGTTTCAGAAAATAACATCGGCATTCGGATCCCGAACATCACTCTCGCGATGCCTCCTTGTGAGCGAAAGAAAAAACCCTTGTTATTTCATAAATTGATAAAATCAAAATAAACCTAAGTAAACACATTATTGGCGCCAGGAATCAAACCCGAGACCTGACAAAAACGGAAATAGTTTTCCCGGGCCTTTCAGAGGGCTAGAAACACAATGCAGTTTACTGCATCTCTCTCTTGTAGGACGAACCGTTTGCAAGATAGAGGGGGTGACGGACGGACAGACGGACACTTTCATTTACATGGTACATTCAGATACATTTCTGTTTTGTGATGGGGGATCTATTGGTCATAATGATAGTCTGCTGTTGACCAGTTAAGGATGTGCTTTTTGAAAGCGAAGGAGTTGAAGATGTACGGTGGACAGCTTGATTTGAAAATTTTGAAGTCGTAACATGTTCTCATGGTTTTATTTGACATACAAGTCTTACAGGCGCGCTCTTCGCTATCTGAAGCTTATTATTAGTTTCTTCATTAACATTATTTAGTTCACCGCAACAGTAGTCAAAATGTGGGAATATACTCGCATTTACGATTGATTTTCGTATGTTTGTGGGCAACTGGTTTTTGGATTTGTATGGGTGATGAACAGTTTTGTAGCTTTTACTCCTAATATTTAGGCAGTGGTAATTCCAACTTAAGTTTCTGTCAATAATTACTCCTAAATGTGTTATTTGTTCTTCGCAGGGGAGTACATTATTTTTGACTGTGTTTGTAGGAAAATTATACTTTTGAAATTTATCTTAAAGGAATGGTGCCTACTGCCTACGGCCTTTGCTTTATTTTCATTCAGTTTCAGACCATTATTCTCAGCTTATGTGTTGATATGTACAATATCAGCATTCAGACAATTCAATAGTTTGTGTGAGGTTTTCTGGTGTTGAATGCTGGTAAATTTGGAAATCGTCGGCATAAAGGAAAGATTATGAGTGAGGTAAGAATTTCGGTAGGTCGTTAATGAATATTGAGAATAATAGAGGACTAAAAACAGGTCCTTGAACCATTCCTGTGTCCACGTTTAGGCAGTTAAGATGTATCTCCGTTCCAGCGGCGCCGGAAGTGTAGGGGAGGGAGGGCATTAGCCCCTCCCCCCAGAATTTGCCCCGGGCCCTTTTCAAGGTTGGCCCCTCCCAGCGAAAATAATTCCGACGCCCGTTACTTCCTATTTTTGCGTGCATTCGCCCGGTAAGATATGATCGGAACCATTTTAGTTTCCTGCGGTTCGCAACCCCGATTGAACGAGGAACGAAACAAATTTAAAATCCGTCGGTCCTGATGCCACTTCACTAACTTTCTAGTTTACCACTGCGATTGGGAGTTTCCCATTTTAAAAATTGACATTTTATTTCATCTTATGGACAAGCTACGCTAATTTAATTCTGCTATGTCACTCTTCGATTCCAATTTCATTTATTTCTTTGTCTTTGTTTAACCAGCGAAATTAGGACCCAGTCCTCTCTTCCAATCAACAGGGTAGACGTCACAAATATCCATGCCCCGGAGATTGAAAATCATCCCCGAAAATTTACCCCGCCCCCACAAGGTCCAGTAATTCTACCATGTCCCTCTACAATTCTTGCCGATCTTCGGTGCACACGCGATTCCCCGTTATGAGAGACAATTGCGCAAAGAATTCAATATACTGGCAGTGTATTTAAAATGAGGTCTGATAGGGGGCTAATTCCTAAAATTACATGGACAGGGAGTCGGGGGTTATCGTCGAAACAGACGGTCCCTCCCAAATAACGAAGGTGTGATTCTCTTTCCGGATTATGCACGCCGGCTGTTCCTTCCCCAGAGATCTTATCACTTCCGATTAATTAAGGTGTTTTCATCATAAACTCCTTGTCCGTTTCCAAATACATCTACACTTCCACCAGTACGTACTTAGTTGTTCTCTTAACCTAGGCTTAAATCAACGGAGGCTTTTAATAGGTGCCTAACTCTCTTCAGATTTTCTTTAGTATTCGTCCGGTACCATGATCCAAAAATTAGAGAAATACATCGCAGAGACGATAGTTTTAAAATGTCTACTAGTCCTCGTACACTTAGGGATTTTAATAGTCGGAAATATATATTTATTGATATGTAATTACATTCTAGTATTACGACTTTAAGCTTTCCCAACTAGGAGCATATATTCTGCGCGCTTCCTTTGTTACTCGCGTAAGAACGGGGATGAGGTAAGACAGGAAGTAGGAAAATACTGTTAGCGGATGATTAAACGCTGGCCAGCTGGTCAAAAAACGTGCAACAAATGGATCTTTATAGACATAGATGGGTACATGCATTGCGACTTCTACACGAAAAAGTGAAAACAAATTATCGGTTTGTATCACATTGATCCACAAATGTATAAAAAAAATCTAGAACCAACGTTAGGGGGCGCAGTTCAGAAGGAGGATAAAACCAGTTGAAACTATATTAGGGAAAATTCGAATCCTCTTCACCCCCCCGAGATTGCAACACTCAGACGAGAGGTCGAAGCTCCAAGTGTGCAGATGTCTCAACAGATGAAGTAGCGTCTGGTTTCATTCCTTCTTGGAGGAGCCGTGAGAATTTGGTGGATGGAAGGACAACACGAGTATTATGTTACCTTGGCGATTCCCAAACGCAACTACACATTCATCTGTCGCAAAGAAGTTGTTCAGGAGACATACTAAGTGGTCAATGAGAAAACCCAGAATGACATAGACGTTTACAACTATACCTTACATACCAATCCGAGTAATCAATTGCCGAAGGGGTTTAATGGGTTTTAGGCAACCGTTGTTGACTGGTTTACGCGTTTAATTGGTACGCACGCATTTACTCAGGTAATGGTTTGATGGATGAATGGTATTGGAAAGTTTATACGCTCGCACTTTTACCGTACATATATCAAAGAGTGATCAATCATATGCAAAGGAGGATAACTTATTACTTTCCGCGCATCTTTATTGCAAAGTCCCCCTTTGTATACTAACAATAAGACACCTACGCGGGATGGGTGGCAGAAACAGACATCTTTCATATTTTGGTCCGTAATAATATCGACCATTTCATTGGGCATAATCTACTATCGCTACTGACGGATATCTATATCTACGGCATACCCTGCAAGCCACCTCGAGGGTGTGTGGCAGGCGGTGATTTCCACACCAGGAACAATGACACAACAAACAAAATGAACAACACAAAAAAACACCACACCTTTAAAATAATTAGGAAAAATAACTACCAAATCGCAATCATGCAGGACACACCCACGGATTCCATGCATGACCGGAAATCTGACAGCAACTTAATAGATACTCATGCATGCAAAAACATTAAACCCAGGGAATGCTAAGAGCAATTCATGCGAGTAACATATTGATTTGAGCATACAGGAAACAAAAAATACTATCGACCTACTGCGAATATTACCACTATGATTATTACCGATTTACGCGATGCTTAACGTTCTGATTTCGAATCGTACGTGGATAAAATAACATTTTAAACCTGTCTGTCCTGCAATCTATCACCGTAATTTTATTAGAATTATCGAGTTTACCACAATAAGTCGGACCTGTCTGTCCTGCAATCTATCACCGTAATTTTATTAGAATTATCGAGTTTACCACAATAAGTCGGACCTGTCTGTCCTGCAATCTATCACCGTAATTTTATTAGAATTATCGAGTTTACCACAATAAGTCGGAGCCAGCAAAATGTGACTAACGTCATCAAAAAAATGTTCCTCCTTAAATTTTCCCAGTAGATTTAGTCTATAATTCAGCCTGCGTTGTGACAGCGATTCCCATCCCATTTCGGCTAACATACCAGACACACTGCTTTCCCTATCGTAACACCCTTTTGCATATCTCGCTGTTCTTCGTTGTACTCGATCTAATTCGTAAATTAAGCCAGCTTCATTATGGTTCCCATATACCCGCAGCATATTTTAAGTGTGGCCTAAAAATTGAAAAATAGCAAAGTTCCTTCACCGTCTCCTCACTTTTCCGTAATTTTAGGTAATTAGATTAAGTTGAGCATTCTGTAAAACTCAGGGTATTTAAATGAAGGCTTTTGCGAGGTTCAGGTGGATTTTAGTCTTAGGATTTCTGTCGGCGTTTGTCCATATTAACAGACCTGAGACATGAGGAAGGAAGGTGGAATGCTTTATAAATTGTCGTAGATTGTGATGGACGAACGCGGTGAGAAATATGAATTAGATAAAACCAAAAATAATAATAGTATGGTGAAACTTACATATTAATGCAAATGTGGGTCAAACAAGCAACAAAAATAGGCATAAGTATTCCATGTATTTTTGTGGAAGGCCAACATAACGAGCATGGCATTTAACGAGAGTCGAAATAGAGGTCAAGGTTAGGGATGTCTGAACTATTTTCCCTGGGGGGACCTTAAAAAGGGTCTGCATTTTTTGCCGAAAGGATGAGGTGTGAAATTGAGAAGTAAGGTATGAGAATATGTGTCAGAAGGGAAAAAATCAAGCTGGAAAGAAGTGAAATTCAATTTTTACTAACGAGGACTACGTTTGGGCCCGGGCCTACTTCTGTGGGTGGAGTGGGGGATTCGGCCCCCTCACTTCCGACGCCAATGTCTAATGGACAATAGTACATGACATATGGAATTCATACTTACAAGACAATCGGATTTAAAATTACTTCAAGTACTTTTCCTCATTAATTGAAAAGTGAAAAAATTCTACGGTGGGAAAACGCGACGGTACACTATTGTATGCCGGTATACTATAAATGCGTGTGACGTGACACTCTTCCCCCTAGACAATAGGGAATGCTGCAGACACTAGCATGCGAACGGCGCAATGCGTAAAAGCTTATTAACTAGTATCCAAGCTACATCATTTCAGTTAATTTCTTATGATCACTCTTATTTATTTAATTCAAATTATCTTTTCAGTTTATTCATTAATTATGAAACATTAAGTATTCATTTTACTTGGAGGCCAATGTAGTTGGCTCATGGTCTTGCGAACTTCACGCATTGCTTGGCAGTAGAGGACTCGAGCAGGATGCTCTGGTGCCTATTAAATGTTCCATGTTACAAGTTTCCACCTTGAACGTGTTCAGCGTAGTAACTTTTCGAACCCCGATAGTTTTCATTGGCTATTAATATGAATACATATTCACTTGAGCTAACGGGCTCAGAAATACAAAGGTACGTTCAGGTAACATGAATATTTCCTATGCCTCCCACCGTATAATTTACTGCTACATACCTTATTACACTTATTTATGATTACTTTGCACAAACGGAAGTAATAAATTCACGTTTGGCGGAACGATCGGCGTGCGTGATCCCGTGAAATGCATGCCACATTCAATATTTCATCTACATCTACGTAATAACCTGCAAGACACCATAAGGGTGTGTGGCAGGGGGTAAATTCTCACCAAACAAGCACTACATATCATGCATAAAAAAGAATAAGTAATAATATACCACCCTAAACTTTAATTGTTGAAAGTGGATAAAAATAGCAAAGCAGGTTTGCAATATAATGCTATCAGTTGGGATAGCTTGAATTCCTTACACCAACACGCAACTACATAGGTTATTAATCCATACACTCCAATTGGATATATTTACCGTTATTTATATGCCTAATTGCACGAGGGGAAAAGCAGTTTGTTTTGACTACGGTTTCGTGCAGCACTAATAATATCCGGGTGAAAAGAAGGAAGAAAACGAAATTATTTGACCTTGCATGAAAGTCACCAGTACTCGGTACAATCAGTTACTGGCAAGCACCACCTGTTGAAATACCTCCCTTCTGGCGTTCCTGGGGTGACCGTTTGTTTTTACGACTGCATCGACCTTTGTTGATTACTTTAAAAAATAATTCAACGTTCGAAATGCGTGGACCCCGACTGTTTTTGCGAAAGTATCGCGCAAGTCGCTAAACCACTGTGAAGTATTAAATTATGGTTTAATTACCCATATATTTAAGTGATGAGTTAACAATGACAGCAAACTGAAAGAAATTTGACGGTTGATAGAACTGCCTTTCCCATGTTACATGAATTATATATGTAGTTAAATTATCGCGGAATCAATTCTCGCAACGAGCAGACTGATTCCTGTTTTAAGTTTAACCCGCGTCGAATTTTCCGACCTAGCAATCGTCGCAAGCGTTCATCACTCGTCTCCTTCGAACGTCTTCCTCTTCAGCTTGATATCTTGGAGGAGAGAGAAAGAGAGAGTGGAAAGATGTGTGCTCTCTCAAGCAACGAAGCTAATAGGCCTATTCTGTAACTTGAGGGCGCTATATTACGCAAAAGTAGTAGGGCAGATTCCAAGCGGCCAATAGGAGGCAGCAAGAACAAACAGTTTTAATTAAATCTATATTATTAGGGTAGAATTTATTGAATTATGCCTCAAGAATTTCTTAAAACTTTAATAAAAACTTTAT
Organism: Platycnemis pennipes; assembly: GCA_933228895.1. Lineage (NCBI taxonomy): Eukaryota > Metazoa > Arthropoda > Insecta > Odonata > Platycnemididae > Platycnemis > Platycnemis pennipes. The sequence goes on along the minus strand of CAKOGI010000003.1, from coordinate 1,593,560 downwards.
TCTTGATATAGACCCTCAAAAATGAAATATACGCAAAATATTGTTTGCGACCGTGACAAAGGAGAAATAGTTGAATATCGTGAAGCAAATATTGACGAAGTTTTTGTTCAGCGGACGACAGAATTCGGGTTATTGTTAATGTTGTTCAATCGTGAGTTAGCGGTGTTGATGTGCTCAATTTTGAATTGTGAATGGTCTTTTATATTCATTTTCATAGTTTGACAAATTTTTCTGATGATAAATACATTGAAACCCTTCATCATGCAAAGTTTAGTTGTTTACGACGTTAAAATAATGTGAAGTAGCCCATTGAAACGTTAGTAATTACTCATTGGACGGGGAATATTTTTTTACTGAACCGATGATTGAAATACGTGTTAAATTCCGTTAATACTTTCATGATAGTATGTGAAAAATTGTATGAAATCCTAGAATGACAGGATGTAGAGGAGGGATTTAAAAAGGGACCTCCTCTGACTTAAAGGATAGTAGCTGCAACGTTGCTGAACAGCAAGCAGCCAAAATATCTCCTATGAGAAATAGCCCCTTTATTGAGCTAAACAGCACGAAATGATTGTCAGCTGCACAGCTTATAACGTTATATCTTTATAAGTTTGATTGTCACCATGTCATTTAATTGCCTATTTTATATTTTCCTATATTTCGCACCAGCTAATTATGCAAAAATTAATATTGATTCGTTTAACATATGGAGTAGATATAAATACAAAATTTAATTTTTTGTGCATTCTATCCAAATATATGCCACAATGTAAAAGGTTATAGCCTATATTAGCAATCAACTCATCTCATATATGTGTTGATAGATGTTCATGATTGCTGAATTTACGGCTTAGCTTTCGTATTATGTTTTGTAGGGTGAAATAAAGATAGTTCACATATGTTCGCATATGCGAGTGTATGAAATCGCTTAGATACATGGAAATTTCTTTGGATACCAGGTAAACATCGAATAAGATACGTTTAACCAAATTAGCGTCCTTTCTGAAGTTGAGGAATCAAATATGAACGCGAATACAATATTTTTAGGTTCATGGCTACAGTAAAATAAACTACAGCATGGCTTCCAAGTTTAGTAAAGTCATTGATGGGGTCTCTATCTGAGATAACGCGAGCCATAGGCTGGTGTTATTTTTGGTGCTATATAGCGACCCCCAGGGGCCGCTATTTAGCTTACAGAATCAGGAAAGCGTTATATTCCGCCGATCTCTCCAAAATAACGCCCTACGTCATAATAGCGCCGGCGTAATCTGTTACAGAATAGCCCTATAAGAAGATAGCGAAAGGACCCTGGGTGGTCATCACCCGCCAGCGAGATAAACAAGAATGCTCCCTTATCTGTCGCAGCTCGCCTCTATTGCCGTCTCAGAAGGAGAGACTGCGGACGTCGTAACGCCTTTGGTTGAGTATTAGGGACTTGATGAAGGAAATACGCTATCCATAAGAAATATGTATGGGAAAAAAATGATGGGAAAACAGACGGTGGGAAAATTTTCCATGCGAAAATAGGTAATGATTTTTTTTAAATTGCGTTAACTGTCGTGATGAATAGAATTGAATTCGAAAACGAAGGTTAAAAAGTAGGGGCAAAATAGTCACCTCCAGCTAGATACAGCTAAGTTGCTTAACTCCTACTTTCAAAGAATTTTTAATTAACATAAGCGTAGTTTAGATAAAAATATATCTACCAGATTTATTTCACCAACCAATGCCCTGAATCGCTTTACATTGCAGCGTAATCGATTCTATGTTTAAACAACGTTTGCCCGAATTAACTCCATGATTGACTCCGTATCGTAAATTGATATTTACCAAATCCCTCTAAGAGCGTATAGTTCTCAAACACTGGAGGATTGCAAATGTCTACCCAATTTTCAAATTAGGGATAGTGAACAGCCATGTAATTAAACACTGATATCATTAACGTCCCAATTAGGAAAAATTAAGGAGCATATACCAGTTGCATCGATAAAGGGGCCACTCAATAGCCAGGATTGATTACATCTACATAATAACCTGTGGGCCACCACAAGGGTGTGTGGCAGGGGGTGATTTCTCACCAAACATGCACTACATATATCATGGATAAAAAAGGAATAGTATAAATATACTAGTCAGAACTTCACTATTTAAAAACGATAGAATTTTCAAAGCAAACACGCAAAAACATTCTGTTCGTAGGGTTAGCGGTGATAGTAGGGTTTTATCGAATCGCCAGTTTTTGTCGGACGATCGCCAAAATTAGGATGTATCACTTATTTCACATTCTAAACAAAACTAGGTGAGGAAGAAAGCGCTGCGACAACAATTAAAAGATGATAAATACTGTACTTATCTTGATTAGGGATGGGGACCTAGGTGCCAATTACGGTTCTCTGTCGTGCGGAGATAGCGTACGATACGCCTTGGAAACGAAATTCCTATCGTACAATATCTGAAATGCTATTACGTTTCCAGTTAGCTACCGCACAATACCTCAACGTACGATAGTAAGCTTGATATCGTACGATATCCCTTGTTTTGGCGACATATGCTATTACGGTTCGCAGTATCAGCCGGTAGCTATGGATGTATCGTCTGTTATCCTATAGGCGACTTTGATCTTGCTGTAGCCCGTATCGTGAGTCTCACTTCCCATTTCCAATGGAATAATTTGCAGGTATGTTTACACTATTAATAGAGATTTTGGGTTTAATGACTAATATAAATGTGCAGCACGCGCTAGGGAGTGAAAAATTTGCACAATTAAGTGTCTTAATTAAATAATAGCGTTTATCAAATTCCGGGCTAGCTCTTGATGCATACTTTTGATTTATACTTGCACCAATTTATAATGTAAGCGATATCCAAGGTTTGAGATTTGCTTGGCATAGAACAAAACGTAAGTTTTCTTTATGTTATGAAGTCATCATGTGGTATTGTACGTTTAATTCACTATTTTAATTTTATTTCTTCAGCATTAAGCCCGTGCGTTTGTAGCATTTGTGCGTTTATAGTCTAGGATCCACTGCATAATCTCAATCATGAAAACAGTTAATTATGAATGAAATACAATTCCTTAATTAGAGGTTAATTCTGCTGTATATCTTTGCTCTAATTCCTTGACATACAGATTGTGCTTGATGTGTGCGTTGGGGTACGGAATGCAATGAGTTTACTTTATGAGTACATTATTAATGTTTAACTGAATAGGAGATTCTACTCAAGTAACTCCACTTGTATAATTTGGCATTATAACTTTTGAGCAGTGGAAAGTGTTCTCCTAATTCGTAATTATGTGATTTATCAACTTTTAAGTCTTGTTTACATTTTCATTCGTTATTTCAGCATTTTATTTTTCACAATTTATTCCCAACCAATTTCCTCTATTGTTGCACATACTTTTAGCGCTGTGGGTAGCGTGCTCGCTTCTCACTCTAAAGATCGCATGTTCGCGCCTCCTCGTTGGTTATTTTTTTGCCTTTGCCATTTCTCAGTTTTTCTTCGCTGAGTGGTTGTTCAGTTTCAGTTACTCATTACTGAGCTAAAGATATTTATTTGTACGTCCTATTCGTATGTTTTGCTCTGAAATCTTATTCTCGGGATTGATCCTTGGACAATGGGGACACACGGCAACATTTCACGGTTCTTTGAGATATGTTTTCAACGGCGAATAATTTTTTGTTAATTGACGACAGTAATCTACCGGCATTTCAGTTCAAATGATATCTTCAAAATATACTTCCATTGGCCATCCCTTTGACAGGTACTTTCATTGCTAGGTTAAGCCTTTCATTAGAAGTGGAAAAAGTTGAGATATCTTGGTATCCTCCCGCCGTTTTCCCTTGAGTAAAATGCTCCTCTTAATGTAAAATACTGCTGTAGAAGTATATAGAGTATCATGAAAAGATATAGTTGCAAGTGTAAAATTAAATGATCATGATTTTCATGAATCTTGAGAGGTAAATGAAATGAAAGCAAAAAGTATTAATTAAAAAAGTCTATATTTAATGTTAATTGCTTTTGAAATAGCTAAAATTAAATGCAGGTCTGCAATTGTATCATCATGCGTTGTGCTTCACAATATGATAATAAATAGCCATCTGACAAATATGGAACGAGAAGATTGTGATGCACAAGAGCAACTAGTTCTGGAGAATAAAAGTTTAAATAATATGAGGGTATAAGGGTGCCAGGTGACCTATAGGTATAGGGTGGCATTAGCATTTATTTTCAGTGCACTAATAAAATTCATTTTCAAACAGTGCTAATTTCTAAGACCATATAAATAGCAGAAATTTTCTGCTACCCTGAGTCCATTCATCTAAGGAGATATACGAAATTTTAAGGGCCTTTGTAATACCTTCATCCCTGACAATGAATAAAAAGTAGTTTTTACTCATCCACTATATTTTTATGTTTCAGCTATATAGAATTGATTGGACATTGGCCTACGTTTGCCTACTTACCATATATTTGTGTCAAACGGTCAGATGCAAAGTTGAGCTGAGAAATGATCCGCCATAATATTCAACTATTTCGTTAATGTTGGTTGAGCACTACAGCGATATTTGGACATTCCGGTTATGGTAATGCAGATAAAAATATTGAAACAAATTTATGATGATACATAGCAAAATGTAAATAAAATATAATTGTTATGAAATGGAAGAAAAGTGCAAGATTATGACAAATAAAGTTTTGTGCCTTTCAATTTGGAATAGAGTTCTTACATCACCAATAGGTTTCCCATAATCACTTTAATTTAAGTATTTTCATCACATTCCATTGTGAAATTAAACTTATTTTCACTTCCTGATTTAAACTCACACCTCTTGATACCTTATTAGATATATTATTTAACCTTTTATTGCGACGGAAAAAGTGAAAAAAATATAATTATTCACAAATATGAAATAATAATAAATAAAGGATTTGACAATTTCGTCATAATTATTCAGGTTGTATTACGTTTCTTCGTATCAGAAATCCCCTCCAAAGATATCCCAGAGAACTGAATTGCGAAGAATTATAACTGTCATAACAATTAATTAATTTATTAAATCAATGTTAGATTAATAGTAATTAACCAGAGAGTTTGTCACAAAAATTGTTTACTATTGTTATCATTGAAAATAATATTACGAAATAGTACGAAAAATAAGTTTCCATCCTTGCGCTTAATTTTAAAGGGCTAGTTTCCTACGCATTATTCTTTACGTCAGTCATTTGTGCTGCAGTAGTGTTTCTTTTTTGGTTGTTTTTGATCCAATTCATACATGACGTCACTTGAGACGATATATTGCCGAAGATAGCCGAACCGTATCGTACGATATCAACGGCGAAACCATAATTTCCTAGCAACGTATCGTACGATATCTGGGAGCAGTGGTATCGTACGATATCACATAGCGACGAAAGAACCGTAATTGGCACCCTAGTCTGCTTCGGTAGCCATAACGGACGACAAATGACGATCGAATCAACAAGTTCGCGTTTTAAACAATGCCCTTCAGAAGCTAAAACTCAACGTCTCACGACATCGCGTATTTAAACAATGCCCTTCAGAATCTAAAAGCCAACGTCTCAGGACATCGCGTATTTAAACAATGCCCTTCAGAAGCTAAAACCCAACGTCTCAGGACATCGCGTTTTAAACAATGCCCTTCACAAGCTAAAACCCAACGTCTCAGGACATCGCGTTTTAAACAATGCCCTTCACAAGCTAAAACCCAACGTCTCAGGACATCGCGTTTTAAACAATGCCCTTCACAAGCTAAAACCCAACGTCTCAGGACATCGCGTTTTAAACAATGCCCTTCACAAGCTAAAACCCAACGTCTCAGGACATCGCGTTTTAAACAATGCCCTTCACAAGCTAAAACCCAACGTCTCAGGACATCGCGTTTTAAACAATGCCCTTCACAAGCTAAAACCCAACGTCTCAGGACATCGCGTTTTAAACAATGCCCTTCACAAGCTAAAACCCAACGTCTCAGGACATCGCGTTTTAAACAATGCCCTTCACAAGCTAAAACCCAACGTCTCAGGACATCGCGTTTTAAACAATGCCCTTCACAAGCTAAAACCCAACGTCTCAGGACATCGCGTTTTAAACAATGCCCTTCACAAGCTAAAACCCAACGTCTCAGGACATCGCGTTTTAAACAATGCCCTTCACAAGCTAAAACCCAACGTCTCAGGACATCGCGTTTTAAACAATGCCCTTCACAAGCTAAAACCCAACGTCTCAGGACATCGCGTTTTAAACAATGCCCTTCACAAGCTAAAACCCAACGTCTCAGGACATCGCGTTTTAAACAATGCCCTTCACAAGCTAAAACCCAACGTCTCAGGACATCGCGTTTTAAACAATGCCCTTCACAAGCTAAAACCCAACGTCTCAGGACATCGCGTTTTAAACAATGCCCTTCACAAGCTAAAACCCAACGTCTCACGACATCGCGTATTTAAACAATGCCCTTCAGAAGCTAAAACCCAACGTCTCAGGACATCGCGTTTTAAACAATGCCCTTCACAAGCTAAAACCCAACGTCTCAGGACATCGCGTTTTAAACAATGCCCTTCACAAGCTAAAACCCAACGTCTCAGGACATCGCGTTTTAAACAATGCCCTTCACAAGCTAAAACCCAACGTCTCAGGACATCGCGTTTTAAACAATGCCCTTCACAAGCTAAAACCCAACGTCTCAGGACATCGCGTTTTAAACAATGCCCTTCACAAGCTAAAACCCAACGTCTCAGGACATCGCGTTTTAAACAATGCCCTTCACAAGCTAAAACCCAACGTCTCAGGACATCGCGTTTTAAACAATGCCCTTCACAAGCTAAAACCCAACGTCTCAGGACATCGCGTTTTAAACAATGCCCTTCACAAGCTAAAACCCAACGTCTCAGGACATCGCGTTTTAAACAATGCCCTTCACAAGCTAAAACCCAACGTCTCAGGACATCGCGTTTTAAACAATGCCCTTCACAAGCTAAAACCCAACGTCTCAGGACATCGCGTTTTAAACAATGCCCTTCACAAGCTAAAACCCAACGTCTCAGGACATCGCGTTTTAAACAATGCCCTTCACAAGCTAAAACCCAACGTCTCAGGACATCGCGTATTTAAACAATGCCCTTCAGAAGCTAAAACCCAACGTCTCACGACATCGCGTATTTAAACAATGCCCTTCAGAAGCTAAAACCCAACGTCTCACGACATCGCGTATTTAAACAATGCCCTTCACAAGCTAAAACCCAACGTCTCAGGACATCGCGTTTTAAACAATGCCCTTCACAAGCTAAAACCCAACGTCTCAGGACATCGCGTATTTAAACAATGCCCTTCAGAATCTAAAAGCCAACGTCTCAGGACATCGCGTATTTAAACAATGCCCTTCAGAAGCTAAAACCCAACGTCTCAGGACATCGCGTTTTAAACAATGCCCTTCACAAGCTAAAACCCAACGTCTCAGGACATCGCGTATTTAAACAATGCCCTTCACAAGCTAAAACCCAACGTCTCAGGACATCGCGTTTTAAACAATGCCCTTCACAAGCTAAAACCCAACGTCTCAGGACATCGCGTATTTAAACAATGCCCTTCAGAATCTAAAAGCCAACGTCTCAGGACATCGCGTTTTAAACAATGCCCTTCAGAAGCTAAAACCCAACGTCTCAGGACATCGCGTTTTAAACAATGCCCTTCACAAGCTAAAACCCAACGTCTCAGGACATCGCGTTTTAAACAATGCCCTTCACAAGCTAAAACCCAACGTCTCAGGACATCGCGTTTTAAACAATGCCCTTCACAAGCTAAAACCCAACGTCTCAGGACATCGCGTTTTAAACAATGCCCTTCACAAGCTAAAACCCAACGTCTCAGGACATCGCGTTTTAAACAATGCCCTTCACAAGCTAAAACCCAACGTCTCAGGACATCGCGTTTTAAACAATGCCCTTCACAAGCTAAAACCCAACGTCTCAGGACATCGCGTATTTAAACAATGCCCTTCAGAAGCTAAAACCCAACGTCTCACGACATCGCGTATTTAAACAATGCCCTTCAGAAGCTAAAACCCAACGTCTCACGACATCGCGTATTTAAACAATGCCCTTCACAAGCTAAAACCCAACGTCTCAGGACATCGCGTTTTAAACAATGCCCTTCACAAGCTAAAACCCAACGTCTCAGGACATCGCGTATTTAAACAATGCCCTTCAGAATCTAAAAGCCAACGTCTCAGGACATCGCGTATTTAAACAATGCCCTTCAGAAGCTAAAACCCAACGTCTCAGGACATCGCGTTTTAAACAATGCCCTTCACAAGCTAAAACCCAACGTCTCAGGACATCGCGTATTTAAACAATGCCCTTCACAAGCTAAAACCCAACGTCTCAGGACATCGCGTTTTAAACAATGCCCTTCAGAAGCTAAAACCCAACGTCTCAGGACATCGCGTATTTAAACAATGCCCTTCAGAATCTAAAAGCCAACGTCTCAGGACATCGCGTTTTAAACAATGCCCTTCAGAAGCTAAAACCCAACGTCTCAGGACATCGCGTTTTAAACAATGCCCTTCACAAGCTAAAACCCAACGTCTCAGGACATCGCGTTTTAAACAATGCCCTTCACAAGCTAAAACCCAACGTCTCAGGACATCGCGTTTTAAACAATGCCCTTCACAAGCTAAAACCCAACGTCTCAGGACATCGCGTATTTAAACAATGCCCTTCAGAATCTAAAAGCCAACGTCTCAGGACATCGCGTATTTAAACAATGCCCTTCAGAAGCTAAAACCCAACGTCTCAGGACATCGCGTTTTAAACAATGCCCTTCACAAGCTAAAACCCAACGTCTCAGGACATCGCGTATTTAAACAATGCCCTTCAGAAGCTAAAACCCAACGTCTCAGGACATCGCGTTTTAAACAATGCCCTTCACAAGCTAAAACCCAACGTCTCAGGACATCGCGTTTTAAACAATGCCCTTCACAAGCTAAAACCCAACGTCTCAGGACATCGCGTTTTAAACAATGCCCTTCACAAGCTAAAACCCAACGTCTCAGGACATCGCGTTTTAAACAATGCCCTTCACAAGCTAAAACCCAACGTCTCAGGACATCGCGTTTTAAACAATGCCCTTCACAAGCTAAAACCCAACGTCTCAGGACATCGCGTTTTAAACAATGCCCTTCACAAGCTAAAACCCAACGTCTCAGGACATCGCGTTTTAAACAATGCCCTTCACAAGCTAAAACCCAACGTCTCAGGACATCGCGTTTTAAACAATGCCCTTCACAAGCTAAAACCCAACGTCTCAGGACATCGCGTTTTAAACAATGCCCTTCACAAGCTAAAACCCAACGTCTCAGGACATCGCGTTTTAAACAATGCCCTTCACAAGCTAAAACCCAACGTCTCAGGACATCGCGTTTTAAACAATGCCCTTCACAAGCTAAAACCCAACGTCTCAGGACATCGCGTTTTAAACAATGCCCTTCACAAGCTAAAACCCAACGTCTCAGGACATCGCGTTTTAAACAATGCCCTTCACAAGCTAAAACCCAACGTCTCAGGACATCGCGTTTTAAACAATTCCCTTCACAAGCTAAAACCCAACGTCTCACGACATCGCGTATTTAAACAATGCCCTTCAGAAGCTAAAACCCAACGTCTCAGGACATCGCGTTTTAAACAATGCCCTTCACAAGCTAAAACCCAACGTCTCAGGACATCGCGTTTTAAACAATGCCCTTCACAAGCTAAAACCCAACGTCTCAGGACATCGCGTTTTAAACAATGCCCTTCACAAGCTAAAACCCAACGTCTCAGGACATCGCGTTTTAAACAATGCCCTTCAGAAGCTAAAACCCAACGTCTCAGGACATCGCGTTTTAAACAATGCCCTTCACAAGCTAAAACCCAACGTCTCAGGACATCGCGTTTTAAACAATGCCCTTCACAAGCTAAAACCCAACGTCTCAGGACATCGCGTTTTAAACAATGCCCTTCACAAGCTAAAACCCAACGTCTCAGGACATCGCGTTTTAAACAATGCCCTTCACAAGCTAAAACCCAACGTCTCAGGACATCGCGTTTTAAACAATGCCCTTCACAAGCTAAAACCCAACGTCTCAGGACATCGCGTTTTAAACAATGCCCTTCACAAGCTAAAACCCAACGTCTCAGGACATCGCGTTTTAAACAATGCCCTTCACAAGCTAAAACCCAACGTCTCAGGACATCGCGTTTTAAACAATGCCCTTCACAAGCTAAAACCCAACGTCTCAGGACATCGCGTTTTAAACAATGCCCTTCACAAGCTAAAACCCAACGTCTCAGGACATCGCGTTTTAAACAATGCCCTTCACAAGCTAAAACCCAACGTCTCAGGACATCGCGTTTTAAACAATGCCCTTCACAAGCTAAAACCCAACGTCTCAGGACATCGCGTTTTAAACAATGCCCTTCACAAGCTAAAACCCAACGTCTCAGGACATCGCGTTTTAAACAATGCCCTTCACAAGCTAAAACCCAACGTCTCAGGACATCGCGTTTTAAACAATGCCCTTCACAAGCTAAAACCCAACGTCTCAGGACATCGCGTATTTAAACAATGCCCTTCACAAGCTAAAACCCAACGTCTCACGACCTCGCGTATTTAAGCAAAGTCCTTCTAAAGCTAAAACCCAACGTCGTCCTTGCAGTGCAAACCCGTGAAATGAGCAATTTCAAACGAGAGCTAGAACAATTGAGGCGCGAAACTCACTATTATGGTTGAAGTCCGCATCCCTATCAAGATAAATACCGTATTCATCATCCTTTAATTGTTAACGCAGCGCTTTCTTCCTCACCTAGTTTTGTTTAGAATGTGAAATCAGTGATAAATCCTAATTTTGGCGATCGTCCGACAAAAACTGGCGATTCGATAAAACCCTACTGTAACCGGGTTAGCTTTAAGTACTCATACCAACATGCAGCTACCAATGCTATTCATTGCTACTCTCCAATTGGACATATTTACAGTTATTCGTATCTCTAACGGCACGAGGGAAAAATGACATATTGTTCAATTTCTCTAATTTTATTATTATGGTCCAGTCTGCCATATCAAGTTGGGGTTAGCAAAGTTTTTTAACATCATCACTGAAAATATGGTCTTGGAATTTATTTAAGAGATTAAGTCTAAATTTCAACCTGCGATCTGACAATGATTCCCATTTTAATTCATTTAATAGACTGGTTACGCTAATATAATTGTCCTGTCGTCCCTTTACAAATCTTGCCGATTTCGCTGCACACGTTCAAGTTCATTATTTAGTCCGATTTCGTAGGGATCCCATACACTGACAGCATATTCCAAATGAGGCCTAACAAGGGAAAAGTAGCTGATTTCTCGTACATGATCGTCACATTTACCCGATACTCTTTTGATGAATCCCAGTTTACGATTAGCTTGACCCATTATTTCACGTGTTTACCCCAGGAATGATCATCTACATCTACATAATACCCTGCAAGCCACCACAAGGGTGTGTGGCAGGGGAAGGGGTCTAAATGATTAATACATGAACTAACATGGGTTCAGACGGTATCGGTCTTGCGAAACTCAACTAGGTCTCTTTGCTTCAGATCATTCAGCTTCGGGAGGAGTAAACATTAAAAACTACTCAATATCTAAGATGAGGACAACAAAATCTGAACGCTACAGCATTCCAATCCAAAGATGTATAAAACAAGAGACATATATTTCAGTAAATGGATTCAAACACGCAATAGCCAGTAACACCAATGTCTATGGGGGAAATCAAAAGCGATTAACGGCTAATTTATATGAACCTCATTCAAAATGTAATAATATTTCTTTGAAAAGCTACCTAAAATGAAATAGACACAGGAGCAATTGGTACTTACCGGAAAATAACAGGGTGTACAATCAGCCGACCGAAGATATGCAAGTCTGAACCAGCCAATGGACGATCTCTCCGCAGGAAAGTAGAAAAACAGTAGAGGGCTTAGCTCCGCACCCCACGACCAACTCGATGAACCGTCGACTACAGAATGACGAAATGGCCGACGCGCCCGTTGTTAACTCCCGAGTCCGTCGGGTGGCAGTGCGATCGCATCCCTCGTGACTTCCCCTCCGCCCCTCCTCCTCCAGGAATCGTTCCCCTCCCCAATCCGTGACCTCATCACGGGAAGTCAACTGAAGGCGAGGGGGGGTGGACAAGAGGGGAGGTGCGGGGCGTTAGTTTGGGCCGGCATTTCGTAGATGGCAGTGCAGTCGCTGTCGTCATGCGTGACGTAATGGAATGAGAGCCAATCAGAAAACGAAAAGATTTTCTTTTTTTACAGTAGCGCACGATTTTATTTGCTTTATTAAAATTATATTTTCTTTCATTAATTATCATTGAAATATTACCATTGGTGAATTACCTTGACCAGTAGATGCAACGAGGTCGATTCGGTGAACTGTAACGGTGAAAATTAATGACTGAGGGATAAATAAATACAAGTAATAAGTTCACGAATTTTATTTAAATCATTTACTCATAGCTTTACATTATATACATTTCAAACGATACGATACAAATTATGTTACTGATTGGTATTAAAAAATGTAGAAAAAACACTATGACTAAAAATTGAGTCTGCAAACATTTTCATGCCAGATTATTGCATATAAGTTCATACCATGTCAAGGAAATGGTATGCGACCAATAGAAATTATTTATAATTAATTAATTAAGAAATTATTAATAATTATGTAATAAAGACAATGTGTTACAGTGCAAAACCAAAGATCACTGGTATCAGCCTAGGAAATGTAAACATTAAACGCCATATAATAAGAATATTCACCAAGTCTTTCAGTGCTGGATAGTTTACCAATGAAAAGAATAGTTCACCAGGGAAAATCAAGGTGATTTTTTGGTACTAGTAATATGTTCTAACCTGACAAGAAAATTAAGGTATTGGTATGCAGTACGTGAAAAGAAACTAGGAAAAAAAATTAGGAGGTGGAAGAGTTCTGTTGCCTGGGTAGCCGAGTAACCAGCAATGGACGCAGTAAAAGAAAAATTATCAGTAGAATTGCCGAGGCGAAAAGGAAATTTCACCAAAAGAAGATTCTGCTTGTGGCTGCAAATGTAAGCGTGGAAGTGAGGAAACATTTCATCAGAACATACGTCTGGATCATTGTACTGTATGGCAGCAAAGCATGGACGAATACAGCAGCAGAGGAGTCAAGGCTAAAAGCATTTGAAATGTGCAGCTACCGCAGAATGAAGATTAAATAGATTGACTGGGTAATTAATGAAGAAGTCCTAAGAAAAATGGGAGAAAAGAGAAGTTGCTGGGAAACTCTAAAAAGATGGGACAACTTAATCGCGTTCTAGTCGAGTGGAGGTCTGTGAATAACCAAAGTTAAGATTGTTTTCTGATGATGATGAGTTCCTGAGCGATATGAATTCAAAAATTTCTCGCAGATAATAGTGATGTTTTCCAAGGTGTATTGTATAGATGTCATTATAAATTACCTCATTGTTGTTAACTCATTTACTTTACTTCATGAAGAACTCATCTATCATAGAATTACTAGTTTATAATCTGCAGGAAACTGTAGAATCCAGAATGCTCAAGAATTATCATGCTAAGAATGGAGAGTAATATCATTTTGTGATAAAGCCTTTCAGCAACATGTAAATTCACATTCTAAAAAGCAAAGTTTTTAAAGTGACGTATCTACAAACACAGCAAGTGTCATTCACAATAGAAGCGAAAAGGAAATTCCCACGCTACCACGAGCCTAAAACATGGCCTAACACAAAAATTCCATAGAACTAAGAATTCCATAATGAGCTCTTCTAGAAATACAAGTTAGCAAGCAAGCTATAATCAGCTAAAGTTTCAAATGAAAATCAAAAAATTATGATACAAAACCTGCTGTAAAATATCTCTACTGTATACAGAAAATATTAGAATTAATAATGCTCAGGTACTATTGTACAAAAAAATGCAGAGTAATATTTTTAGTGATAAGCACAAAACCTTCCACCAACACAAAAATGCACTCTTTATAGATGAAGTTTTGACAACAATCTTGCTGAATCAGAGACATGTGATAGCTAACCTAATTCACAAGAATAAGAAACAAAAATTTAAGTCCCATGTTAATGCCAACACAAAAGTTGGCTGGAGACAAATTATTAAAAATGCACACATTTCCCTAAATTTGTAACATGATTATGCAAGAGCAGAATGTTTGCAGTTCTCCTTCCTACTTCTCATGGTAATTCACTGAATTCACTCATAATCAACTACTATCTCTAATTTGCTCTCTGCTACCCAAGCAATTGGTAGATGGAGCCAAAGGTAGAGAAGAGCAAATTTGATTTGATGATGATTAGTACAAAATTCTCATACTGACCTCAGTGGCAATTGGAAATTGAGTGCAGTTTAGAATTTTCTATCAAAAATCTACTAAACTTAATTAAAATGCCAAAATCATTTTTGTTAAATTATTACAAAGCTGTACTGACAATTCTCTCTAGGCTCAAGATTCATTGGTCTCAGAAAAGTTAAAGGTTCACATGTATTGTGTCTCATTTGAAAATCACTCAAGAAAAATTCACAATTGGCTCTTACTTATCTTCATTACATCTACCAATTCCATTTTTTTCCACACCATTCATCAAGGGACAGTTAAAAATATAATCAGCTTTAATCACAGTTTTTCGTTCCACCTCGGGTTGACAGAAGCACTTGATATTTTAGTAATAGTAATTTCACTGCTACTCTACCTCTTGCTCAAACTAAGATCTTCCTGGTGCTGTTGTTTTCCAAGATTCTGTCGTTTCCAGTCCACTGATGATCACCTTCAAAAAATAAAAGAGCTACTGTCAGCATAAAAAGGAGGAACTTTTGTGCCATAATGCCATCGATAACAGTGAAATCAACACTATGCGTACCTTTTCTTCATACAGTGTGTCGTGGACACATTAATTAATTGACAATTCCATCAAATCTGGTGGAGGTATTATTTACCTTTTTACTGTTAACACTGAAATAAAGAAAAACAATTCTTAGAAATATGGAGGTAATGAAACACAAGGGCTCGAAATTTGATATTGTCACGTTCGACAGGTGTATTTCACAGAAAAGCAAGGAAATAATGAACAAAAACAATTAAGATGAGAAATGTGCCAAAATTACAAAGTAGCACTTCATATCCCACACTTATTAGGTTTCCATACACTTGTGACTGATACCACATATGTAAGGAACACATTGACAAAGTCTTTTCGACTGTGCAGATTTTAAGTTTAGATAAGCAGTTGTTACGATTTTAAAAACACGCAAAAAGAATGTCATGAGATCCATAGTACAAAACATTGCTGCATAAACTGTCTCCATTTCAAAATATATAAATAAATTCTAATAAAAGGATTTTTATGAAGAACAATCTGTCACTTGGGACAAATTCAAATTAAATGCAGGAAAATCTAAAGCGGGCAAAGGCATTTTCTTTGACATAAAGCAACAACAAAATTTTACTGATATTCGAGATACATTTTGTGCTAGCAGCGTAGAAAATTGATAGAATAAATAACTTTGAATAGCTTACCTGTATGTATTATTGACTTCCAGTTGACCCTCTAATCCGAATATTCTCCTCATTATCACATAAGCTATATCTGCCACTTTCCAACCAGCTAAATTTACTAGCACTTCATGAAAATAAGAACATAACAAGGCATATTAATGTTGGTACCATTCCTTTAATTAAAGTCCACACCTAACCACTTCATCGTAAAATTTGAACATCTAATGGCACAGTACATAAGCCATTAACAGCACAGAAATTAACGTGAAGAATAAAACATTGGTGATAAATGAGACCGAGGTATCACAAATATCATTATTTCAATATATTAACCATGAAAGATAAATTCCATTATCAAATAGATAACTGAAACTGGCTTAAACAAACAAATTGTTTGGATACATTATGTCCGACATAGACTGGTTAAATAATACAATAATAATACGTTTACCAATTTATACGAAACATGTCGTAACGGTTATTTCAAGTAGCAGTCGAAATAACACTCGTTTAATATATTGAATACATATCGTCATCTCGTGAGAAAAATTATGATTACTTACCGAAAGTTATTCCATCAGAATGAACAGAATTCCATCAAAAAGTCCAGGGACTGTTCTCTTCCGAGATACGTTCACCAACCTTCCTCTCCTCAGCGGACATCTTGATCTTGAAATCTTCCTTTCTTCTACCGGCACTGGTCCGGGGCACGGGCGGTCAACTCAACGATATAATAGTTTGACAAGATTTGGAAGTGAAACTCAAAACGTGACGTGTCGACTACTAGCGCATCTTAGAATGTCTACCGTTACTAGCTGAGATTTTAAAGGCAAATAAGCCGTGGTGCACGCAGTTCTACATACAACCGCTAGATGGCAGAACTTGTTCACATTCATGATTCCTTCTTTACTATATATCATATATTTTTGATACTTAAACCCCGTTAATTTTTTCGTTTTAATCAAGTTTTCGGCGAGAAGTTTAGCAACCCTGAATAGGAAACAGTGCATGATTGATTAAATAAGGTAAAAGTCCAAGCTCAACTTGCTAATTTCGCACACACACGGCTAATTAATTGAGAAGCCACACTAATCACTAAATTCTTGGCAGTTTACTATTCCAAGACCGTTCTACTTCATACACGAAGTAAATACTGCATTACCTTCATCGATGGAAATTAAATATCGTCACCCGATGTATATGACAAGGCGCAAACTCTGAAAATAAATACGTGGACAGGAATTCATCTTCAAAATAAATAGAAATTTGTACCTTTTGTACAAGAAGAAGTTTATTTGATTGGCAAAAATTACAAATACACCAGTGAACATCTATTGGTCAAATCACGATTTGAGCAATCGTCATTTTTCAAGATAGAGGCAATAAAATATAAATAAGCTATTTTTATTCAGTAACCCATCTGCAGCCTCCATACAAAATCCTGCTTGTTATGTAAACGATTAATTTTCAGACATCAGAAATAATTTTTCATTAAGATCTGCACAAGTCCCACAAAATATCAATGATACAGCAAGTGACTGACTTACAACAGGTTTAATTTAATAAATAAACGTTACCATAGCTAACAGTGAATTCACATCAACTGCATGCTAATTGATTCAACAACATAAAAGGCATTAAAATTAATATTTAACTGTAATAAAATCTATTCCAATTAAACATGGAGGGGCACAAAATGGGCTATAACTTCAACACCAAATATCAATCATATTGACATCATGCACAATGTTAAAAGCAGTCAGTACATTCCAATCAAATAACACAAGTTTTCAGTGCAAGTATATCCTACAGATCTGAATTACTTCCCAAATAGATAACTTTCTCAATAGAAATTATGTCATAATGATCCTTCATCAATGACAGGTTCATAACAATGGACATAAATAAGTTACTTATCCACACTAGCAGGCCAATATGTCTTGAAACTACAGAAATTTGAATGAATTGCTATGATATCCAGGAAAACTTTGCATTAAAATATATCATTCAGGAATAAAGAGTTTAGGAACATAATATAATTTAAACGAGGATACTTAGGAAAATTTCTCTAACACAGTCAAGGTGAACTGTGTTCGAACACACACCCCTAAGAGCTAAGGAAGTCACTCGGGTCATCAGAACGTTATTAACCCTTTCGCGCCGAAGGCCGCACCTGTGCGGCGAGAATATTCTTCCCTAAACAAGGAATGCCTCACATGTGCGGCGTGAATTTTCCTACCCTAACCAACGAAAGCCGCTCCTGTGCGGCACAGGTCGGAAGAAAGTGACCGTGGCGGAAACAATAGACCCACGTACGCGGTCGCCCCTCGAGATCCGGCTTAACGCGAGCCCAGGCCCTTCCTCGGCCTCTCAGGTCGACCCCTTCCTATCCTCTCCACGCGGTCAACTACTGTCATTAGCAGTATTTTTTCCAAAAAAATATTTGTTGCTTACTTTAAAAATCCAATGTTAGAAATGAATTCATCTTTTTTTGCTTACCGCATGGAAATTTCAAACGAAATTCTATCGTTAATATCAACGGAGTTAGAGAACAGTCGATTTGGATTAGAAATGTACTAAATCCGTCAATATGAACGTTAGAACTTCGTTTAAAAT
Source organism: Platycnemis pennipes (assembly GCA_933228895.1). Lineage (NCBI taxonomy): Eukaryota > Metazoa > Arthropoda > Insecta > Odonata > Platycnemididae > Platycnemis > Platycnemis pennipes. The sequence goes on along the minus strand of CAKOGI010000003.1, from coordinate 1,575,328 downwards.
TTCTGCACGCTCAGAAAAACAGAATAAATTCATTTTAAATGTAAAAAAATCGATACGAACAACAAATATTTGTTTATATTAAACATTGCAATTTCAGTCAGTTGACCGTGGACTCGCGCTGTGAAGGAGTCTTTTAATCCTTTGAGGGTCTGGGACAGCGGCCGAGGAAAGGGATCGGCGACCCGCTGAGTTGGGTCCAAAAATGGTTAGGGAGGGAACCTCTGCCTTCCGTGGACGCGAAGAAGCTTCGTACAGGGGAGTGAAGAAAATTTTCAAGAGACTCGTAACGAGGAAGCATTTCCCTCCACGAAGCTCGGGCGCGAAAGGGTTAATAGTAGTGTATTGCTCCCCAAATACAATTGAGTGCTTCACAAAAAAACACCTGGATAATACAAAAGGAGGACGAAGGTAGAAAGACTTACATATTATGATGAGTGAAACAGGCAAAACATTTACGAACATGCGATGTGAGTGGAAATGTTTCCTTGGCACTTACGACCAGCAAGAAGACATCTGGGACAATCCATTTCCTAGAAACTCGTGAGTGGCGAAGGAAAGCTAGCCTATGTATGTCCACAAACACTTTACACAGACCACCTCCACAAAGCAAACAAGATCAATGTTGTTGTTTATGTCTCTCGCCTTATTAACGTTAACCGTTAGCTGGCGAGTATTTACTAGGTCATGAGGCAGTAGCGAGACTTAGTCGAAAAAACTTCGTCAAAATGACTGTTATTTGAAAGTTAACATTAGCTTTCCAGCACATCAGCAATCACTTCCACACTTTCACTATGCCAAACGGGGCATAAATCGTGCTAACTACGTTTAAAATAACTGACCATAACAAGATATGAATTCAGCATTAACAAAGCACACGTCGCATACACATTCTTGATACACTTTCTCCTACAGTAAACGACTAAAAACACAATCAGGAACTAAAACACCAAGAATAACACACAACCATGGAAGAAGACACAAACATTCCTCGAGGCTCTGCGTGTTGACTAATGCAACGCTACAAAATTTGAATGAAAACGATGAAAACGTTCGCTTCCCCGACCAATTACAGACGAGCTACAAAAAATGTATAAAATAAAAAAAATAGTTCCGAGTTCCGGTAGACAAGAAAAAATATCTAAAAAATAAAAAAGTAGTTCCGACTTCCGGTAGGACTTTTGAGATGGCGCAGAACGCAGTCAACGATTTGCCCGGGAAGATGAACGGGGGTGGTCCGGGGCACGAGTTTTACCGAATGGAGGAAGAGGTAACCTTTGCGGCATACCTGACGGCAGCGCCACTATTTCCATGTGGCTTCCAAGGGAATCTCATTCGTGCGCTTCGGATTGTCAGCGCCACTATTTTGAAGTGGCTTCCGACGGAATCTCCTCTTGCGCTTAGCCGCTCTCACCTACTCACCTACCTCAGCGCTACTGTTTACAGGTGAGAAGCTATAGAAACACGGAGGAACTTGCTCATTTTCATTTCGTGAACGGTACGTGGTGGACGATTTTTGTTCTGGTGGACAAAGTACAACAGGTGCGTATTCATTTCAATATGTGTTTACAGTACTATGCTAAAATTTGTGTTGGTTTATAATTATTTCATAAATATTCTGCCGGAACCATGTGGAATTGACTCATATGCGCCAGGCGGTCCCCTAGTTCACGGCCATCTATGAGTTGGTCCTCAAACTAACAGTAACCCAGCTGCCAATCTTCCCCATCCCCCACCGCCGCCACCGCCAATCACTGCGAAGCCTGAGAAGTGTTTGAAAAATATTTAGGGGTTTCATGGTTTCATCGTTTCATCTTGGGGCGCAAAGAATATGTTCCCGTTAGAGAGGACAGGGACTTAATCCTTTGAGCGTGGGTCCTGGAATCCTTGCCGGTAATTTTCTAGATCCTGGCGGCACCCCCTCCCCCTCCCCCCCCCTCCAAAAACCCCGAAAATCGGGATTTTTGGGAGGGAAACCCGGTGCTCAAGTTGGGAGAATTCGATGAAATTGTTAAAAAAAAATTAGGACCGTACTTACCGAAAAGAACGTGTTAAAAATATGCGAGGTGGGAATGCGTAGGAATTCACCAAGGTGAAGTACCGCGGCTGCTCACTACGTGGCAGCACAATGTGGATGTCAATGAAACTTCATTATGTTCTAGACATACTTTGTGTGTGGAGCGGGTGATTTGAAAAGAGGTGTCATCGGCATATTATGGGGTCATTTTGAGGGGGAAGGGGTGGTTTCTCCCGGATAAGAGAGACATATTCGTGAATGGTAGACTGTGGAGAAGATGTTGACGTGGGAAAATACCGGAAAATCCCGTGCCGCCATCAAGTAGAATAGGTGACCTAGGCATATAAAGAGGTCATTTTGAGGGGGAAGGGGTCATTTCTGCAAGATGAGAGTCACATATTCGTGAATAGTAGAGTGTAGAGAAGACATTTAAGTGGAGAAATACCCGAAAATCCCGTGCCGCCATCAAGTAGAATAGGTGACCTAGGCATATAAAGAGGTCATTTTGAGAGGGAAGAGGTCATTTCTGCAAGATGAGAGTTACATATTCGTGAATAGTAGAGTGAAGAGATGATATTTACGTGGAAAAATACCAGAGAATCCCGTGCCGCCATCAAGTAGAATAGGTGACCTAGGCATATAAAGAGGTCATTTTGAGAGGGAAGGGGTCATTTCTGCAAGATGAGAGTTACATATTCGTGAATGGTAGAGTGAAGAGAAGATATTTACGTGGAAAAATACCAGAGAATCCCGTGCCGCCATCAAGTAGAATAGGTGACCAGGGCATATAAAGAGGTCATTTTGAGGGGGAAGGGGTCATTTCTGCAAGATGAGAGTTACATATTCGTGAATAATAGAGTGAAGAGAAGATATTAACGTGGAAAAATACCCGAAAATCCCGTGCCGCCATTAAGTAGAATAGGTGACCTGGGCATATAAAGAGGTCATTTTGAGAGGGAAGGGGTCATTTCTGCAAGAAGAGAGTTACATATTCGTGAATGGTAGAGTGTAGAGAAGATATTTACGTGGAAAAATACCAGAGAATCCCGTGCCGCCATCAAGTAGAATAGGTGACCTGGGCATATAAAGAGGTCATTTTGAGGGGGAAGGGGTAATTTCTGCAAGATGAGAGTTGCATATTCGTGAATGGTCGAGTGTAGAGAAGATATTAACGTGGAAAAATACCCGAAAATCCCGTGCCGCCATTAAGTAGAATAGGTGACCTAGGCATATAAAGAGGTCATTTTGAGAGGGAAGGGGTCATTTCTGCAAGATGAGAGTTACATATTCGTGAATAGTAGAGTGTAGAGAAGATATTTACGTGGAAAAATACCAGAGAATCCCGTGCCGCCATCAGGTAGAATAGGTGACCTAGGCATATAAAGAGGTCATTTTGAGGGGGAAGGGGTCATTTCTGCAAGATGAGAGTTACATATTCGTGAATAGTAGAGTGTAGAGAAGACATTTAAGTGGAGAAATACCCGAAAATCCCGTGCCGCCATCAAGTAGAATAGGTGACCTGGGCATATAAAGAGGTCATTTTGAGGGGGAAGGGGTCATTTCTGCAAGATGAGAGTTACATATTCGTGAATGGTAGAGTGTAGAGAAGATATTTACGTGGAAAAATACCAAAAAATCCCGTGCCGCCATCAAGTAGAATAGGTGACCTAGGCATATAAAGAGGTCATTTTGAGAGGGAAGAGGTCATTTCTGCAAGATGAGAGTTACATATTCGTGAATAGTAGAGTGAAGAGATGATATTTACGTGGAAAAATACCAGAGAATCCCGTGCCGCCATCAAGTAGAATAGGTGACCTAGGCATATAAAGAGGTCATTTTGAGAGGGAAGGGGTCATTTCTGCAAGATGAGAGTTACATATTCGTGAATGGTAGAGTGAAGAGAAGATATTTACGTGGAAAAATACCAGAGAATCCCGTGCCGCCATCAAGTAGAATAGGTGACCAGGGCATATAAAGAGGTCATTTTGAGGGGGAAGGGGTCATTTCTGCAAGATGAGAGTTACATATTCGTGAATAATAGAGTGAAGAGAAGATATTAACGTGGAAAAATACCCGAAAATCCCGTGCCGCCATTAAGTAGAATAGGTGACCTGGGCATATAAAGAGGTCATTTTGAGAGGGAAGGGGTCATTTCTGCAAGATGAGAGTTACATATTCGTGAATGGTAGAGTGTAGAGAAGATATTTACGTGGAAAAATACCAGAGAATCCCGTGCCGCCATCAAGTAGAATAGGTGACCTGGGCATATAAAGAGGTCATTTTGAGAGGGAAGAAGTCATTTCTGCAAGATGAGAGTTACATATTCGTGAATAGTAGAGTGAAGAGATGATATTTACGTGGAAAAATACCAGAGAATCCCGTGCCGCCATCAAGTAGAATAGGTGACCTAGGCATATAAAGAGGTCATTTTGAGAGGGAAGGGGTCATTTCTGCAAGATGAGAGTTACATATTCGTGAATGGTAGAGTGAAGAGAAGATATTTACGTGGAAAAATACCAGAGAATCCCGTGCCGCCATCAAGTAGAATAGGTGACCTGGGCATATAAAGAGGTCATTTTGAGAGGGAAGGGGTCATTTCTGCAAGATGAGAGTTACATATTCGTGAATAGTAGAGTGAAGAGATGATATTTACGTGGAAAAATACCAGAGAATCCCGTGCCGCCATCAAGTAGAATAGGTGACCTGGGCATATAAAGAGGTCATTTTGAGGGGGAAGGGGTCATTTCTGCAAGATGAGAGTTACATATTCGTGAATAGTAGAGTGTAGAGAAGATATTTACGTGGAAAAATACCAGAGAATCCCGTGCCGCCATCAAGTAGAATAGGTGACCTGGGCATATAAAGAGGTCATTTTGAAGGGGAAGGGGTCATTTCTGCAAGATGAGAGTTACATATTCGTGAATAGTAGAGTGTAGAGAAGATATTTACGTGGAAAAATACCAGAAAATCCCGTGCCGCCATCAAGTAGAATAGGTGACCTGGGCATATAAAGAGGTAATTTTGAGAGGGAAGGGGTCATTTCTGCAAGATGAGAGTTACATATTCGTGAATGGTAGAGTGAAGAGAAGATATTTACGTGGAAAAATACCAGAGAATCCCGTGCCGCCATCAAGTAGAATAGGTGACCTGGGCATATAAAGAGGTCATTTTGAGGGGGAAGGGGTCATTTCTGCAAGATGAGAGTTACATATTCGTGAATGGTAGAGTGTAGAGAAGATATTTACGTGGAGAAATACCCGAAAATCCCGTGCCGCCATTAAGTAGAATAGGTGACCTGCGCATATAAAGAGGTCATTTTGAGGGGGAATGGGTAATTTCTGCAAGATGAGAATTGCATATTCGTGAATGGTAGAGTGTAGAGAAGATATTTACGTGGAAAAATACCAGAAAATCCCGTGCCGCCATCAAGTAGAATAGGTGACCTAGGCATATAAAGAGGTCATTTTGAGAGGGAAGGGGTCATTTCTGCAAGATGAGAGTTACATATTCGTGAATAGTAGAGTGTAGAGAAGATATTTACGTGGAAAAATACCAGAGAATCCCGTGCCGCCATCAAGCAGAATAGGTGACCTGGGCATATAAAGAGGTCATTTTGAGAGGGAAGGGGTCATTTCTGCAAGATGAGAGTTACATATTCGTGAATGGTAGAGTGTAGAGAAGATATTTACGTGGAAAAATACCAGAGAATCCCGTGCCGCCATCAAGTAGAATAGGTGACCTAGGCATATAAAGAGGTCATTTTGAGAGGGAAGGGGTCATTTCTGCAAGATGAGAGTTACATATTCGTGAATGGTAGAGTGAAAGGAAGATATTTACGTGGAAAAATACCAGGGAATCCCGTGCCGCCATCAAGTAGAATAGGTGACCTGGGCATATAAAGAGGTCATTTTGAGGGGGAAGGGGTTATTTCTGCAAGATGAGAGTTACATATTCGTGAATAGTAGAGTGTAGAGAAGATATTTACGTGGAAAAATACCAGAGAATCCCGTGCCGCCATCAGGTAGAATAGGTGACCTAGGCATATAAAGAGGTCATTTTGAGGGGGAAGGGGTCATTTCGACAGGTTAAAGGCGACAAATTTGCTTGAAAGGTGGGACAGCATGGGAAAAGTTTTTACGAAGGACACGTATCATGTACTCTGCGCCGGGTTTCCCTCCTCAATCACTATTTATAATGATTACTAACGTTTGGAGGGAAGTGAATGGCGAGCGTAGCGAGCGAAGTTTTTTTTCCCGATTTCGGAGATCGCGAGCGAAATCCCCCTTTCTCTGAGTCGCGAGCGCAGTGAGCGAAATTTTCACCTTTTCTAAGTTCGCGAGCGCAGCGAGCGAAATTTTCGCCCCTTTCTGCGAGCGCGCCGCGCGGCGCGCTCGCAGAAAAGGGCGAAAATTTCTATTTATTTTGAGGGAAACGAGTGCTAAAACCACTGCAATCGGGATGTCAATGAGGGAAACCCGGTGCCGAAGGCTCTAAAATCGTCCTTTCCGGCTGTCTCCTCCAAGATGTGAAGTTCTCGGCAATGTGGCGCCATCTGTTCGGCCGCGAGTATAACTAAATTACGCCGTGAATCAGCGGAAGACGACTCGAAATAGTCCATATAAACACATCAATTATTTAGGAAATAGACAATATGTGAGCATTCTTGCATTGATAGCGTCTTTCAGGCGGGTATCAAGTATTTTTTAATAGCAACAGTTACTTCCTATCACCTGTAGATTGCGTGCCGCCAAGATCTAGAATAATACCTCCTTGCCGAAATGGTCTTTTTGAAGGGAAGCAATCGTCCATTTTGCAGTTATCGCATGACATTTCTGCGATGGAGAAGAAGAAATGTTATATCCTTGGCTGTCCAACGGTGGGTGGAAGATTGTTCCGAATCCCTTCCCAGGCTAATAGGTACGTGGATTACGTGAAAAAGGATATTGTTTGTCAAGTACGATCTCTGTATACCATACGTTGTATCGTGAAATGTGTGTCTCTCTCGTAATTCTTCATTGACTCGCTTTATAATTCACGAATGCCCCTTCCTTCTGCAGACGATAAAGTTCTTTTGAAAGTTTCAGCTATATATGCATACATTCTCACTGAAATCAATCGCGGTCTGAATATTCATTCACAGAATTTACCGTTGCTTTCTTATGCAGCCAACGGGTTTTTGTGTTCATGCAGATAAACGTTACAATGCAACGAATGCAAATTTGTAACGGTTTTGAAGTCGCTGTTTCTTTCTCATCATATAACGGCAAATCAGCATGTCAAAGTTTTCTTAATATCACCCTTGATTACTTAGAGAGTAAGATTTATATTTGTAATACTCGTGAAAGTATAGTCTTTGTGAATGTAAGTTGCGAATCTAAGTTTTCCAATGCCTTTCCGTTTGACATCCCCTGAGATTACTCTTGTGATCGACCATTAAAATTTTAGTTTCCACTGTTATGTTATTATCTCATTGACGATGCTATGGTTGACATTTCCGCATAATACTAGGCTTGTCTTATATGGAAATTAGGCTGTGATATAGCGTATTAATTTATAATGCTTCTTATTGTACCCTTTGAGAGTTATTGATAGAAAAGAAATGTATTTTGCTCTGGTGACATGATCTGGTCCACATTCTTCACTGCATATTTATTATTCACTGCCACAGTTTTATCAACCCTCTATCCCCAGTATAGTTGCATTTTGAGTTACGGAGGAAGTGGGTACGTTTCCCAGGGGTAGCATTTCATGCCTATTGTCTATATTCCTCTTATTATTTATGTTTGACCTTCTTAAATCCAACTTTTGGTCCTTCAATGGCAGTTATCACTGTTTCACTTTTATTTGCAGAGCAGAAGCATGGAAGAGGTTCTGTCAGAACCCAGTGATGGACAATTATAACTTAGAAAAACTACGTAACAGCTTTCAAGTTTGTGTTAATTTCAATTGATGCTTTCACATTTCCAAAATCTAAATTAAAAGATTCCATGATGTGTAAAGTGCTCAGTAGTGTTAGTAAGGGTCATATTCATAGTCAAGACTTTACGCTAAAGTAGCCTTTAGATGGGCTAAAGGGACCTTTCCGCATTTCATGGACGTCACTTCTGACCAAATTATGCTAAAGAGTCACTTTACGCAAAAGACTGGCTCCGAGCTCACTTTAGCCCCTAAAGTAGGAGCGCTGGAAAGCAAAATGGCTGCGATTGGCATTGACGGACTTGAAAATCTTGCGGAATGGGTAGAAAACGCGGAATGGACGGAATTTATAGTAATGAATTACCCCCGATGATACATAAGGGATATGGAGAGTCCAATGGAGCGTTATCGGGAGGAAGGATTCATTAGGGTGTTATCGGTTTCCAAAAGTTGTCGCCGTAGAAATGTTTGCCGACAACTTAGAACGAGTAAAAAATAGTGCTATGCCGGTGCCGCCGCTAATTCGACTACTTACGATATTACGACACAGGTATATATCTATATACATGAAAATGAAGTTCATTTAGGAAATGTAATTAATTCGAATCCTCGAATGTTCGTGTTTACATTTCAACCGTTGTTTATAATACTAGTAGCATATGACAATTAATATTACTTGATAGTCAATTACATTTAAAGCATTGAACTGTTCTTTGATTAACTTCCGCTCACGAAGGTTTTCTTTGGCGGAGGTAGGCTAGCGAGGCGGACGCTTTTTATTCTTCACAAAATGTTTCGCATGGATGTAAGTTATCAGGTTATTATTCAACCATATCAGTTACTAATGAGTCCGATCCTTAATCATGGTTAGCTCCATCAGGGCCTCCCTTTCATAATTGGTCAGTTTTTGCAATCTCTTACGATCTGTTTTTAGATCGAAACCTAACAGTTACAGATAGGTAATGATAAATCCTAACATAGCTACGAAACATTAAAATATCATTTACCTAGAATACTAGATATGGCCCATATGAAACCTAGTTAATCAAAAAGCTTTACTACCTAACAATGATTATCGAAACAAAACGATAGGATACTCTACGCGAATTTATGAATTTAAACGAAGACGAACTATTCAAACTATAAAAAGAATGATGCACTATTAGAAAATTTAAAACCATAGGTAACTGTGATAAAGTTGGAAAGAAATAGTTACATAAAGGCACCTTCCTCAGCTCCAAACCCTTAATATTATTTAAAATGAAAATTATAAGTAACAAATGCTGATGCCAATATACCTAACGTAAAAGAAAAGAAATCTACACCTACCCCATGAGACCTACCCTAAAAGCTGATATCATACATAAAATAAAATACGGAGAGAACCCTTAGTAAAGAAAGAAAAAATTATATTGACGTTAAAGATCGCCAACAACTTTCCACGGACCTATGGATATTATAATAATGGAGTATTTATATACACTTCATCAACTTCATGCTGGAACCATTCGCTTTTTATTTACCATTCGTCATCTTTTTCAGATTCGCATGTCAGTTGTTTCGCAAACATAATTGCCACCACGCTAGATTTTATTTTGAAATCAGAGGTCCGGTGGCTAAAGACACACTTCACAAAGTGTAACACTTAAGACGTCTATGAAACACACTTATCGTAAAGAGTGTCTTTACTCTAAAGAGTCACTTTGTTAAGGGACTTGATTAAGTCTTGACTATGAATACGACCCTAAGTGCTATTCAAGTGTGAAGTTCTCTCCAAGTTCACATAAGTAGCCTGTAAGTATAAAGCCCGGTCCACGATTGCTTCAAGCGCCAGTTGCGAAAGTTCAACGCATGCATTTAAATGCAAACGACCACGATAGCGGCAGCGCCACAGCGATGCTTCAAAGGCCATCTTCAGTCGCCAAAGTAAAGTTCGCTAAGGTCCAACTTTGGCGTCTGGCGACTGAAGTTGCGCATGCGCATGACTGGATCGGAGTACTTAGAATCGTAAACCAAGGGAGTTTGCAAGGAAGATGGCTACCGTGAATGTCGAGTTGCGAGCAGCGGAGCTGATTCAATCGTTCCCTATAATTTGGCAGCTAAAATTGAAGGTGTACAAGCGAATACACGAAAAAGAAAATGCCTGGCGAGAAGTGGCGAATCAATTAAATATGACCGGTAAGTCTTGATATTGATACACATAGTTTTTGTTGATAAATGTGGTGCATACCATGCCTATTATAAATATTATGTATTCCAGTGGATGACTCTAAAGCTCTTTGGAAGGCCATGAGGGACAAATACAGTAAGGAGAAGAGACAGCGGGACATTATGTCACGAAGCGGAGCCGGTGCCCAAGATTTAAAACCTGCAAGCAGCTTGTTTACAGCCCTATCCTTCCTGGAGGGGAACACCAGGCAACCGAAAAGGTGATATTAATTCTGGCACGATTTTTTGCATGGAATAGAACTTGATAGTAGTGAAAGAGGAAATGGGTAAATGCGATTTTTCCTCTCACGAGGTATATTGTTTTCTTTTGCGAAATGCCCTCGAAATATAAATGTGAAAACGTGTTGTAAAATCGAGTGGCTGCAAGTGGATGAAAGAATAGGAAAAAGATGGTGAGACGAAAGCTCATATTAACTAAGGAATGTATTGATAGCTGATCCTTTTCATCTCAAATCGGGTTCATTGTGGAAAATAATGTTAGGTGCCCATCAGCAGTTTTCTTGACTACATATGTGAAAGCAAATTCGTATGACGGACCTGACCAAAATAAAGTTAAGAATATTTGGGTACTGCTGCATCAACGCTCTGGGCAAAAAATAACAAGTCACATATATGCTAATAACTATGGAATTGTTGCATTTAGGGCTATGCTAAACTAGGGCTCTATTCCACCTTAATTATTAAGTGGCATTCATGATTCTTTCTTGTAAATTTACCACATACACATTATAGGTGGACTGGATATCATGTCTTTATATCTTAATTTTTAAAACATCAAATAGTGGTAGAGGGAACTCCTACTTTTGTAATTCTTCTTATGCCGATGCTTTTATTAAATCTTTTCAAAAATATCATTATGAAATGTACTTGGTACCTTGGATATATAAACCTGCTAGTTCTAAATTTAGGGATAGTAATAACCCATAGTTTCATGTAAGTTCGTGTGAAAATAGTAAACAGCAGGATCTGCATTGTCTGATTCTGTTATAATGTTTAAATTTTTGTTTAATAAAGCGCTCAGTATAGTTTCAAATAGTAACCCCATTTAAAATTGTATGTCTCACCTGGGTTATCCTCAATTTAACTGTAACTGATCCCTCAAGGCAACATTTCAGGGTAGGGTCCTGTCTGTACCCCATGTACCTACTATTCCCCAACAAATCCAATCATTGACCTCTGTATTGAGCTTTCTAACAAATAAGTAGTAGTTGACTGTATACAGATTTGATGATAGCCTAATTAGTAGATTATCATGTATGAAAGAAACCTATTGTTAATTATGGAAGAGAGCCAAAGTGTTGTAAGGAGAGTATGGTGAACAATGTGTAAGGGGACATTTATCTGATGGATAACAGGTTAAAGAGATGACAATATTATTTGCAATTTTAATTAATCATTGCTGTACCTTTTTGTTAATTTTTCCAACCATATGCAAAAACTTGTTCACCTTCTACTTATAATAAGAATGTATGACATTCATGAAATGGTTGTTCACTAGTTGTCATCACTACTTCTTTTAGGTCATTCATGGCTCTAAGATCAGTGTGAACTAGAAGTTTGCTGTCAATCCTACAATCCTACTTACCCAGCCTTCCCATTTGTGTTAATGCACAACATTCAGTAACCTCATTGTGCCAGTCTCCAAGTCTTATATCCCCATTGCCATCCTCAACATCTATATAAGTTGTAGGACAATACAGTCTCGCAGCATTAGATGACTGAATGAAGTTATGTAAAACAACACAGGCCCTTACAATTGAAGAAATGGTAGAAATACTAGCTACAATTGGCTTTCTAAATATTCTCCATCGTGAGCACATTATTCCAAATGTATTTTCAATTACACGACGAGCACGTGACAAACGATAATTAAAGATTTTCTGCTTGAAAGTAATATTTCTCCCGGGGTAAGGCCTCATTATGTACTCTTTCAATGGAAAAGCAGCATCCCCTACTAAGTAGTGAGGAAATTTCAAGTCTGAATTTAGTGTGTTTGGCAAAGTGTCAGCTTCAGGTAGGTTTAAAATGTTGTTATTGAGTGCTTTTCCTAGACTAGACCGTTGAAAAACTGCTCCGTCACTTGATGCCCCATAAGACCCAATATCAACATAGGTAAATTTGTTTCTAGCATCACATAGAGCAAGTAGAATTATTGAGTGGCTTCCCTTGTAATTGTAGCAAAGTGAACCAAAATTATCAGGGCATTGAATCTGGACATGCTTCCCATCCAATGCCCCAATGCATAGGGGCATTTGCCAAAGGTTCCAGAAATCACTAGCAATCTCTTTCCACTGTGTATCTGTTGGTAGTCCAAGACATATGGGCTGCAGTACCTCCCTGAAACATGCAATTTGTTACAAGTTAATTATTATTACAACTGCATATACAACCTATAAGAAATAAAACTTTCTGTGGACTCATGTTAGTAAGTAACTAGGTCTGCATCAACAATCTGGCAACCAGAATGTCTATGTAGACAAAATAGTGTCAAATGTTGCATCCATTGCTATAATGGATCCCATATTGTCTTTGAGATCAATTTCATAATAAACTGTATTAGTAACGCCTTCATACTGGAATGCTCTCATATAATTAAACCAGCTAGAGATTCAAGGGTTTCAACAATCTGTGTAGATTTGTTAAATTCTATGCAGGAGGACCTTAACTGGATGCACCCTACATATATGCTATGGAGAAAATAAATATAATAGAAATAATTTCCTGGACACCAATGAGAGTCAGGTTTTATTTTTATTTTCTCGATCAAACTGCTGCTATCATGGTCTAATTAAAGATAGAAACATATGTATTAAGGTGGTCCAAAGTCGCAACAAAAAAATAAAAGTTAAAAATGTTCATCTCCACATTTCTGCCCTTGTTCCACTAGGTAAACTGAAATACGATGCCGAAATTTGGATCAATAAGATGATGTTTAGGGGTCCCTATGATTTGAACGTTTTGAAGAAATAAGCATTTTTTTAGTAATCGCTTCTAAAGTTTGCCATTTACAGGTTACTGTTAGAAAATTACTAGACTATTCCAATGTACTGTAAATAGACAAGAAGTTTTACTTAGTTATATCATTTCTCAATAGATAATAGCACATTCCAGTGTTTACTGAGAAAATATTTCCATAGAACAAAACTAGGGAGCAGTAGCAGTAGAGAACCTATAGTATTACCTAGGTATTCTCATCAAACTGACAGGTGGCCTTTCTGTGCCAGCTGTGTCATTGTCATACTTTGTAAATATCTATTTAAATACAACACAAGGTATATATAATTAATAATACCTAGATTTTAGAATGAATCACACAATATAAAGGTAGAGTAATAAATATTTAGAGTAATAAACCAGACCACATTAACCAAAATTTGGGCTTAAAAAAAGGAATAAGAGCCATTGTTGAGGATGCACTGAAAATTTGGGGTATGACAAGAATTCCTACTCAAAGAATAAATGCGATTGAAAGAAAACTTAATAAATTGTACTGTGACAAAATGTTCGGGCTCTAGTAGTTGACACAACAGCTGCCAACACAGGCCTGAAGAGTGGAGCATGTACTATTCTCGAGGAGAGTTTAGGAACTAGTCTTGTGTGGATTCCATGCAGGCACCATGTACATTAAATTATGTTGTCTTCTTTTTTACCACAGCATTTGGAGTTAGTGGGGGTCCAGATGTCGCTATATGTAAGCATTTCCAGCAACAATGGCCTCGTATCGACAAGCTAATATATTCTCAAGGCAGTGATGATCTGTATGATTCCAATGAAATCAAAATGTTAAGAGGAGAAATGATGGGATATTATGCTGCTATTGTAGAAGACCCAATTAAGTCAAAGCAGCCTAGAGGTGATTACCTCGAGCTTTTAAAGTTGTGTTATACCTTTCTTGGTGGTCAAAGTCCTAATTGATCCAAAGATAAATTCCGAGCACCAGGTGGTTTGCACAACGCATGTTGGCTGAAAAAGGCTATTTATTCCCTTAAAATTTACTTATTTAGAGATCAGTTCACCCTTACAGCTGGAGAAAAAAAAGGAATCACTGATGTAAGCTTTAATGTAGCTCTCATCTGCGGTCGATATTAGAATGAGGCCCCCAAAGCTGAGAAAGCTGTCATGAATGACGCGATTCTTTTAAAACAAATTGAAGCTTATCCCAACTGCAATGTTAAGAAGGCTGATTTGGTAGCTTTTCACCGCCATCTGTGGTTCTTTTCAGAGCATTTGGTTGGACTTCCCCTCTTTGACGTGGACTTTGACTTTGGTTGGACTTCCCGTGTCTGTGACTCTACCAAAGTTAAAATGGTTACCAACATACAGCGCCCACCAAAAGCCAAGGCTCTTAAGAGAGTTGAGAGTAAAACATGTAAACATGACACTCCTCTGGAAACATATGTGACACAGCGAACTACAGAACTCTTTGACATTCTCCATAAAGATGGGAATGAAAAGGCTGCTTCATTTCTTTGCAAAGAACCTAAGTTATGGGATTCGGATCCCGATTACATACAACTCATACAGGCTGTTCACAAGATGAAAGTAGTTAATGACTGTGAGGAAAGGGGCATTGCCCTGATACAAACATTCAATATGTGTATAACCAAGGATGAAGGCCAGTTTCAGTATCTTCTTCGGATTGTTAAATCACACCAAACCAAGTAATCAACTTGTAAGAAGGCATTACTCATGGCTGACGATGATGATGGTAAAGGCGATTAGTGAAAAAAACATATTATAATATTGTATTGAACATACCTTTTACCTTTTCAGAGACTTATTTATGGTCACAGTAAATACATCATGATCATTTAGCATTATTTATGTATTCATTTATGTCACCATTAAATTTTTTTCATTAAAATACTATTGTTTTCGTTAAAAATCCGCATTCACCCAAAAAGTGCTCAATCATAGGGACCACTAAATATTAACCAATTTGCCTGAATTGTTTTTCATAGCTTTCTAACACCAATTGAAACAGGGGAAAACATGTGGAGCGGGTGTTCAAAAAAAAAATTTTTTTTGGACCACCCTAATATGTATACGCATATATACTCACCACAGAATGTCACAAGTATCTTTGATAATGTTGCTCACCGCTTGTTTAGAAATACGATATGCCCAACCTGTTGACTGCATAGAATCACCCGTCGATAAGTACCTAAAATGAATTGCATCAGTTAGTAACCGCATATTTCCAAATGTATGACTTAATATGCATATTAATCCTTGAATTCCCACGATTACCTTACCGTAAGGTTAGTGCAAGACGTTCTTCTGCTCCGATAACTTTTCTTGTGCGGCAATTTTTAGTAAGCCGTGGTTTCAACAATTTCAGTAGACAGTCAAAAACATCCACAGTCATTCTAGTGTATCGAAAAAATATTTCTTGGTCGCCGGATTTAATCTCCCGAAAGAAATTGTTAAATTTGCCGAACTCTTGTCTTCTCCTGTATACGGGTCGAACAGCATATCGACGATGCACAGCACATCTTCGCACTCGAGTTCTATAATAATAAGCAGCAGATGCAGCTATTGCACAGATGGTCAACATAAGTCGTACACGGCCGGTGATAGAGTTTTCCATGTCGTTTCATGCATATACAAACATTAACAGTGGAATTCGGATAGCGGTCATCAACTTACTGGGCAGTAGGGCGATCACTTACGAACATGGCCGAAACCGCCCGAAGCGACAACCTTTGACGCTCAATCGTAGACTCCATTGAAGATTTGCTTGAAGAAACTACCGTTTGACGCTTGTCGCTTGAAGTTGGCGATCAATCGTGGACTAGGCTTAAGTCTCCCTAGTATCTAACAATTTATTTCAGGTCTTCATTTCTTGTGTCAAGCTTCACTTCTTGACAGCTTTGGTTATTATTTTCTTAATATTTAATTTTAACTTAATACTTAATATTTTTAGTGCTTTACGGTTCCATGTGATTAACTATACTTATTTTTTTGCCTTATTTTCTCTGATGTAACTTTTCAATCACACACCACATGTGGTGTGCCACACCGCATGCATGCGTTCTCACAATCAAAACAATTCCCATTATGCACCATTCCTCTCTTACACATTATTCAAATCTTTCTTATGGTGACACTTAAATTTAATCGTACTCACTTCTATCCATCACTGTCTAATACTCCATGAAAAATCAAGCTGATCGAAAACTGTAGTTCTCAAAAAATGTTCAAGCAATCCTTCATGTAATAGAATTCAAATCACCCCACAAACCCCAGTAGTAATATACTTTCAAGTAACTCAAATGTAAGCCACAAGGCTCAGATGGTACCTATATCACTTGACTTCATAAGAAAGCTCCCTCTAATTCTTCCATACAAAAAAAACTCGTAACTATTTCAAAACCATTACCCAAGCCAATGGAAGAGTACCCTAATCAGACCAATTCCAAAGAAGAGTAACTCTCCTCAAGATAAAGATTTCCACTATTTTTCTTTCTTTCTATCCTCTCTGAAGTTCCTGAAACACTGATGTGTGAATAAATGAGTTTCTTTTACAGTACAATGACATACTTGATCAGATTCAATCTGGTTTCCTGTGCCAACACTATACCACTTCTGCATAATTTGGAATTTCAGACTTTAGAAATTAATCTCAGAAACTCTCAGTAAAACTTCAATGCTCATTCAACATCTGCATCAGATTCATTTTGAATCCGCAAATATCTGATCACCCAAAATATATGATAAATAGTCTCTCCTGCAAAAGTGCTACATGCAAAAAACTTCAAAGTAAAATTTTAATGTAAATATTACAGTCCACAATAAAATAAAATTACACACATGACCCAGGTTTCAACGCTTCACGCCTGACCCTCACCCCCTCCAAAAAACAGCCTTCCAAAATTCCTGATCTTCGACCCCCTTACCCACCACCACCCTAACTACCCACTCACTCATCTGCTAAAATCCCCCCACACGTATTCTCTACATAAGAGACTGCATTTCCTTTTACCTGATGATGCTGTTGATAATGATATGATGATAGTGTTGAAACCCGGGTCGTGTGTGTGATTTTATTTTATTGTGGATTGTTAATAGTCCTACATTCAAATTATATTAATATGGAATACCACAAAGTAACTAAAGAAAATGTTTTATCCCTTGGAAAATGGGTCCCTTACAGATGGATTTCAAAACTTAGCTAAGTAAATGGATGAAACCAATGAAGGAATCAAAACCAGGTGTCATGGGTGTAATTTAACCTTGGGACTGTTATACAAAATGCTCATTATTGGCATAACATCAAAAGGTCAACAAATAACATACTATTCCAAACATCATGCTCTGTATCATACCAACAGATAGACAAGTACCACACATTTCGGTATCGCACAATATACATAAGGCAATCTGGTCTCTAAGAAAACCACTTGAAAATTTTAGTATTTGTTACTCATGCACTAATTTGAAAAAAATAACATTAGCCTTGTCTCAGTAGGTTTTCGCAGGTTTTTCACACCCCCCTTCATGTGTGAGTGTTTTCCTGCAGTGGGTTTTTTCCGTGATGGATGTACAATTGTGGGAAAATCCTCACGTTTTTCCCACAATTGTATATATCTTTTATACAGATTTTGATATCATCGTTTGTATTGTAGTGAGTAATATTTTCTTGTTGTGTTTTATGTCATTTTCAAATGGAGAAGTGGTGAATCTAATGAGCCTTTAGATATCTGATTCTCTGTCAAAACCTATAGGTTTATAATGGTTAATGGAATATTGTCTGTTAAGGATAGAGTATACCATCAATTTATTGCACAATTTATATTAAAATTTTGCCTTGAAACCTCAACATCTTTCATTTTCCTTTTGCCTAGAATTTTCTGCTTTCAGAATCTCATCACTCTTCAATGAGCATATGCCACTTTCGAAGCCCACTATGTCATGTTAGATTATAATCTAAAATGACATAGTGATAATTATCAGCCTGAGAAATAGATACCATGTAGTTAGTTTCTTTGGAGTGAAAATTTCTCTTGATAAGTGCATCAGAATAATTTGTGACTAAATTCAGTGTTTCTCAATCATATTTACTGAATGCACCCCCATAGATTTTTACGGCATTTGTGAAACTTGTACTATTGCATTGGAATGCCAAGCCTATATTTATATACTTTCGGCTGAATCATTCTGCTAACAGTGTGGAAAAATTTTCCAATAATTTAGACAGGGCCAAGCTAATTTACCCCAGATACTGTAGAGGTGTGCCTGATTATCAATTGTTATCGTTCCCTTGAATAACATTTCCACCCCTTAAGTGAAATATCTTTTACCTGGCTCACCTATAGCAACAATCAATTTTTGTGCTCTTCCCATTTTTGTTTAAAAGTTTTAGAACAGCAATATTTTAATATTTGTTATACTAAAGGTAGACCTGTTGATATTTCATGCCCATTACAGGATATCTTCATCGATGGAATTTCGGCGAAACTTCGATAGCGATATCGTGGCACTTCTGACGAGGTGCCACGATAAGTAAGTATGTCCAAATTATTCCTTATCCCCGCTTTACCTTACAAGAAAACGAATGAAAAATATAATAATAATAATACAAATTTGAAATTCCCGGGGGGACGCTGCGTCACGTCGACGGTGCTGCCACCTATGTATTGGTCCTCGAACTGTTTGGCTACGTGTAGTGAAGAGGTGGGGGAGAAACTGGGTTAACGTTTTTCCTTAGGAGTTGGCCGCACATGGCCGGAACCAACTACTACCCCACCGCACCCTCCTGTCCAACCCCCCTCACCCTCAGTTGACCCCCCGTGACGTCATATCCTCCCCATCCAGTCACATTCCCATGGAACTGCTTCTCAAACGACATTTGCTGAATGTGAGCAGCTGTCGATAGGCAATGTGTGAAAGGTGTTACTTAATCCTGAAAGAACAGAAAACCCCAGCATGTTTATTCTATTAATGTGCACATTGTACAATTATGAAACTATTGATCTTTTATGATGATAAATACGATTTTCGTAGGAGTACCATAGCCTCCGTATGCAAATGTTTATCAATTCCATTCACTGTCTCTGGAGACCATAAAGTAATAAATATAAGTTCTACCTCTTAAGATTTGTAATGATCGGATGAATATAATGAATGTGGTTGCTTATTTTAGAGCAAAGCATAACCAATTCATCAATAATAAATCGTATTTATTCACATATTAATAAACGCCTATAAGCTAGTAAGCATATTTTTTTACCAAATAACAATTTTTTTATTACCTGCATGTTCAAATCAACGTGTGACTAGCATGCAAAGCCTTTTTTTCCATGCATCTACTTACGGCAGATCATCAGTAGATACATGGAACAACGAGGGTGTGTGGCAGGGGGTGATTTCTCACCAAATATGCACTACATATCATGCATTAAAAAGGATTGTATTAGTATAGTAGTCAGAACAACACTATTTTTAAAAAAAGATACAAATTGCTAAGCAAACATGCAAAAACATTCTGTTAGTAGGGTTAGCTTTAAGTACTCATACCAACATGCAGCTACCAATGCTATTAATTGCTACTCTCTGATAGGACATATTTACCGTTATTCGTATCTCTAATTGTTCGAGGGAAAAAGGACATTTTGAATCTATCAGTTCGGCAATCAATTTCTCTAATTTAATGATTATGGTCCAGTCTGCCATAGTAAGTTGGGGTTCCCCAAGTAGCAAAAAAATATAGAAAAATGATTTTAAAATATTTTAAAATATTTTGAAATCATTTTAAAATCAAAAAGTCATAAGATAGCAAAATTCATGAGTTTTCCATAATTTTAAAATATTTTTAAAATAATTTTAAAATAATGTAGTAAGTACTGCTCTTTTAATGTTCTGTGTCATTCTTTCATTTTGTTGAAAACATGTATAGGAATTCTAACTGAGACATTTAAAAAGGTGTTGCAAGCATTTTACATTTAAATATATTTTGATATCATTTCAAAATTATTTCAATACAATTTTGAAATTATTTCAAAATATTTTAAAATTATTTCAAAATATTTTAAAATTATTACAAAATATTTTTAAATTATTTCAAAATATTTTAAAATTATGATGAAATTATTTTAAAATAATATTGAAATAATATTAATTTCTATTAGGCCAGGAGGATCGGTGTGAGTGAAAGTACACCTGAAGTGTGGTTTTAAACGCGATTCTCGATCTGGGAAAGCGATTGAAGATGAGTCCACGGATGGTTTTTTTCAGACCCTCGTAGCCGGTATCGGACTTAGATTTTTTCGGCAAGCGTACCACTGATTTCTGTAAGGCCAGGAGGATCGGTGTGAGTGGAAGTACACCTGAAGTGTGGTTTTAAATGCGATTCTCGATCTGAGAAAGCGATTGAAGATGAGTCCACGGATGGTTTTTTTCAGACCCTCGTAGCCGGTATCGGACTTAGATTTTTTCGGCAAGCGTACCACTGATTTCTGTAAGGCCAGGAGGATCGGTGTGAGTGGAAGTACACCTGAAGTGTGGTTTTAAATGCGATTCTCGATCTGAGAAAGCGATTGAAGATGAGTCCACGGATGGTTTTTTTCAGACCCTCGTAGCCGGTATCGGACTTAGATTTTTTCGGCAAGCGTACCACTGATTTCTGTAAGGCCAGGAGGATCGGTGTGAGTGGAAGTACACCTGAAGTGTGGTTTTAAATGCGATTCTCGATCTGAGAAAGCGATTGAACATGAGTCCACGGATGGTTTTTTTCAGACCCTCGTAGCTGGTATCGGACTTAGATTTTTTCGGCAAGCGTACCACTGATTTCTCTAAGACCAGGAGGATCGGTGTGAGTGAAAGCACACCTGTTCACCTCCTAGATAATCATTAGAAAAATGCAGTATGGACTGACAATTCAATTCCAATAAAACTTAAAACCATTGCTATGTTAACAATATTAATATGGGAAATAAAATTCTAGGATCAAAAATTGCATCTCTTTAAACAATGTTTAAACACTTGCATTTTAATTTTCATTAATAAAACTCAAGATCCGATGATCAAACACACTAAAGTTTAGGTATTTTTTTAAAATATAGCATTATCATCGACTACAAATCACAACTTTGGTGCACACCAACAACTTTAACCGGAATATTCATTTTATAGTTCGCGGTTTTTGGAAAGGTATCGACATGGAGGAAAGTATCGACTATATCAACAATCGCAATGCAAAGTCGATTTCTACATTCAAAATGGCAGCGATGGCAGTAATGTGCAAAGCAGGGAGTGTGTAAATATAGTATCCCTGGTGCAAAGATTATAATACACAGGTAATGTGCGTCAGCATGTTCGTGAATGTGTTCATGTAAAGTCAGCACGGAGACGAGCAATAGGAATGAAAGTGATCTCGAAACGCATCGTTTTTATGAAGTTCGTTACCATAGAAGCTTATTTCAAAATTGGAATTACGATTAAGGTACGGCGAGTTAATTTTTCTTTCACAAAGCGAGTCTGCCGAAGAAAGTTCATAAATCTGTCATTGTTTATGTTTTGACCTGCCTTCTATATAGTCTTGATTGAACTCATGACATAAGAATTGACCACGTTTATTTATTTTTCAGGCGCAACATTTTGGGACATAAGTAATGAACTAATGAGGGTTCAGCTCATCATTCAACGATTCAAATCTGTGATAAACGTGAAAATGTTATGGGTATTTGTGTCTTCCTCAGTGCAGTGATGACTTTCGATGACATTTTAAATAACTATCTCTTGAAAAAAACCTACTTTTCAATTAGAGTGGAACATTGTTCTTTTAAAACACTTGGTTACTGAATACCAGGATAAACCTTTTAAAATGTAGTGTTGTGCAGGAAGCAAGGTCGATCATAACTCTTGATTCTCATGCCGTGTGGTGTGGCATTGGCTTATGTAGCGTTGGCTACTAGAGATAGTACTGCTAATGTGGATTCTTATTTTTTTATGTGCTACTTAGGCAAGTGAATTATTGAAATTTGAAGTAGTGCCAATAAATGTATAAATATCCAGCTGTTTTTTGTTTAAAAGTATGCATGGTACGTTCAAGTTGTTCCTGAAAGTTATTATTAGGACGATCATAGGTAGTAGCCGTCACTTAATGGAAGTCCGTTTGGTAATATCAAATTAAAGACTACAAATCTGCTGTCTTTACTTCAACCGGTTTCTCGGCATGATACTATTGTGTACTATACTATAGAGTGGGCTAAATGTAGTCTGAACTTCTGAGGAGTGTTAATGTAGCAGAAGTAGAATCGATAGGGTTAGGAATGAGTGGGTCATGAAAGAATGTGGGTTCGATACTGCTCCAGTAATAGACAAATGAGATGGTTGTGCTTTGTTGATTTCGCCATGTTAAGATAATGGACGATTGTCGAATGATGAAACAGTAATATAAGTGTTAAATGAATGGTGTGTGAGGTAGGGGTGGACCGAGAAAGTGGTGGTTGAAGGGGAGGAATGAATTATAGGAGGCTTAAGAAGTGGAGAGTGTGTATGAAGCAATGTATATAGGGGTAAATAGAGGCAAACACTTAAGGTTTGATAGGCTAAGTCTGAATGGAGGAAGCTGTTGAAGTAGAGCAAGGTATACAAGCATATCATTATAAGTGATACTTTTCGACTATGCTTACGCCGTAAGGGAATGGCATATATACATATATTGTATAAAAGATTTGGAAAAAAATATAATATATTATTTTAAAATGATTTCTTCATAAGTTTAAAATATTTTAAAGTATATTTCAAAATATTTTATACTTCTGAAGAAATCGTTTTAAAATAATTTTAAAATATTTTAAACTTATGAAGAAATCATTTTAAAATAATTTTAAAATATTTTAAAGACCAAAAAAATAAAGTGAACATTATTTTAAAATAATTTTAAAATGATTTTAAAATATTTTTCAACATATTTTAAAATAATTTATTCATAAGATTTTGCTACTTGGGTCGTAAAATATTTTTAACATCATCACTGAAAATATTGCCTTGGAATTTGTTTAAGAGATTAAGTCTAATTTTCAACCTGCGATCTGACAATGATTCCCATTTCAATTCATTTAATAGACTGGTTACGCTAATATAATTATCGTATCGTCCCTTTACAAATCTTGCCGTTCTTCGCTGCACACGTTCAAGTTCATTACTTAGACCGATTTCGTAGGGATCATATACACTGGCACCATATTCCAAATGAGGTCTAACTAGGGAAAAGTAGCTGATTTCTCGTACATGATCGTCACATTTACCCAATACTCTTTTGATGAAACCCAGTTTACGATTAGCTTGACCCATTATTTCACGTATATGTTTACCCCAGGAAAGATCATGTGTTAGTCTTATTCCAAGATTTTTAATGGATTCCACGTTTGTTATTTCATTATTACTTATTTTGTATGTGCTTGGAGGAGAATTATTCTTTTTCCAAAAATTCATTGCTACATATTTTTTTTAATTTACTTAATTCTAACTGCCATGTATCACACCAATTTTCGATTGCTTGTAGGTCATCATTTAAATATTGCTTATCGTTTGGGCTTTGGAATTTCCCTGTACACAACTGCGTCATCGGCAAATAGACGAAGCTTACTTTTTACCACCTTACTGATATCATTAATGTACCAAATGAACAGGAGTGGACCTATCACACTACCTTGTGGGACACCCGAAGTGACTTCAATTTTCCGGTGAGGTAACACCGTCCAAAACAATCCTTTGGACCCGATCATGTAGAAAATCAGTTATCCATGATATAATGTTACTGTCTAGCCCATAAGATTTTAATTTCAGAATTAGTTTGGTATGAGACACCTTGTCAAAAGCTTTTTTGAAATCTAGAAAAACAGCATCCACTGAAATATTATTTTCGCCAGAAACTAAAGTATCGTGGGAAAAGAGAGCATGAGTATCTATGAAATTGGTGTCGGGTTTCAAGTCATGCATGGTATTAATGGGTGTGTCCTACATGATTGGGATTTGGTAGTTTTTCTTCTTTTCTCCCCAGTTACTTTTAGGTGTAGTGTTTGCTTTGTAGTGTTCATTTTTGTTTGTTGTGTCATTGGTCCTGGTGTGGATGCACCCCCTGCCACACACCCTCGAGGTGGCTTACAGTCGTAGATATAGATATAAGCCCACCAGCTAAAAGGATTATAATAAACTACAGGCACAAACAATTTTACGACGAATTTGGCAGTTTCATATTCTAATGTAAGCAGGATAGTTACTTAAGTTAACCATGTTTTGCTCTAAAGATCCATTCATCTGGATGAATACGCGAATATTCCAAGCAGGGAAATTTATCATACATGTAAAATTTAATACATTAATATCATCTATTGTGAAAGGCGTAATGTTAGCCGTGAATCTATCCCATAAGAATGTAAACATCGCTTGCTATTGGCTGCCGGAATTTTTGTTTGGTTATGGTTTTCTTTATGGTATCCTTATGGTTGTCATACCGGAAAGGGACTGGCTTGCGATTATTACGACTCAGAACTGGGTAATTTATAGCCCACCTCGTTTGAAAATAGCAGATCGGGCAATTACGATCCGTGGAATTGAAAGGCCTTATAATGGCGACACCGATTCAGAATAGCACCCTAAGCGCTGTTCTTGCGGCTGCTTTTCACATTTTTAAAGTGCGATAATACTTTTTAGATCATTATTAGATACATTTTTCTTCGTTTCGCGTGACTAACTCGTTGGCGTCTTAATCATTTCCTAACCTCCGCGTTGTATCACCTTGGTTCCCTATTCTCACTCTTGCACTTATGTGGAATTATATCTGATGAAAAATAACACCATAATTTGGAGGAAGTTTTTCCACATATTCTCTGTTTTACCATTTTTACTGAAGTTATAATACTTTTTAAAAATGTCTCTGGTCGCGCCGATATCCGTAAAAATTTGCTATAGTAAAAAATTAATCATTCTTTTAATAAAAAGTTTTTTTTCAGTGTTCAGGGGAAATTTAACTACTAACTTTTAGTCACTTATCTCATCGACATTTTCAACTTTAATAACTATTTTGGTGATGTTTGTCGCAAGTAAATCAAGTACGTTCTTCCCTCTATAAAGCAAGGCTACTATTTTATGTAGTGCGTACTACCCGAACAGGTTCAGCAATGACTCACTGATTTCTGTGTCCCTACTCCTAGACTTATCACTAAATGTTTTACAGACCATCTATGGTGTAAATCTCCCACTACAATAATCAGTTACGGGACTTGATGGATCTTATCTGTTTCTCGAGTTGCTAATATTGAGTGTACATCGGAACGCTGTGGTCTACAGTAGGCACAAACATATTACTTTCGATTTAGCACATTGAATGGAACATAATCTACATATGCATCTCCGCAATACCCTGCAATCCAATACGAGGGTGTGTGGCGGAGGGTGAACATATGCTACATGGAAAAAATATTAATAATATGGGTCACATGAAGCTACATGTTTAGTATCTACATAGTAATAAATGGATTGTCTGTTGATACATGTATCATGCGTACAGACTACGCTACAAAATTTTGCCCAACTATCCCTTTGCTATGCTGCCTTTTGTGATCACTTATAGTCCGGGGGAAAGTGTCATTTGAAATCTTTCTCTGTAATATTATGTATCTGATCGAATCTTACGATCATGTACGAGAATTCAGCTACTTTTCCCTTATTATACCTCATTTGGAACATGCTGCCAGTGTATGGGATCCCTACGAAATCATTCTAAATAACGAACTTGAACGTGTGCAGGGAAGATCGGCAAGATGTAAAGGGCCGGTATGATAACCTTACTAGCGTAACCAGTCTACTAAATGAATTAAATTGGGAATCATTGTCAGATCGCAGGTTGAAATTAAGACTTAATCTCTTAAACAAATTCCAAGACCACATTTTCAGTGATAATGTTAAAAATATTTTGCGTACCCCAACTTACTATGGTAGACTGGACCATAATCACAAAATTTAGAGATATTGATTGCCGAACTGACAGATTCAAAATGTCCTTTTTTCCTCGTACAATTAGGGATATGAATAACGGTAAATATATCCAGTACGAGTGTAGCAATGGATAACAATGGTAGCTGCATGTTGGTATAAGGACTTATAGCTAACCCAACTAACGGCATGTTTTTGCATGTATGTTTTGCTATTTTTATCTTTTTTTAAACAGCGTAGTTTTGAACAGAACCTATACAAGTAATAATCCTTCTTTTATGCATTATATGTATAGTGCATGTCTGGTGAGAGTTCACCCCCTGCCACACACCTTTATGGTGGCTTGCAGGGTATTATGTAGATGCAGATGTAGAATCTAGCATAATACGCAGCTATTTTGTTATGTATGTTTACAACTTCGGTACAGCTATCCGATTGAAATTTATATAATGGATTGATTGTGTATTTTATCCAACGATAAGATGATGATTCCCAACCTACTTGTTGAATTAATACTGATATTTCACTAAACCTATCGCAATGCCTTTTAAAAAACCTAACTGCTATACGCTGCACACTGTCTACCTCTCTGATCAAATCTATTTCATTTGGATCCCATACAATGGCTACATATTCAAGGTGGGGCGTAACTAGCGATAGATAGCATCGCTCTTTTGTATTCTCATCACATTTCCCAAGTGCTCTTTTTATAAATCCTAGCTTTCTCTTGGCTCGTCCGCATATATCCCGGATTTGCATTTCGCACGATAAATCTTTACAAAATGTTACCACCAAGTACCAAAATATGGTTTCAACGATATTGAATTTCGTATCTCTAATGCTATAGTATCGCTCTGTGTAATTATTCCTTTTCCAAAAATAATAGTTTCACACTTTCTAAGGTTAAGTTCTAACTGCCATTTGTATCACCACTCTTGAATTGCATCTAAATTCTCGCTAAGGGATTCGATATCGTCTTCTTTTGATATACCACTGTTCACTAACGCATCGTTAACAAAAAGTCTAAGTTTAGGACCAAAATATACACTATTGAAATGCAACTAGGTTACTACGTGAAAACATACCTATGATATGGGTCACATTCAGCTACATGGATAGTATCTACACAGTAATAAAGTAATTATTTTCGAGGAAAATTTCACTATCAGCAGTTTCGCTTGTTAACCAAGTTTCTGTTCCTATAATTATGGCAGAATAACTCTCTATAAGCTGATGGAATCCGGGTATTTTGCTTCATAAACTACGACCATTATATACTGAAAATTCATATATTTTAATATGGCTGCTTATTGCATGTGTGCTGTTTCTGTTTTCTAAATTTTTGGGAAAGTTACGGTTGAGAAATTCGTGTTTTTATTTTTATTAATATGTTATTCCTTCTTCTGTTTTTTCTTCCATCCCGATGAACCTACACTGTTTTGTCTGAATAACTCATTATTCTTTGCTATCTTGATGAATGGTAAGTTGGTAATGGAATGAACCACTATTTGACCTACTCATTGCCCTACTCTCTATTGTAAAAAACGATTCCCTTTGGCAACAGAATATGTCTCCCATGCAGCACCTTGGAGACAATTGAATTTCTCGTTGCCTTTGGGATTCTAAGAGGTAACATAATACTCGTGGTATCATTCCATACTTCAAATTCTCACGTCTCCTCGAAGGAGGAATGAAACCTGACACTGATTCAGATGTTGAATCATCTTCACACGTGTGGCTTCGACTTCTCGTGGTTTGAAATCACGGGGGTGGGGAGCTTTCGGAGCCGGAGTGGGGGTAAGACGGAAAGGGATACATCTTACATATTTCCATGATATCTTTCGTCACTGTAATTTCAGCTGCTTGTGCTCTCCTTCTGAACCCAAATAACTTTTTTTGTAGAACTTTTTCGAAGGTGCCCTTCGATTCTGAACGGGACGGTAAAGATAGGAGATAATATAGCAGTTGTGATTTTACAGGAGAGAATCTTATACTTATTAATTATAATAATATTGCCCGGCCGTCCCTTCACACTCGTATTCACTAACTTTAACGTAGTATCCGGCATACCATTATTGACGTCGTTGCAAACGCAATGTTCTCTACGTTACTAGTAATATCGACCAACATCTCTGCAAGCGAAGTGTTGCGCTCGTTAGTTCCGATTTATTTACATGCGAAAAATAGGGTAACACTTAGTTCGTTGAACATCCATCGCTAAACAGAGCATGTCGGTATGAAACGTATTCGTTAGATGGGCCTAACACTGCACATACATGGAATTAAATTATTAAAAATGATAATGTTAAATATAATATCAATTCAAATGTATTTATCACTTCACTCTACTTAATTTTGGCTTAACTTCATTCGGTTAAAATGGACAAATACAGACCGAAATCCTGTAACCGTTAAACACTTGAATCCCAAAAAAACCTTCCAATGAGTCCTCTTAGTTTTACCGAAAAAAAAACTTAATCCATGAGTAGTACTAGTGCATTATTCGTAATGAAATGCTTAATGTCCTTATATATATATGCAACAATATATGACATCAATTGGTACACTCGAATGTATATTGTTGGTGATATTTTCAACTATACATATCCGTAATTGCACGAGGAGAGAAGGACATTTTGTTTCTGTCAGTTCGGCAAACACTCTCTCTAATTTTATGATCATGGTCTAGTCTACCATAATTTGGTGGACTTAGCTAAATATTTGTATACGTTACCATCCATTCACATTTCAAACCATTTCAAGAATAAATTAAAGTGTACCCATTGAGAGTGTAAACCGGGTAAGAAGGGTGTGATAAAATATATATCAGGATATCGTAACTTAAATCCATTGATTACTCTTAAGTTGTATGTTAGGTGAATGTTAATGAGTATCAATGTCTTTCTTGGTATTCTAATTGCCAATAGAATATGTCTCCCAACCAACACCTTGGCCACAGATGAATTTCACGTTGCCTTTGAGATTCGACAAGGTAACATAATACTCATGGTGTCCTGACTTCCACCAAATTCTCACGTCTCCTCGAAGGAAGAATGAAGACACTGCTTCAGCTGCTGAGTCATCATCACACGTGTGGCTTCGACTTCTGTGGAGTGTTGCAATCATGGGGGTGAGGAGTCTTCGGAGCCGGAGAGTGGGGTAACTCGGAATGGGGTATTTTCATGAAATCTTTCGCCTGTATAGTTTCAGCTGCTTGTGCTCTCCTTCTGAATCCAATAACGTTTTTTGTATAACTTTTATAAATTTGTAGCACGTTAAAAAAAACGAAAATTTCTTTTCACTCCCCATTGGTGGCGCAGAAATTACAATGTGCTCTTCTATATCTATTAAGTGGAATTTGTTACACGTTTTGTGACAGGCTAACCAGCATTTGATTATCTGCAAACTGCACTTTTATCCCACTTCCTGGCTTACCCCAATCCGGTTTTTCCGCAACCTAAATATTATAAAATTCGAACATATCGGACTTGCTGCGGCTTTTGGAATTAAAAAAACTTAGTCACCCGTAAGGTAAGGTATTGTTCTTCGTTGCTCTCTTCGTAATGTTTTATTTTTTTAACTAAGATCTGGTCCTCTGGTATTCTTGAGAATCAGCATCTGGACCTCAGGGCCTTTTCCCAAATGAAGTCTTATATCACTCGAGTGCAAATTCATGGGTTTTTGGCGAGTGACTGCAAGTTGATGCTGGCCACATTCCTTCAGTCAACCTTCTTGTTATTAGCCCTTTCGCGCCCGAGTTTCGGGGAGGGAAATTCTTCCTCGTTACGAGTCTCTTGAAAATTTTCTTCCCTCCCCTGTACGAAGCTTCCTCGCGTCCACGGAAGGCAGAGGTGCCCTTCCTAACCATTTTTGGACCAAACTCAGCGGGTCGCCGATCCCTTTCCTCGGCCGCTGTCCCAGACCCTCAAAGGATTAAAAGACTCCTTCACAGCGCGAGTCCACGGTCAACTGACGGAAATTGTAATGTTTAATATAAACAAATATTCGTTGTTCGCATCGATTTTTTTACATTTAAAATGAATTTATTGTATTTTTCTGAGCGTGCAGAAATTTTAAACGAAGTTCTAACGTTCATATTGACGGATTTAGTACATTTCTAATCCAAATCGACTGTTCTATAACTCCGTTGATATTAAGAGGGCGCAGGAGAGGAAGCTTTCCGCAGCCTTCTCTCAACAGATGGCTCTGTTCGCAGCCCGCGACGTCGGATGTAGTTCCTACAATCGCCTACAGTCGCGCCGAGAATACGTCACCGGCGAGCGGGGGGAGGGGAGTGGGGTACCTCTCTCCCTCCCTTATGTCGCAACCTGCTTGCTATTCATTCCATTTCTCGGAAGACAAAAGACAGCGGAGTGACCTCTCAAATTACAATCCCAGCAGAAGCCATCGTTCTCACTATCGGGATATCTTCATCAGGCCCAGCGCAGCTAAAACTTCGGTAGACAGGGAAATTTTGGAAACTCGCCGAAATGGCGCATACAAAATGAAATTGACAACATTTATTTAGTATGTGCTTATACAATGATCATGCAATCAATGCATGATTACATGATTGAATGTACAGCTTACATATAAGACCCGCGGCAGACCTCTACAAAAATGTAAATATGCCAGGAAAACGCCGTAACATTTAGAGGTGTTGTCAAAATCGAAAATAAACTCACACGAGCGATGTAAGTCGTTGAGGAAGTAAAGCTGGAGAATTGCGGGGGAAAGTGGGGAAGTTGCTCGTAACGGGCCGATCATTCAGCTTTGTGTTGAGTGAGTAGAACACCAAAGCCGTTGCTTTCAAACGTTTTTAATTATCTCAGAACTAATTTGGATTGTTCCCATAAGAGCCAAATGTGTCGCAAAAACATATTTTTAGTGGGGAAGTCCTAATGATTTCAGGTATGAGACCCATTTGCTTTTTACATTTGAAGTCTTGGGGGAAATTCGGCCACGGCCAGGGTCTTTCCTGTTGGCTCGAGTGCCTAGGCATTATCTTGAAATCAGCAAACTGCTTGTCAATCCACACTAATCGATAAAGAGAATCCTTGCGATTGCAATCACTCTGCAAATATAAGACCGAACAGTGGCATATTATTCCTCATATGCATGTTGATCGTGAATACAAACTTATACACCATTCATGGGGTCGGCTTCACTTCTGCTTGGCGGAGCCCTTTGTTCCATTTGGTTTTCATTAAGCTGTCTGGACATACAACTTGATTTACATCAAAACTTGTCTTTTACTGTAGAGTCCAGAAGGAAGCCACGCGTATACTGGCTGAACACTGGGACCAAACGCCGTTAATGAAGTACGGTATAGATTTAAATGATATCATTTCGATTGGTAAAATCCCGTTTCTTATCCACAAAGTATGAAGAATTTTGGGCAGAAGAAAATTATATTTTGACGGACACATAAAATCAAATGTCCTACGGCTGAAAAATCGGAGTGACGTTGGTGGTGTTACTTGAATGCACTCTGGTAACTGTGCTTCGACTAGTGCATGTTGGTTGGCTGAAATCATCCATGGATCGTTCATCTAAAACAGAAATATTGGTTTGCCCAGCCCAATAATTAATGAATAAAAGGAAATTATTGTTGTTCGCGCTCGAGCTAAGTTATTGGTCCAAATACTGATCATATGTATTGCGTAATTGCTTCCCCGACTATGATCAAGTCACAAAAATTCTGAAAACAGTCTCTTCAACTTCTATTTTCCATTTTGAGTCAAATTGCCTGGACACCCTTTGGAAACAAATACCTCGAGCAAAAGTGTTCCCGAGGAACATATTCAATATTGAGCTGTATTTTAATCGGTAATTTTACTTATTTGGCCAATACGCTCTTCCTTAGTTTTTTCTACGCTATAAGAAATCGTTCGCTAAATTTTTGCTTTATAGATACTTAAACCCCTTTTAGACCACAAAAATTGTGGAACGATTTCTGGCTTTGGTGTTGGAAGAATTTTCTTAGCCGTTTGTTCTGGTGGTCGCATGTTCTACATTTGCCCATTAGTTACTTGCAAAATATATGATTAGTCCACAAGTCTATAATATAACTTTGGGATCTAGTGGCATTTTGTTACCTTTGGAGAGAATTGCACAGAAGATGACTTTGCTTCGACTGTGTGATCATCATCATCGCCTGATGAAAAAGTAACGAAAGAAATTCCGTTGATTCCGGATATCTGTCTGTTTTGGTGACGTTTTAGTGACCAAAGAATATTTTTACCGTAGAAGATGATCCAGTGAGATATTTCAAAATGAGTAATTAATTAAACACATGCGATGAAAGATAAATGAAAAATGATTATCTTGAAAATGTTTGAGCTGATTATTTGCATTAAGGAAACAAAAAAAGTTACATACAAAAATTCAGGCGGAGTTAAACTTCGATTTCTCCAGCAATATATTTTAAAATTATGAAAAATTCATAAAATTGGAAATGGAAAGGTGTTGAAAACCCATTAAAATTACGTTGTAGGCCACAAAGCGTCATCATGCGGCCTGAATATCGCACATTTCACGGCCAATATGAATGAATGAACGAATGACGGTCTTCCTACTCAATACTTTATGATGCTGACATGTAGATACATTGCACGATAGCTGGCAGTATTCGAAAAGCAAATAGACAGCAATAATCCCAGGCAGGTTAGGTGGAATGATATTCTTGCTCAAATCCAGCAAAGGGAGGGCGGTTTTTCATAAAGCCGTTAGACCAGGAGAAAAAGAGATGGGCATAAAAAGGATTTCTTAATCTACTATCCACGATAATTTCTCTTAAAGCGGCGAAATATGACTACCTTTCTGAAAGCAATTGCAACAGTAGAAGATAGAACCATCCGCCTATCATGAGATAAGATCCGAATTCCCTTGAACGACAAGACATAGGTATGCACGGAGAAAGAGAAAAATAGGTCGATGTAAAGTTCGAAGTTCGTTTTTTGTTAACTTTTTCAAACGAGTGAAAGAGAGCGAAGAGAGGGACACCGGGAGAATCCCAGGATCTTTCCAGACTGTGGGAGAAGAAACGAAGCCTTCATAAAGAAGATAAGAAAGACGGATAATGTTACGTTTGGCGAGAACGAGATAGTTAAATACAGCGTTTAAAATGCATGCACGGAATAATATACGTCCTTTCTGGATGCAAGCAGGTTTACATTTCGGGGCAGGCAAGCTGCCTGTATTCCGTTACATATCCGGGCCAGACAGGGTAGGGTGAGTCCATCACCTTACCCTGTTTGAAATTCCCCCGTGGTGGCCGAAATCTAAGTCTAATGTTCCATCAGAAAGGAATCCGATTTTCTCTCCGAGCGATAGTGGCGGCGCTCAATTTCTTGGGAAAATGTTTTCTCCCATAGTACATCGACACCTTCCTGCTGCTGCAGTAATTTTATAACGCGTTTTTCATTGTCATGTCCGGATTGCATGGCTGCAGTATTGATGTCACTGTATAACATTTTATTTTGCTTACTAAGGTGGCCGAACCGGTTGTTTTTCGTCGGAGGACATACGCTACAGAAATTAGATACCGTCAACCGCTTTCTATGTTTCTCCATTCCAAGTTGGCAGCCTACTTGATCGACTGTGGTCTTTTCTAAAGTGTCTCTCTCCAAATTTGTTAATTTCAGAGACGCAAAAAATTCCTGCGCTTCGACTAAATCCATACCACTGACTTAAATTGGCACATTTTGCAATTCAACGTAAACACTGACCTTAGCCCCTCCCGTTTTTCAAACATGGCCTGCACAAGTTCGAAGGATTCAGGCTTAACTATGCGCAAATCCATAGTGACAGAGAAAAATAACAATAGGTATTTCCATTCGTAAATTTACTGACGGAACAACTACTAATAGTTTCAGCGCTTCTGTGCCATCATTGGTTCCTTCCTGCGCCATCGTCAGGTGCAATTTAGGAATGCAAATTGTTATTTTTCTATGGCCTCCATGTCCGAAAATCGACAGTTCATCGGACTATGGCACTCAAGCACAGCGATCTGCTTGAAAAAAGGCAATATCCATGATTCTTCTTCCAGTTACTTAGGCTTCCTCTGAGCCGTGTCTTCTGCGTCATGAAACTCCTCGAAGACTACGCCGACGCGGGAATCACCAAATGCCTTCTCAACGTGATGGAAATCCTCATTGAAATCAATATTGAAAGGGTCATGCTGACTTGATACGCTTTTCTCAACCTTGTCTTTTTTCTTGAAAATTTTCAACTTATTGCGAGATAACTTCGAGTAAGGAACCCCATTTCTTCCCATTGTCACCAAAGCAGATAAATAACTACGTCGATTCCTAGACGACACTAACACACTGCCCTTGTCCTAGCGCTACCCACTCACGTGATCAACTCGAATGAGGAGACGGAGTATGAAGGGAGAGAGGGGAGGGTGAAAAGGTAGCGTAGTGGTAGCAGTCACTCCGCTGTCGATACGGGATGTCCCCATGTTGCGAAACCGCTGAAGCGACCGAATGGGCTAGTTGTTCCTCCTGCGGCCGGCAGGAGCCGCCACGTCTAGATGCATAAATTTTGCAAAACATATTCGAGCATTTTGCGTTAAACCGAAGGGTTTCAATAATACTTTTTTATTTCTCCTTTATTCAAATGATATTTCAGAGGTCCTGTGAGAGTCCAATTTTCGCGTCGATGCGTAGTTATCCTAATATAATTAACAAAAAAAAATTAAAAACGCAATTTCTCAAAGTAGCTCTCACAGAACCTCGGGAATCTCGCCTTAGTTACGTACAAAAAATTTGAAAGCGATCTATTAAATATTAAGTCCAAAAACATTGGAAGAAAATTTAGACCCCACTCCTGCGCCCTCTTAACGTTAGAATTTCGTTTGAAATTTCCATGCGGTAAGCAAAAAAAGATGAATTCGTTTCTAACATTGGATTTCTAAAGTAAGTAACAAATATTTTTTTGGAAAAAACACTGCAAATGGCAGTAGTTGACCGCGTGGGGAGGATAGGAAGGGGTCGACCTGAGCGGCCGAGGAAGGGCCTGGGCTGGCGCTTAGCCGGATCTCGAGGGGCGAGCGCGTACGTGGGTCTATTGTTTCCGCCACGGTCACTTTCTCCCGACCTGTGCCGCATAGGAGCGGCTTTCGGCGCGAAAGGGTTAGGGTTCTTGAGTCATACTTTCTCCATTTATTTCCCTTGTTACTCGAGAAGAAGCGTATTCAGGCACGATCTATCGCCTATTATGTCCTTGGCTCTCAGAGAGATGAAAATCTATTCATCGGAGGTCGTATTTGCAATGTTCGACGATGAGCGTCGTTTGTTTACGCCTGTACCTTTTATTTCCAGCACCAGGTCCGTCGAATGGGACGTAAAACCCTGGAAACTATGCAATTTTAGCGGATATTTTTCGGTGTTTTGTGTCTTATTTTATCAGCTGACTTCGCGGAAATCAATATATTCATGTAGAAAACATTCACGTCAACCAGTCATTTACAAATGATTTGCGATCCAATACTCCTCGCAAATATGACACAGTGAAACACGTCCGAGTACTACATTTCAAATTTCTCCAATGTAAGTGAACCAATCGAGGAAATAGGAGTGAATTCACCCTAGTGCTTGACGATAGACAATTTGTTCAGTTGGTGGTAGAAGAAGCCGCAAGGAATATTGCCAGTGACCGGAGGAATTCATTTATCAAATTCTTGAGAATGGAGAATTGAAAAAGCCATCGTAAGTAACTTGTATGCTAAGGAAGAATTCAAATAGCTAATTTTGAATTTAATCTTGTTTATGCAACCCGAATTCGAGAAAAATAACAGGATTGTGTTTCGTCGCAGCTGCAAAGGAGATGGAGGTTTGGTTCTCAGGCTATCCGGTGACTCACATTTCGTCAGGAGGTGTAAACAACTTCGGGATCAGGTTTCAACGCATCTGCTGTGGAGGGGACTGACTTCTTCCAACGCCGTCTTCATCGTGGGAAATAAAGAAGGGATACACTCCTTGCAAAGTGCCATGATTGAGTAATAGGGAGTATAAATCGAGATAGAAGTATTTTGTCTGAAAATGCAGCTACAGTTAATCGTTATCGGACGGAGTAAAATATTTCTTTAATCCTTTCGAATTCAGATAGTGCATTCCTTAAGATTGCGTATTTGATCTCATGTTCGTGATTTTTACCCCAAGGCGTTGCTGCAGTCATATAGTCACTCCTTGGGAGTTTGCTTGAGAGGGCGACGTGAACAAATTGATTTGAACGGCATTCACAGATCACGATGAGGTGAATCAGTACTTATTACAGAGACATTTGCGGTGAAGAAGAAACATAAGTTCTAAAGTGGAATGAAATGAGAGCCACCTCAATATACTCTTCCCCGGGTGAGTACAAATTTCCTCTTCCGAAGTGGAACCCAGAACCATAGCTAGAAATTCAAATATGTGGACATATTGGGCCAACATCTGCGGAATGCATTGCTTCATAACCCACGGTGCATGTTAGGGCATTCATCAATCACAAGGCTTGCAATAAAGCATAGAGGAAATAACATATCTACAGCTACATAACACCCTGTAAGCCACCATAAATGTGTGAGGCAAAGGGTGAATTCTCATCAAACATGCACTAAATATCAGGCATAAAAAAGTAATAATATACAAGTCTAAATTTAATTTTTTAAGAAAGATATCAATATAAAAGCAAGCATGAAAGGTAATTATGTTATTTGGGTTAGCTTAAAGTCCTTATACCATCATGCAACTACCTATGCTATCAATTAATACACTCGTATTGGATATATTTACCGCTATTCATATCCTTAATTGTCCTAGGAAAGAAAGACATTTTGAATTTGTCAGTTCGGCAATCAATTTCTTTAATTATGTGATATAATGGTCCAGGTTACCATAATAAGTTGGGGTTCGCAAAATATTTTTATCACTGAAAATATTATCTTGGAACTTATTTAAGAGATTATGTCTAAATTTCAACCTGCGATGTGACAATGATTATCAGTTAATTTTTTAATTACACTGGTTAAAATTACTACAATATATACATTATTGCATTTGAAAGCGAAGTCTGACAAATTATTCTATTGTGAATTTACAATAAGTCTCCGTACCTGAGAATGCAAAACTTTACTTGCGGTCCTCACAAATGTGTAGAAATAATGGCCTCATGAGGAGCTTCGTGTGCCCTTGCCATCTGGATTCTTAAAGCTCTGCATCACCCTATTAAGTAGCAATCTTCCATGTAGTACCCTTGTAAATTTTTGCATGCCATTAGTGCATGTTTGGTGATCTTCAACCCCTGCCACACATCCTAACGGTGGCTTGTAGGGTGTCGCGTGGATGAAGCCTCGTAGAGGAATCAAAGTTATTGAGGACGGTGGAAGCAGCCAATAGAAGTAACATGGACGCAGAATTAGTCTACAAGGTGATGATTCCATACGAACACAAGGAGCCCTCGTTGGCCTTCGAGAACAATCTATGCCACCTGTTTATTGAATGTCTGTCTGGGAATACACTTTCCGTAAATCGGTTTGATATTATCAAGACCATTCTGATGATGTAAATGAGGGCAAGCCTAGTTTTTGAGGAATGATGAATTATATTCTATCTATGAGATCAAAGGTAATGCGACAATGCATACAATTTACAACACTGATCTAAGTATCCAACAATGGATTGGAGTCCACTTTTCCCCTCATCGTTGTCTATCCGCCATAATAGAGCGCATCTGAAGCCCATTTTCCAATATAAGTGATCCAGCACAAGAACTATTGTGCCACTAGCGGCTGATTGATATTAAGGACGGAATGTGTCATGATTGGAACCGTGACCTACTAGGAAGTTTTGCAAGATCATTGACCGTGAGCGTGCTATGACTTGGTTTTCCATTCTGCCTACCTTAAAAAAAGACAAGATCGCGCAACCTCCGCAACGTGACGTGATTGGTCGATGGCCACTGTGTTCTAATGGAAGCTGCTAATAGCACACTACATCCACATCTACGTAATAACCTACGAGCCACCATGGAGGTGTGTGGCAGGGGGTGAAGTTCACCAAACATGCACTATTGACATGTAACTAGGATACTTAATAGAGAAATGCTAGATAATACGGTCAAAGACAGCTAGATGGTTAGTATCTATATAATTAGATAGGCATTATTGGTTGTTATTACATTCATCATTATTACATTCATCATGCACTATTGAGTATTATTACTATTTTTCACCTAATACCTGTCACTTTGCTACGCAGCCTATTGTGTGGTACGCGGGAAAAGTTACATTTTAAATCCATTGGGACGATGGTATATCTTTCTAATCATGGTAATCGTATCAAACGTAGCATAATACGCAGGGGTTCTTAAAAAAATCTGACGACATCTGTGAGCAAATCGCTTCCGAATTTACTTAAAAGGTTAAATCTAAATTTTAATCAGCCTTCTGATATTAATTCCCATCGTAAAACTAGTCCTGCATCAAGCAGGAAATTAATTAGTTCAGCGAGCATGCTGGAGATATTGCTTGACAGCTATCTTACTGGTGTTCTACATTACACGATAATACTGGGAAGACTAGCATACTAGCGACTATCCTCGGCCATGGATCATGTCATCACATGGGATGTGTTTGAGACCGTCGGAATTATTTCGAATAGGTAACCAAGGACTCACGTGGTACAAACACGAATGGTTTGCAAATATAGTTGCTCTGAATCCTTGGTGCAATATCATTTAACTGTTTCCACTTTAGTTTCTTTCATGTTTCGTGTATACAGCACGCACATGAGATAAAACACTTGTGTAAACCATGAATGAGGCTGTAATCAGCAGTTTTAACACACACCAAATTAGCGAACTATTCATGTTTACCCCACGTGACTTCTTGGTTAACTATTCGAGATAATCCCGAATGGTTTCAAATTTAACCCCCCTGGATCATTCACGTGTAAAACGGGCTTCATCATTTACCTACTACGGTCATAGTTGAGGGCATGTTGACTTTCCACCTTCCATTTCTCTCAGGTTCATCACAAACTATTCCACACGACAGTGTCGCGGCATGGAGCGTCAGGGTATACCTATTAATCACAACGATGGAATAAAGCTGAAAGCACATTTTAAAATATCTAGGAAAAACCCGATTGCGAAGATATTCACCTAGGCCTATGTCTGTAAATCGATACCGCAAGTAGGCTCCTGAAGTATTGTTGAGCCTGGAAATCTTTTTTCTTTAGAATACTGATCCGACTTATTCCTTCATTATTTCTTCTGAGGGAAGATGATCATTCACATCCAAGCCTTAGAATTTGTGGACGTAGTTTGTTGGTTCCCAGGAAGTAAGTCAAATAGAAGGTGATAAACAGCGTGAGGGCGTAATGGGGTTTACGACCAGAGGCCTTGGAATCCTCGTACCAGTGCAGCAAATTGATGTCATTAAGTTATTTCGATGGTGATAATAATATGCGTAGATTCAATTCTGTACTATATCAAAAATCGTCGGGTACAAAAGATATAACACATAACAATAAAAATGTGAGCAATCTTGATTGAATAGTCGGTATAGAAAGTTTTATATCTGAAACGGTACAGAGACGCTGTTCTATGATCCTTCAACTACTTGTACTTATTTATCTTACACTTATGCTAGATAAACCTGCAATAAGAAACATAGAGTGTGTGAATAGTACCTCGAATTCAATGCTGAAAAACATCATTATAATATTAATTTGTGACGATTGTGACACTTATGTCAGGAAATTGGGACCAATTCGTTAGTAAACATGTTAATCGATTACTCCGCCTCCGATTAATCTCTCTAATCGATTAAAGAACTTCACATGAAAGGTAATGGATTACTGTGTGAAATGGTGGCAATCCTAATTACGAACTACTTTTACTTAGCTCTCTCCTTATCATGCGAGATAGACCTGCAATGGAATAGTGTGTGAAGAGTACTCGAAGAAAACGCTGCTAAAGCTCAGAAAAAATAAATTGTGAAATTATGTCAGGAAACTCTCTCTGAGATGTTAATAAACATAGTGAATTAATCGATTAATCGGCCTCTGATTAATCAATCTAATGGACTGACTAACTTCCGCTAACATTCGATTATAGTTAATCGTTTACAGAGCGTAAAGTAGGCAACCCTACTCCCCACGACTTGGAAACCCACATCCCGTTCAATTTCTTTTTTACAAATTTCCTCCGCGAGAAGTGCCTTTATGCGAGAATTTGATTGGTTGAAGAAGAAGAAACGTCACAGAGTGGTGTGAGGGCGATAGAGGGGAGGGTTCTCCAGGGGAGAATTCACAAGGCAAGCGGTCGCACTGCCACCAGACGGACTAGGGAGAAGTTATGGCGGGCTGCGTGCGTCTCTCATTTCGTCATTCTGCAGTCGGCGGTTGAAAGAGAAGAACGCGTTGTGTTTCGGTGATAAGCTCTCTGCGGTTCTCAAGCTACGAGGTCCTCAGTTGGCAGGTCCAGACTTGCATTTCTGTGTGGTGGATTATCCATTTGACGTATGTACCGAATTTTCGTAGATACATTTCATTAACTCCATTATTTTTCTAGGGAATGCAAATTGTTTTTGTATCACTATGATCAAAATTATTCTTTTCTCGCTCTTACTTTCTCATGTTAAGTGTCAACCGAAGCAATTCATCTTACTATGTTCTATTGATGCATGCATTTGGCGATTGCAATGTATGCCCAGTGCATTATATATGATCAGATTGGGAAATTGTTCTGATTGTCGTATTCTTAATCGACGATAGTGAGAAGAGGTGACTCCCGTCTTCTGCAAAGGAAACCTTTTTCCTGGCTTCAACGAGTGCACCTGCTCAGGACCAGTCTTGCATCTCAGGGTGACCCACGAGTTAATGCGGATAGTTCTTCAAGCGTGTTGACTCTATGTCGGTAGTTCATCCATAGCTTAGTGGTTGTAATTTATACTATATAGTCTTTTCATAGCTTAGTTTTCGGGAAAAAGCGTGATTAGGATGGCTTTGAATCGGTCTTCTGTCGTGACGCTCGATAATTCAGGCGAATGCGCGGCTCTAAGGGCCCGTATCGCCGAGTTGGAGAGAATCGTGTCGGAGCTCCGTTCGAAGGTAGAAGGGAGGGTGTCTGTCTCCGAGAGTGCTGGAGTTTCGGGTGGACTCATTAGTGAGGATCCAACCGTCACTACACCGCTCAGTGAAGAGGTAGCGCCAGCCCCTAAGCCCGATGAGTGGAGGGTAGTTACTCTGAGTAGCGGAGGTGTAAGGCTGCGGCGCGGAGCGGAGTTTGCAGAGGCAACTCCTCTCCCCGTCTCCAATAGGTTTCAGGCGCTTCCTATGGATGTCGCCGAGATTCCTGCAGCCGGCCCCGTCGCTACTCCGAGAGCTCTACCGAGGAGAAGCCGTCAGAGTGGGAAGGGGGGGATGCTAGTGATAGGGAGTAGTAACGTTCGGCGTGTGATGGCTCCTTTGCGGAGAAGGGCAGACCGCGAGGGTGTTAGCCAGGGCTTAACGTCTTGGTGCATCCCCAGTGGCGGTATTCCTCAGGTGACGAAGGCGATGGGAGCGGCGGTTGCGGGCACGAAGTGCTCTAGGCTGCAGGTCGTGGCCCACGTAGGCGTCAACGATGCCACCGACCGCAGACCCGAGGAGATTCTGCATTCCTTTAAGGAATTGGACTCTGAGGTGAAGCGGGTAAGTGAAGTCGCGGGCGTTGAACTGGCGCTTTCGATTTGTAGTCTGGTCCCGAGGATCGATCGTGGACCTCTGATTTGGCGTCGAGAGGTAGACATAAATCAGAGGCTACGCCGTTTCTGTAAGGACATTGGAGCCTCCTTCGTTGACCTTCAGCCGTCGCTTCGGTCGTGTAGACACCCTTTAAACCGCTCTGGAGTTCATTACACTCCGGACGCCGCCAAACGCGTGGAGGATAGGATATTAGATCATTGCAGGCCTTTTTTAGGGTAGATGGTAGAGTAGAGAGTAGGTCATGTAGTGGGGTAAATAACTTCTCGTTGCCAGTCGCTTTATCGGCTAACTTTCATGAAAGCAGAATTGAACCTCAAAATACTTCAGACATGACTACAGCTCTCCCTTGTAGCCTTAATAATAGTCGAGGTGAAAATATTTCCGTTGCGGTAGTTAATTGCCGAAGTCTTAAAAACAAGATACCTGAGTTCCATCACCTTATTCATACTACTGATGCAGATGTAATTATAGGAACTGAAAGTTGGCTGACGGATGACATTCCTGACTCAGAAATATTCCCCAAATCTTTTAAAATAGATAGAAAAGATAGACATAACAGAGCAGGTGGTGGTGTTTTCATTGCAGTCAAGAACTAAATAATTAGCAAAGCCAAATAATTAGAAATATTTCCCGACAACCCCTTAGAATGTGTTTGGTGTTCATTAGTATGCCCTAAATCCAAATCAATATCTGTCTGCGCATTCAATAGGCCCCCAAACACTGATGTTGAGTCATTATTAGAACTGGGAAACCAGATAAATACTATAACGTCCCGTAACAGTGAACGTAATATAATAATAGGTGGAGATTTCAATGCACCATCAATAGACTGGAGAACATACTGCTCAAAGCTGGAGGAAGGGACAAAGACATCTTTGAGATTCTATTAGATGTTTTCGCCAATAACTCCCTGACACAATTGGCTACAGCACCTAATAGAGGGGACAACACTCTTGATTTACTGGCAACCAATATCCCACAACATGTGACAATGATTGACACGGTTGATAGAATCAGTGACCACAGAGTTATAACTGCAAAACTCTCGCTATCTTTAGATAAAAATTTTAAACAAAAAAGAAAGATTTACATTATTAAAAGAGCAGACTTTGCTACCTTTAAAATTTATTTAAGAGATTCCTTATCGGATTTCAAAAAGTCTTCCATAAAGGTATGTACCAACGATTCATGGAAGTCGTTCATTAATATCATGCGCTCTGGGATCAACAGATTTATCCCTAGTAAATTCAAAAAAGAAAGCACTGAACCTAGGTGGTACAATGCCGAAGTGAGAAAATCCCTGAGACGGCAGCGAATATGTCATGCTAAAATGAAAAGAATTAGTAAACATATGCCCACTGATGAGCGTAATGTAATTATTGAAAATTATAAAATTTCCAAATCCACTGCAAAGACAGCCCTTAGTAATGCATTTGCAGAATTCAAAAGGAAAACACTTGGGGAACAATTGAAAGAAAATCCAAAAGTTTTCTGGTCGTATGTAAGGGAAGTGCAAGGCCATAAGTCTGCCGTCCATTCACTTAAAAATGATAGGGGTGAAATGACCACAAACACACACGACAAAGTTAACTTGCTAAATTCCTTCTTCCAAACCGTTTTTAACCCACCTTCCGGGGATTAAACTGTCGTGTTACCTGACCTCTTTCAGCGGTTGATGCAACCAATTGACATTTCCTGTAATGGTATTGAAAAATTACTTAAAGATATAAGCCCCAACAAATCTCCTGGCCCTGATCAAATTCCCTCCCGCGTATATAGAGAGTTAGCATCCGAAATTTCCCCCTACCTTAAAATAGTATTTAATAAATCCCTGACCGAATACGTCGTACCGATGGACTGGAAAGCAGCCGATGTAACACCCATTTTTAAAAGTGGTGATAGGGAGCAGCCATCTAACTACAGACCTATATCCCTCACATCCATTTCATGCAAGTTCCTAGAACATATAATTGTCAGTTCAGTCATGGGACACCTAGATAGCCAGAATTTATTGTCCAATGTTCAGCATGGCTTCCGAAAGAGCTGATCGTGTGAATCTCAACTTGCTCTCTTTTCTCACGATATTTTAGTTTCTGGCGAAAATAATATTCCAGTGGATGCTATATTTCTCGGCTTCAAGAAAGCTTTTGACAAGGTGCCTCATAGCAAACTAATTTTGAAATTAAAATCTTATGGGTTAGACAGTAACATTATATCATGGATTAATGATTTTCTGCATGATCGGGTTCAAAGGGTTGTTTTGGACGGTGTTTCCTCACCGGCAATTAAAGTCACTTCGGGTGTCCCACAACGTAGTGTGATAGGTCCACCCCTATTCCTTTTGTACATTAATGATATCCATAAGGTGGTAAAAAGTAAGCTTCGTCTATTTGCCGATGACGCAGTAGTGTACAGGGAAATTCTATGCCCAAACGATAAAGAATATTTAAATATTGATCTACAAGCAATTGAAACTTGTTGTGATACATGGCAGTTAGAATTAAACTTTAAGAAATGTCTTGTAATGAATTTTTGGAAAAAGAATAGCTCTCCTCATACCACTTACAAAATAAATAATAATGAATTAACAAACGTGGAATCCATTAAATATCTTGGAATAAGACTGACAAATGATCTTTCCTGGGGTAAACACATTCGTGAAATAATGGGTCAAGTGAATCGCAAACTGGGATTTACCAAAAGAGTACTGGGTAAATGTGACGATCATGTACGAGAAATCAGCTACCTTTCCCTTGTTAGACCTCATTT
Source organism: Platycnemis pennipes (assembly GCA_933228895.1). Lineage (NCBI taxonomy): Eukaryota > Metazoa > Arthropoda > Insecta > Odonata > Platycnemididae > Platycnemis > Platycnemis pennipes. The sequence goes on along the minus strand of CAKOGI010000003.1, from coordinate 1,530,721 downwards.
GGAATATGCTGCCAGTGTATGGGATCCCTACGAAATCGGTCTAAATAACCCAACTAACAGCATGTTATTGCATGTATGCCCTGCTATTTTAATTTTTAATTACAAATTTTATGCATGATATCTAATACTTGTTTGGTGAGAGTTCACCCCCTGTCACACACCTTTATGGTGGCTTGCAGGGTATTATGTAGATGTAGAACCGTGCCTAGCACTTTTCATTACTTCCCTTAATATAAGGGGCATAAAGGATGTGTATATGTAAGTTTTAAAACTATTGCATGTTATATTGCTATTAAATTCAGTATGGAATATTTCATGTACCTTATCAACAAAGTTTATATTATATTTAAAGTATAAATACGTTCATAGCTTGTGCCCCTCAAGGAGAGATGATAAAATGAATTGAATATATCATACATACCGAGGCATCAGTACTTAGCACTTTGGTTAACCTCCGAAAATTACTGGTGTACAAATAGAATAAAATAGGGCATTTGATAGAATTCGTGGCATGTGAGGGGAACAACCATGGGAACAAATTTCTTTATTACAGTTGCAACAGGGCATACTTCAAATGTGAAGCAAATTACTTGTTTGTAAGTGATAATATCCTTAATTCTTTTTATAAAGTTTAGAATTTTACTATAAAACTAATGGTTAACATTATCATAAACTAAAACAGTATGAACTCTACACACTTAATAATGTGTGATTATATTGGTGTGATTATAGTATGACCAGTTATAAAGCAATTCATAGCACCGGGAAAAATTATTATATAAACCATAAAATAGAAAATTAAAACAGCGAGATCTCCATTCTAGTGTAACAAACTATTGAGGTAGACAAAATTAAGGCCAGCTTGAAATAGGTCTCTATCTCGCAAATGGTTTGTCCTAGAGAGATGCCGTAAACTGCATTGTGTTTCTAGTCATCTGAAAAACCCGAAAAGAGTATTCCCGTTTCTGTCTACTCCAGGGTTCGACTCCTGGCGCCAAATATGTGTTTACATTGCTTTAAGGTCACTTTTTCTATTTATGATAGCGCAATGATTTTTTCTTTCGCTCAGTGAAATTATTAATTTTCAATCAAATTCTTCCATTTTTTTCTGTATTCAATGGGGAATAGTATTAACTTTCTTATTCCTTCAACCGATTTACACTTTGCGTTCGAGGTTTCTGTAAACTGCGTAATTTATTTTGAAGTTTACTGCTTTTTTCGGTTCTTTTCCTAGCGTTGCTAAGGACTTTATCATTGTTTTTTCAGCTCTTTACCGGATTGTATTTTTGGTGAAAGGTTATTGCCGTGCAATATGAGAGCATGTTGTCTGGAGTGCAGTCAAGTTGAAACCCTTAGAGTCTTTCAATGCAGCAACAATACCATAACAATAGAAGCTATTGTGCATTGTTTTGAGAGGTTACGTTTAAAAGTATATTTATTTGCGTGTGTGAATTGGTTTTTTCTCGAAGATTCATATAACCGTACGATGTAATATTGTGCTCTCATGATATGTATTCATGCGTTCATGTCAGAGTCTGTAGTCATATTACACACAGTATGTCCTATTCTTGTTCGTGCCTGCTGTTTTATTTCCTCTTATATTGCTAAGTTTGCTGCCACGTTTGACGTGAAATGTTTATTTGCCTCATGCACAGTCATTTCCTTCATGTGTCCTCAAAACATATACTAAAGATTTAAGATCGCTTCCTTGCACAATTAATTTTCTTTTTCATTCGTTAATTGCAGGTGTGACCTCTATCATCCTCACCGAAGCAGCGTATGATGACATAGGCAGGTTTTCACTTTTGAATACAGGGAACTTTGTGATGATTGGAGTTGTGGAGTGTAGCTAATAGACGAATATCCTGATTCTGCACTGATGAATAGTGTGTTCATTCATCTGTGACCGCCGTAATTTTTTTGTTTTTCTAGTTAAAGGAGATTTATAAGACTGCATTCTGCTATAACGGAAAAAAAAGTTTTACTCAGCTTTCATATTTATTTCATTATTTTTTATTAATTTCATTATCATTTTCCAATGCTATTTCTCGATGCCAATAATCCCATACTTTATTTCTCAATGCTAAAATTATAACGCTACCATTATTTTTTCCACTCGATTCTTTAATACCCTAGTTTAATGGTGACACATTAACTATCATAAATTATTTTATTTTGCAAGCTTGGTTGCTATTCAATGATTTTTATTTTACTATATGCTTAAGTATCACAGCTAGTCTTAGGTCTATTACCAAAAGAAGCTTAAACTTCCATTTCCGTCTTTGATAGGCCATCCATGGCAAATTTAATGTAAAATGAAATTACCATATTTTTACAGGAGTCAATAAAATTATTGTTCAAGAGATAGGGCCCTAAAAAGTGTAGAACAAACGACACTTTAATTTTGACAAGGGAATACTAAAATTTCATTCCTTTCTCATATTACATGCTTGCATAGTTATATAATCGAAAATATCGTCTAATGAAGCCGATACTCGATACATTGGATACCACCCAGACTCGAGTGGTATCGTGCAATCTATTGGCATCCAATCCCTTCCTAATTTGTTACTAAATGTGCATCAAGATTATATCTCCCAGAATGAGTATAACTAGCTGAACTAAGTAAAGCCGGGATTCCCTGAATTTGTGGTTAATGGTCCCAAATATTTATTATTTTCCACATTCGTCTTCGATTTCACAATGTCTTTATATCACATGTCATTTTTATTCATATTATATCCCTGATAATGTCTGTCATACACCATGGCTGTTTTGTTCTTCTTTGAGCTCGTTGTGTATATAGCATGGAGATTAAATGTACTCATAACAATATACTAGAGATCATATTTGCTGGTTTGTTGCATTCCCAAATCTGCGGCGATAGAGTGCCCTGCAAGACACTGCAGGAGTGTGTGGCACGGGGTGAACTGTCACCAGTTATTCATTACCTATCAGAGAATATTATTGCTACCAATAAAACATGCTGACATCACTTTTTCGTTTATTTCTTTTTCCTTTATTAACACAGGATTAACAATGCTACCACCTTGAGGATATTCGAAGCATGCTTTTGTAGACACGTGAAATGTTGGTCATAAAAGACACCTGATGCCAGTTAATACGTAGTAATGTAATGGTTTTTGACTAGAGATTGACTTATATCTTCCGGTTCGACTCCCATCGATGGCAGATAATTCATCACCTTTAAGTTCAGCACTTGATCCGTTCCGTCCCGAAAAAGTCCTTGTTCAATACTACGTCCGAAGGATGGGACGCAAACGTGGACTTCGGTATCCCTTCATTGGAAGAAGTCTAACACATTCGCCGATTTTATTGTCTCATCCCAAACACCCTGCCTGGATAATTTCTCTTCGTAACCCGACACTCGCCTCTAAATCTGAAAATAATTTGCGAAAATAACTTTTTCTATATGAATCATTCACGTCAGCCACTGATTTGAAATGCGTACAACATTGTGTTGTTTTCATCGGATGAATAAAAAATCTATCTAACAAAAATGTAAAAAATAAAACCATCTACATAGTACCCTGCAAGCTACCACAAAGATGTGTGGCAGCGGGTGATTTCTCACCAAACATACACTACATATCATGCATAGAAAAGGAATAGTATTAATATACTAGTCAAAATTTCACTATTTAAAAAGATGGAAATTGCGAAGCAAACATGCAAAAACATTATGTTAGTAGAGTTAGCTTTAACTACTCATACGTACATGCAGCTTCCAATGTTATTCATTGCTACCCTACGATAGGACATATTTACCGTTATTCGTATCTCTAATAGGAGGGAAAAAGGACATTTTGAATATCAGTTCGGCAATCGATTTATTTAATTTTATGATTATGGTCCAGTCTGCCATAGTAAGTTGGGGTTCACAAAATATATTTTTAACATCATTACTGAAAATATTGTCTTGGAATTTAGTTAAGAGATTAAGTCTAAATTTCAAACTTCGATCTGACAATGATTCCCATTTTAATTCATGTAATAGACTGGTTACGCTAATATAATTACTGTATCGTCCCTTTACAAATCTTGGCGATCTTCGCTGCACACGTTCAAGTTCGTTATTTATAACGATTTCGTAGGGATCCCATGCACTGGCAGCATATTCCAAATGAGGTCTAACAAGGGAATTAATAAGCTGATTTCTCGTACATGATCGTCACATTTAGGTCACAACTTCACATTTATAGAAGGAGAGCTATTCTTTTTCCGATAATTCATTACAAGACATTTTTTTAAGTTTAATTCTAACTGCCATGTATCAAACCAAGTTTAAAATGCTTGTAGGTCAATATTTAAATATTCTTTGTCATTTGGGCATAGAATTTCCCTGTACACTACTGCGTCATCGGCAAATAGACGAAGCTTACTTTTTACCACCTTTAAATACCAAAACGTCAAGGAAAGGTAGGCATCCCTCTTCTTCCAACTCCATTGTGAATTGTATCGAGGGCTGTGTGGAGCTGAGTTCTTATTTTAAAGGTCTTCCGTCTCTCTCCTCCCCGTGTTCGGATATCGAATGTATCGTCCACGTATCGCAACCATCACGTTGATCTCAGGCTGCATGCGGCGAGGGCATCTTCCTCGAAGGGCTCCATGAAGGCCACGACCCTTGCACGCTCTTATTCCCTTAAAAGAGGGCACAGAACCCAATACTAAGGATGCGGATCTGGATTAGATTCAATCACGAGATCTGAAAGCTCAGTACTTATACTGTGATCCTTAAACTTCGTACATTTTCACAATCCTGGCATCGTATACTAGTCACCAGTACTTCAGTGTTGGTGAATATTGGACGTTGAAGTAATCACAATTCCCAGGTGAGATTCCATTCTTTGATACCATTGCATATTGAGTTATGTTCCTAATGTGCCAAGTAATGGGTAAAAGCTTTACTCACCAGCAGTTTCCAATTGGAAAAAGGACAATTTGAACCTGTCGGTACAATACTACCATACGCTACAGTACTGAAATACTACAGTACTTGAAAACAACAGTAGAGCACTAAAATAGAACTAGGAAAAATAGTAATCACAATATATTGAGAAATAATCAGAAATTTTCATCCGAATCGAGATTGTACAATTATCATTATCACATCATCGAATGGCACGCTAGCAGGAACGCAAGAATGCATGCAGTTGGAAACATTATTTCATAATTTAATTCATTTGCGGACCAATCGAAAACCATTACATTTATATAAAATTACAATTTTTTGTGATTTATAGCTAATATTTCATGCAGCCTGTAACTGCATGCTTAATATTTTGCTTGGTGTGATAATATTGTCCCTCGTGGTTTCAATGTAAGTAGTGTATGAAGGGAGTATTGTTTAAGGAATTGTTCTGTCTACTTGATGCTGATCTACATATTCGCAATACGCTGCGAGCCAACTCGAGGGTGTGGGGCAGAGGGGGAAGATCGCCAAACAGGCATTATCCACATAGCACAAGTACATCTCGGATACATCTCAGAAACGTCTCAAATGTCTCATGTTGCCTCTCAGAGACATCTCCAAAGTAGCCCAAGATGTCTCAAGAGAGAGCTCTATGTCCTCTTGTTAGACGTCTCTGAGACACCTCATGAGATGTCTCAGAGACATCTCGAAACGTACAAGCGAACAATTGAAGCCCTTGGTATTCATAGAAGTATTCACGGATCTTCGAAATCCAAACCTAATGCGTCGGGCAGCATGTGAGCCTGTAATGGGAAAATAAAATCCCCTAATTCGCGTCGTAAGTCCTCGGTCTATTGAAAATCCATAAAATGAGACATTGCACAGCCTTGTCTCACTCCTTTCCTTATTTTTGCTTCTTCACAGCTGGGCCCAGATTTAATCACAGCTACTTGGTTTTTATACAAACCGTGGATAATTCTTCGATCATTGTAGGAAACTCCAATTCCGTTCAGAATATCAAGTATATCGATCAGAATATCGATGCATGTGTCGTCAGGCTTATAGTCCTAAAATTTTCGCATTTCTCTGCTCTCTTCTTTTTGGGAATAGGAATGATGATGTTTTTCTCGAAGTCCCTGGGTATTTCTCCTGTTGAGTACATGTCGCAGATTATCTTATAAAGATGGGCCAATGTCCTCTCTCCCGCATTCCTTATCAGTTCTGCGGGTATATCATCAATTCCAGAAGCCTTATTCATCCGATGGTCCCTTACTGCTGCGTCGAATTCCGATCTCAATATTGATCCTCCCATATCATCCTTCTCGACTTCGCTTTCCTCTTCAATCACTTTCGTGCTGAGATTGTTCCCGTTGTATAACTCTTCCAGATATTCTTTCCATCTCTTCACTTTGTCTTCATTTTCAATCAAAAGTTCTCCATTCTTGTCCCTTATAGCATTGCATCTTGCGCTCCGTTCCTTGAAGTGGTTCCTCACTATCCTATAGGCAGCTTCCACCTTTCCAATGGTAAGGTTGTTTTGTACATCTTCGCACAGATTGTTCATCCACTTTTCTCTAGCTTTCTGGCTTTGCGACTTACTTCGTTCCTTATTATTTTGTTGCAAAGCTGCCCTTCTTCAGTTTTCGCATTCTTGTACTTTCTTCTTTCTTCAATCAGCACTAAGACTTCTTCCGTGATCCATGGTTTCTTCTTAACAACTTTTCTTCTTCCAAGAACTTCTTTTGCGGCTTCCTGTAGTCCACATTTAATGTTTTCCCAACGCTCTTCTACTGGTTTCTCAGTCAAGTCCTCCCCTATGTTATTTTCTACTGCTTTCTGAAATTCCAGCTGGTGTTGAGTCTCCTTTAGTTTTTCTACTTGCCAAATGTTTTTTACTGTTTTCTTCAATCTCTTGAATTTTAGGTGGCATTTCATCATCACTAAATTATGGTCGCTGTCGATGTCTGCACCCGGGTAGCTTTTGCAGTCTTTCACCTGATTCCTGAACCTCTGCTTCACTAAAATATAGTCTATTTGAAATCTTCCTCTGTCTCCTGGCATCTTCCAAGTGTATTTTCTTCGGTTGTGATTTTTAAACAATGTGTTAGTAACCACTAACTTATGTTTTGTGCAGAACTCAAGCAGTCTTTCTCCTCTTTCGTTTCGTTTTCCGAATCCATATTTTCCAGTTATTCTTCCATCTTGTCCTTCGCCGACGACAGCGTTCCGGTCTCCTTAAATAATTAGGTTTTCTTCTCCTCCTACCTGTTTTATTACTTCCGTGATATATTCGTAGACGTCTTCCACTTCTTCATCTTCATAGTCCGACGTAGGCATGTAAACTTGCACCACAATGGTATCTGTAGGCTTAGTTTCAATTTTAACCATCACAATCCTTTCACTGTATTGCAGGAAGCTCTTCACACGCAGTCCCGCACTCTTCCTGAGCATTATGCCTACTCCAACGTTACCATTCAGTGATCCGGTGTGAATAATTCTATCACTTCCACTCCAAAAGTCTCCTTCTTCGGGCCATCTCATTTCACTGATTCCTAATACATCGAGGTCCATTCTCCTCATTTCCACCTTCAGGTTCTCCAGTCTTCCGCAGGTCCGAAGTGATCGCACGTTCCACGTTCCTACCCTAAAATGACTATCACACTTGACTGATGTACTCTCTCGGGTAGTCCCCGCCCGGAGATCCGAATGGGGGACTATTTTACCTCCGGAATATTTTACTCGAGAGGGTGCCATCACGTCTTGATAATAAAGGAAAGAGTGGAGTAGCTGCGACTCCTCGGGATAGTAATGCGGTGGTTTCCCCTTGCCTTCCACATCGCAGTACTACAGCCGTTACTGTAAATGTTACCACGCCTGTAGTGAAATGAGTGTCGCTGTACCGACCACTGTGGTCTCCACCTTCACTCATGTGAAGAAGAGCTGCTGCCCTCTCCTCCGGGTGATGGGATGCGTAATTGTTGGCGGCCTCCATCGCCAAGTCACGGCATCTTCACAGGTTCCGTATTATTTAAGGCCTACCTTACCCAAAGATAGACCAATACGCCCTCGGAATGCCGTCGCTTTTTGTCCACGACTGCTTATTCGACGAGTAAACTCGCTTATCTCGCAGCTAACCTCTATATCTAGAGGTCGACCCACCATCCGCAACCCAGTGGACGCACTCGGTGGCTTTAAGCTCAGCCGCGAGAAACATTATCTTATTTCGTAATGCTATGTCTCCCGTTCAAATTTTTATCCTGACGATTTGCAAGCAACCATTTTTCCAGATTTTTCATAATTTTTCAGTGAATTCCCGACCTTTTCCAGATTTTTTCCCGACTTTAATAAATTCGCGACTTTTAACCAGATTCCCGACTTTTCCCGACTGGTAGACACCCTGTTATTCCAAACACAATTTCATTTATCCCTGTTAACTTCTGTTCATTCAAAATAACATCTGAATTATAGCTATCTATGTCCCTTAATACCAAAGGAAGATCATGAGTCCGAGTCTCACTATCTGGCTTGGAGATTTTACATAACCTACATAAATCCATAGCACTGAAGGACTCCACCATGCCCAGTATGGAGTTCAATCCCAAATTATCTCCTAACACTAATTCTAAAACAAAGAAAACTTGTTGTATACCCTGAGTGCTGCTAATTTCTACTCCTATCTCCTCCGAATACTTTAATTCCTTTATCAGTGGAGCAAAACCTTTCTCATTCCCATATTCCTCACGACACCAGCTTTCAAAAAGTAGGACAAGAAATAATTACTCAACAAGGAGCAACATTCTGGGGGCAAACAAGGAATTGAGACATAACCAGCACCAAGCTTACCAGAATGAGGTCCTAAGCGGTTGTTGGCCTCAAAGTCATCATAATAAATAAAGAATGGAAGCACTGTATCATCCGTAGGAAACCTTTTCATTTTGTCAACCCACAAGTTGCCCTGAATAAAATTTTTAAGGGAAGAAGGATCTGCTCTCAAGGAATCCACGTACTTGAGAGTATCATGAAGAGCATTACGCAGTTCAAAAAAAATTTTTAAGGCTTGCCTCAAGGGGACAAACTGCCCACAGACATCAACAGTTTTCCCTTTAACACCCTCTTTAGTATCTCTCCTGCAGAAGCTGCGACCAAACACATGTGACTCAGGTGGTATATAATTCCCGGTTCTATTAAAATATTGTAGTCGGTGATACTCTGTACTTATACGCTTAAAAGGGTCTTTCAATGATTTAAACATCCTCCAAATATTTTTACAAGTCTCTTCTTCACATCCACATACCTTTAATGCCTTTTCAACCTAATCACATAATAGGCAAGTGAAAGCACCCCCAAGAAAAGTGCTAGTGTCATCAACTATACTTTGCATTTGAATGCGAGGCAAATGCTGGCTACTGTATAATTTTGATACAAACACTGCTTCAGAGGAAAGAAGGGACTTCTCAAAATCATGAGGTGTGATTTCTGGGTTAACATGAACAAAAACCTCCTCTTATCCTGAGTTTAAACAGATAGTGTCTTCATTTGGGTCTTCAACCTCATGCACTTCTGTACCAGGATAGTGGAGTGTAAAATTATGCTCTCTCCGTAAATGCATGCGAAATGAATTTTTGGAATGAAACACTAACGCAACACACTTCTCCATATTTGTAATAATTACAAGCTGTCAGATGGATAATGGCATTAAGCTGGAAGAGACTATGTATACTTGAAGTGGAAATTTGGCACTTCTCACACACAGGCATTATGAATGAAAACAGATAATGGCATTATGCTGGAAGAGACTATGTATACTTGAAGTGGAAATTTGGCACTTCTCACACACAGGCATTATGAATGAAAACAGATAATGGCATTATGCTGGAAGAGACTATGTATACTTGGAGTGGAAATTTGGCACTTCTCACACACAGGCATTAGGAATGAAAACAGTAGACGATATTTACAGAAAAATTATTTAATAGGATAAATTTGGCAAAAAATGGCAAAACAACTACTCATTCGACCAAAGCATAGGGGCATTTTAAAAGGCGTTGCATCGTTTCTATGGTCAATGCATGAAAAATCCTATCAAAGGATTCTATTTTTCTCACATGAGCGCTCTTTCTTATGGCAGTAATTTATTCGCTTCCTCAGGATAGCCCAGTGATAATAGTCTTCTAAAGGACAAAATATATTTTTTTTTGCATTCAGGACGGTTCTGATGTTCTATAACCCTCTGGGATCCCTACAGGCTTGGTCTGTCATCAGGTTTCCAAGGGGCTGAGATCATAGTTAAGAACGAAAACGTAGGCAATGACTGATTACCCATGAAGAATAATAACCTGCTATTTTCATGCAATATTTTAATATGACAAGCATAATTTATTCCATATTGAATATTTTCAGCTAAAAATACATCTATATTATACACAGCAAGCCACCATAAAGGTGTGTGGCAGGTACTGAAATCAAACAAAATATGCACTACATATCATGAATAAAAAAGAATTAGTAATAATATAATATACTGATCTTCAAAATTTAAAACAGATAGAAATAGCAAAGCAACCATGAAATATGATGCTATTAGTTGCGTTAGCTTTAACTGCTTAGAGCAACATGCAACTACCTATGCTATCGATATTCATACACTCGTAATTAGGCTATTGATATATTTACAGCTAATCATGTATCCTAATTGTACGAGGAAAGAAGGACATTTAGTATTCATCAGTTTCGGAATCAATTTCTCTCATTCTAAGATCATAATCCACTCAAATATAGTCAATTTTATAATGTAATCAATAGAAGTATTATCTTTGAACTTAGTTAAGACCTTTAGTCTAAATTTCAACCGATGATCTGCCATTTTTGCCACGTGATAAATCGGCCTAAGTGTTTGTCTGCTTCCAACGAAAGGATCCTAGAATTCCACGTTCGTATCTCATCCGACGACCGGAGTATTTAACTAGTGATTTTACTAGAATGAAAAACTTTAAGGAACTTATGTGAATTTTCCGCCATCCACGGGACTAAAAAATTAATGTCTATACAAAAACCAGTACAAGATTGCCATGTATTAACTAGCAACTTGGTGTCTTTCATAACCAACAGTTCACGTGTTAACTAAGTCATTCATGGAATATCCTCAGAGTGGCAACATTGTTACTCCAGGTTTCAGAGAAGTTGAGTGTAAACGGAAAAATAATTTCAACATCATTCTTGGCGGAAGTTATAATCTCTGATAGCTAATGAGTAACTGATGATAGTTCTCCCCGTGCCACACACACTTCTGCAGTGGCTTGCAGGGATTCTGTCGCTGCATATTTGGGAATTAAACACACCAATGAATATGATCTCTCGTATATTTTTATGAGAACAATCAATCTCCATGCTAATTTTATTAAATGCTCATTGAAGAAAAAAACAGCCCTGGTTTATGACAAATATTTTCAGGGACGTAATTTGAGTAAAGCAATGAACATTTAAGTCTATTGACCAAAAATACAGGGAAGCCCATCTTTACTTAGTACGGCTAGGTAGACTAATTCTGGAAGAGATATTCTGGATGTACATTCCAGGTTTAGGTAAAGAGACCAGGAATCTCTAAGCGCTGGCACGTCAACTCGATTTAGTATCAAATAGGGATGGGATTGGATACCACTCGATTCTGGGTGGCATTCAATGTATCGAGTATCGGCTGCATTAGACGATTTTTGATTCTTCAACTAGCATGCATGTAATAGGAGAATGGAAATAAATTTTAGAATACCATATTCATCATCAAATTTTCTTTTATTTTACACTGTTTAGGCCCCCATCTATTAAAAAAATATTTTTAATGACCCGTGCAAAGATTGTAATTTTATTTTACTTGCAATTAGGCATGGATGGCCTATCGAATCCCAAAATGGAGGTTTCACTTTTTTATGAATACACATAAGAATAGCTGATATACTTTTGCAGAGCGTAAAAATGTCAATGCGATAATCAATGAGTCGATATTAAATTGTGGTATTAGAGGAACGAGTCGGAAAAAATAATTGTCGCGTTTAAATTTTCATATTGAGAAATTAGGCATTGGATTTTTGGCATCGGCTCATCCTTGGTATAATAAAAAGGGTGTAATTCAAAGGCACTTAAAAAAGAATTCAAATATTAGTCAACGCGATGTTATTTTGTGGCATGTACTTTGCTTCGCATAAAAATTTGAAGAATTTGGACAGGGGGAAATGACAGTTCATTGCAATCTGAATTCAAAAGGAGCTGTTTTATTATTCACCAATTTACAGAACTACACAACACAAGAGATTGCCTTTTTCAATCATTTATACCTATATCAAAATGATGGGTTTTATAATGAAGGCACCTCCATACACTATGAAATTGAACTAGAAACAAATGAAAAACCCTGAAAAAACACACGTTAAGAATTTAAAATTGTCTCAGCAAAATTGGACTATCGTAATCCTGACTACCAAGAAATGAATAAATTAAAATGTACAAAACCTACACCACATTTACACATGATTGACTTCTTCATAGTCAAGATCCAGAATTGACTTACATTATGTAATGAATGTCGAAAGATTTAATTAGTGCTGGAGATATCAGTATCAGTAATATAATAATTTACTCAGGATATGGAATCAGGTAATGAGAGAGGTACATTTCATCCTATTTTCCATAATAAGGTATTACTTAAATTTACTTCGACATTCACAAGGTCTCAAAAAATGAAAGAAAATGACGTAGACATATATTCATAGACAGGACAATGTGCAAATTAGTATCAAGAATTGAGATTTTAAAGACACTAACATTAATCAGGTTTCAAATCAATAAAATACACTGCACGCCAAAACCAACATGAAATACATATCTAAAATTTAACAAATATGAGAATACTCAAAATATATCTGATAAGCAATACTCAAGATAATTCTTAAACATTTCAATAGGGCAACTTTATATCTGCCATTCTACAAAATATTAAAACTAATAAAGACTCGCTTTGAAAATGATTTTGGAAAAGTGCTACAAGATTTAATTTTTACTCTCTAATAATGACACTGAAAGTTGCCCAGGAAATAGCCAATAATAAATGCACCCCCAACAAAAAGTTAGAAGTCATTAGGAATTGATTCAAAATTAAGAAATATAGTATACAACATTTAAAATGCTAATTAAAAGAATAAAAAAAATAAAATAAAAATTTAGGCTAAGGGAAAAATATCTTCTTTCCATAAAAGAAGAATGCAGTATTATAAATCTCGTTAAACCAGAAACCATAAAATCACGGCGGTCACAGATGGATGAGAAAATCATTCATCCACGCAGAATCAGGATAGCAGTCCATTAACTACACTCAACATGACTGTTCAACACAATGTCTCCTGCCTTTAAAAGTGTAAACCTGCCGATGTCATCAAACGCTGCGTCAATGAGGATGATAGAGGTCACACCTGCAAGTAACGAATGAAAATGAATAATAATTCTACAAGGAACAGAAAAAAAACTTATTTGTATATATTGAGGACACATTAAACTAATGACTGTGCACGAGGGTTGTAATTGGTATTGTTAAAGAAACATTTCACATCAAACGTGGCAGCAAACAAAAAGAAATATAAGAGGAAATAAAACAGCAGGCATGAACAACAATAAGACATAAGGTGTGGACATGCACAGTCGGTGACATATCATTAACCCTTTCGCGACGGAGCTACATGTTAGAAAATGCTACTTCCCCCACGAATGCCATAAAGTATTCTTTGCATTGCCAGTATGGAGCTTTCGCTACGCTAGGATCCTCTCCGGTACCTGTTTCCCTAAGTTGGGTTGGGGCCCAGAGGGGTGTCGAACCTTTTTCTCGGGCACCGGGCCGAGATAATCTTCACCCTTTCCCGCTTGGGGACCCCTTAACAGCATGTCGTCGTGGTCCACTATTTGTTTATGCAATGGTTTTGCTAAAAAAATTGTTGCTGCAGCGTTGATATTAATTTTATCGGAAACGAATTATTTTAGTTTTACAGTGCCTTTACAGCTTTTAAACGAAATTCTACCATTAATATTAAGCTCTCTAGCAAAAAAATCGTATCAATGGTTAAGCAAATAATTTTGCAGTTTGTCACACTCGTAAATTATTTTGACCACTTTTCTGCGAGAAAATTATTATGAATTTAAAAAAGCCTTTTTCAGGGCTTTGACATCATCAGAGCTCGAATCAAAGAAACGATACTTCGAAATATTCAGCATGTTAATTCATGAGATGTACGGTCTACGGAATCCTTAATTTCGATTCGAAGGACTCCCAGAAATCACTGTATTCTTTAGGCGGAAACCATTGACCAACGAAAGAAAGTGAAATAGTCAGCTGTCATGATTATATTAAACTGAGTAATTGCAGGGAAAAATAAACATTGAAACTCACGAAAAATATGTGCATCAACACATGAAAAAATAGCATTCAGTTGTTGAACCTAAAAACATTATAACTTCCTAACTAAATAAAAACATGAAAAAATCACTCATAACCAACTAAATAATTAACAAAAATTTGTTCGGAGATTCTTTTACTCACGAACTACGTTAAAAATAACGGTAGAGCTCCATTTCAAATTTGCAGTTGTAGAACTAAACATAAGGAATATACTTATAATGCTCAATTTTTAAATTAATAAAAAACTTCTTAGTTTGTTATTCCACTGCACCAACAAGCAAATGACCGCGGACCCCTGCTGGGATTGGGGCGCGCACTGCAACGAAGGGTCAGGATAATCCTCTCCCGCGGACCGAGAAAGGGTACCTAAGACGTCCCGAGAAGAGGGCCTTTATAGCACACACCTTTCTGGCCTGCTTGGGGCTAGCTTAGCGACTACGACTTGTTAACACGTCGTTCGTTCGCTAGCGTAGAAAAATTGACACCGTTTTAACACGCCCTTCGTTCGCTTGCGTAGAAAAATTGACGCCATTTTAACACGTCCTTCGTAGCGAAAGGGTTAAGAGCGCAATATTACATTAAACGGTTATATAAATCTCCGATAAAGAAACCAATGCCCACAGAGTAAAAAATTCATTTTTAAACGTAACTGCTTAAAGCAATTTCTACTGCTTCTATTGTAAGGGTATTGTTGCTGCATCTAAGGCTGTTAAGGGTTTCAAATTGACTGCACTCCAGTTAACATGCCCTCATATTCCACGGCAATAATCTTTCACCAACAATATATACTAAAAGAAAGAATTCTTGGGTAAGTACTTGACATCCATTACATTTATCAGAAACCGGCCCAATGTAAATTACGGTAGGCAACACATTAATTCTCGAAAACCCCGGAGTATGAACGCGATCTAATAATGTACTTTTAGTATTAGCATTAAAGAACTTAGTGACATGTAATTTGCGCATGTTTCGTGATATTGACCCCTGCCACACTCCCTTTGTGTTGGCTCCCATAAAGAAGCGTACTTATAGATAAACTGTTCCAGAAGCCACTATTTTACTCTACTTTTTTTTGGCCCTTTTTTTACTGAACTAGAAGTCACTATTTTACTCTACTTGCCACAAAATGAAAATATAATAATTAAACCATAATTTAAATTAAACAATTGAAGCGATGTTTAAATTGATAGACCACGGATGCGTATTCGAGTGGCGTTGTCATGGCAACACATACCTGTGACTCGGCGAGGAGAGCCGGCATCACGCTGTCACGGAACAACTCGAACAGAAGAGGAACTTGTGTCTGCAATAGAGACTTTCCATATCCATAACAGGCGATAATGGAAGGAACAGCTGATGTTAAATACACTTCCTTCCCTCGCTGAGTCTCCTTTCTTAATGCAACTCGAATAAACCAATTTACTCCATTCTTCCTCTTCTCCTCCTCCGCCTCCTTTGTCGCGTTCTTCATCTGTCCCTCCGTGACGTCATCTCCCGCCGCGTACGGCCTCCCTCCGTTATTGAAAGCCAGACACACTGACATCTGCGCCAGTGCACATGCTAAACAACCAATGGTCGCATTCTCATCTCTATATCCTCCTCCCAGGTAAACCTTCTTCTCTTCGAAGTCGGCGAAATAGAATAATTCCCTGCCTTTCCTCTCCACTCCGTCGTGGTCTCTTACTCTCGATTTCATTCCTCCGATTGTACATGAGTCGAAATCGATCACAATAGACACGTAGTCATGGCTTTTGAGGAATTTAATCAGGCAAGCCGTCTCATCGCATTCAGAATACAGTCTCTCGTACCATCCCCTCGCCTTTGTCACTTTCCTTTCATTACTCTTCAAGATGTTAGTCTTTCGCATCATCGCCTCCACGCATTCTCTCCTTATGTCTTCTCCTTCCGTTCGAGGAGTCGACGGCAATACTTCCTCAGGGACAGTCGAAGTCTCAGGTGTCATTCCTACAGGCCTCTCCCTATTCGCCAGTGACGTCACGGAGGACTCGAGGGCCGACAAAAGAACGTCACGGGCCGCCAATCCAGCTTTGACGTCATCAAGAGAATTGCGAATCGTCGACATTTCTTGCAACTGGGTATTAATAGTCGTAATTCCTGTTTTGACGTCATCAACGGAAATGCGGATGGCTTCAATTTCTTCCCTTTGGGTACTAACTGTTGCCATTCCTGTTTGGACGTCATTAATTAAATCGCGATTGGTCTTAATTTCTTCTCTCAGTGTATCAATAGTAGCTGATCTACTCTGGATGTCATTCACCTTCACATCAATTGTCGCTATTCTACGCTGGATGTCACTCATCGACTCGCACATTGATTCCATCTTCCGTTTCAAATCAGATATCGTTTTCTGTCCCGTGGCCTCCATTCCTGCATCCTGACTTGTAGATGTAGTATTACAGCCTCCTTGTGCCACACTGTCCCTTACTTTCATCACCAGACGAACCAATTTGCTAATCGACTGGCGGTCTTCGTTCTCAGGGTACTTCTCCCCCATACCCTTAGCCAGCTCAACCACGCTAACCCCTTCTACGTCCCTCAGTCCAGGGTTCGCACCCTTTTCCAGCAATCCCTCCACCCAGTCAACCTTCCCCAACCCCACCGCAACGTAAAGGAGGGTTCTCTGCTTCACTCCCCTCACATCCACGTCTCCCAAGGAGTTTAGAAGGTCCTTGTATTGCTCAAGTGTCCCAGTGGCTACGGCGGCGAAAAGGAGCTCTTCCTTGCCGAAAACGTCGTTTACAACACTGGTCGCCATTGCTACCGGATGAGGTCACCTTCACTGTTGTCTCCTTGCGCACTATTGCTGACGGTGTCACGAGAGGATGGCCTCGTTTCTGATCTGGAGGACAACTGAGATCAGAGACAGAGCTCTAATGCTGTCGGAGCTGAAAATCAAATTTTGGAACTTAAGTTTAACAAGAATTGGTGTTAAGTCCTCAAAATTACGCGTCAATAAATTAATTACTTTAGACATAAATAACAATAATTTTCATGTTAACTCATTTACGACAAAAGTGTGGGTATTAATATAATAAATCATGAATTGACAACATAACAAATATATATGTGACAAATATTGGCCAAATGCATTATGATATTGAGAACGTCCTGATGAGGTTAATGAAGAATGATATCAAAACAACGAAATTCACTCAAATTTGTACATGTACTTTTCTTAAATGTAAGAATATCAATTGAAGGGTTGTGACATCAAATGCGACAAATTAAATAAAATCAATTTAGCAACGCGGTGAAGTGCCGATATGAGTGCAACAAGAAAATGCAAACGACAACTTAAAAAAAATACACTTGACCTTAATGAATTTTTAAAAAATATTAATTAGTTTGCAAATGAAGAAATGAGTTACAGATTTGCCCTTCTTGTGTCAGGTTGGTGCAATTGCACTAACCCGTTAAAATACATATTTAAACAATTCTCATTTTACGGAATGGAACCCTAATAAATCCGTGAGTAGCGCTAGCAGTCAGCACGAATTCATGTGCAGGAAGAAATAGGCTACCACGCCTCACGAAATAGCTGCGAACAATTCCTTTAACATATTCCATTATCCTCGTGAAAATCACAATGCGGTTCACGGCATACGACGCACTGTATAGGCATCCACGATTTCGGGAACGACAATGGAAAAGGCCTTAGCAACGCTCGGAAAAGAACCGGAAAAAAAGTAACTTTCAAAGTAAATTAATTAATTTACAGAAACCTCGAAAACAAAGTGTAAATAGGTTGAAAGAATAAGAGAGTTCAAACATTTTCTCAATAAACATAGAGAAATGGAAGAAAAATTGATATGCAATAATTTCACCAAACGAAAGAATAAACTGGTTCGATTCCTGGCGCCAATAATGATTTTACATTGGTTTAAATGGACTTTTTCGATTTATGAATGTGCAAGGGTTTTTTCTTTCGCTCAGTAAAATTACTAAATGTTAATCGATTTCTTTCATTCTTCTTGTATTTAATGAGAAAGATATTAACTTTCTAATTCCTTCAACCGATTTATACTTTGTGCTAGAAATTTCTTTAAATGATGTAATTTACGTTTAAAGTTTCTGTTATTTTCGGTCCTTTTCCAAGCGTTGCTAAGGCCTTTTCCATTGTCGTTCCCGACATCGTGGATGCCTATACAGTGCGTCGTATGCCGTGAACTTAATTGCGCTCTTCACGAGGATAATGGAAGATAATAAAGAAGGTTTTTGCCGCTGATTCTTGAGGCGTGGTCGGCCATTTCTTTCTGCACATACATCCGTGCTGATTGCTAGCGCTATTCATAGATTTAGTAGGTTTCAATTCGCTAAACTTAGGATTATTCATAAGTTTTTTTCATTTCTCTACGAGTTTGTGCAGTTTCAACATTTTGATTCTTAAAAGGCTGATATATAACTTCTTCGAAAACGTCGTGGATTGATGAGATTTGAGATAGTTTAACAAAAACTTGAGCATCGACGTAAAACATAATTTGTATTATAGGTACGCGTAATTAGGGAACTTATATGTACGTAAAGGTACGACATGTAAGTATTTTTATAATAAGGCCCAATTTGAATCCTGGAAGTAATGATAAGTTTACAATGGTTTAAATAATAATTATGGTTCCGATACTGACTTGGAGCCATACCCAACTTCGTATAACAAATTTTTTTCCATTCCTTCATGAAAAATGTGAAAATTCCTAATTACAATAAGTAATTATTATATTTATCCCTCAAGCCGAATATCAGAGGGAACCTTCAGCTAGAAAATTGGAACAGTACTCCCCATTTGTGTAAAGGTGATGGTTTGAATTTTGATAATATTTATGTATCTTGGTGATTTATTTCGTTTTGGAGTGAAAGATAGCTCCATATTCATCATAGTTTCCTTCATTCATTCATAGTTGGGATTCGTCCTTTTCAATAGATGTTACAATCTTATTATTATGCATACATTTTACTTTTCTCACACCCGTTGAATTCCAACGGGATCCTTCCGCTAGTGGTTATAATTTTCCGAACCTTTCAGGCTGGAATGGGGTATTTCCGAAGAGGGGGACCCATCTTCTTGGCAAAAAATAATATATTTTCTCTGACCTTTCACGTAAATTATTCGAGTATTAACTACCGGACTTCAATGCAATGGCGTCAACGAACTTCCTACGGACACGTGGTAATGCCATTTGTTCAATTTGCATTGGAGGGCTAATCGTAAAAGCTGGCAGACACTTTACCTATTTCACTACATACCTGTCATTTCACTACGATTATTTGAATTTCCCCTTTCCACCCATATTCTTATAACATTTTGTCTTTCAACTTACTATTCCTATATTTGATTACACTTTTGGGTTTCTCACCACATTTGTTAATTTCAAACTACGACCCTTTCAAAAGCATGACGTCCTTCAGGTAGAAAATTGCATGTCGTAATTGTATGTAGTGCATGTTTGGTGAGCAATCACCCCCTGCCACACACCCTTGTGGTGGCTTGCAGAGTATTATGTAGATGTAGATGAAGTGATAAATTCACGTTTGGCGGAACGACCGGCGCTCGTGATCCCGTAAAATGCAACCCACATTCAAAATTTCATCTACATCTACGTAATAACGTGCAAGCCAAGATAAAGGTGTCTGGCAGGGGGTGAATTGTCACCTAATATGCACTACATATCATCCGTAAAAAAGGAAAAGTAATAATATGCTACTATAAACTTTAATTTGTTGAAATAGGATAAGTATAGCAAAGCATGCTTGCAATGCAATGCTGTTAGTTGGGCTAGCTTGAATTCCGAATGCCAACATGCAACTACATAGGCTATTAATCCATACACTCCAATTGCATATATTTACCGCTATTCATATGCCTAATTGCACGAGGGGGAAAGCAGTTTGTTTTGACTACGGTTTCCTGCAGAACTAATAATATCCGGGTGAATAGAAGGAAGATAAAGGAATTATTTCACGTTGCATGAGGTCACCAGTACTCGTTACGATCAGTTACTGGCCAGCTCCAACTGTTGAAATACCTTCCGCCTGGCGTTGTTGGGGTGACCGTTTACTTTTACGACTGCATCGACCTTTCTACATCTACATAATACCCTGCAAGCCACCACAGGGGTGTGTGGCAGGCGGTGATTGCTCACCAAACATGCACTACATATCATGCATAAAAAAGGAATAGTATTAATATAGTAGTCAGAACTACACTATTTAAAAAAGATAGAAATTGCAAAGAAAACATGCAAAAACATTCTGTTAGTAGGGTTAGCTTTAAGTACTCATACCAACATGCAGCTACCAATGCTATTCATTGCTACTCTCCGATAGGACATATTTACCTTTATTCGTATGTCTAATTGTGCGAGGGAAAAAGGACATTTTGAATCGGTCAGTTCGGCAATCAATTTCTCTAACTTCATGATTATGGTCCAGTCTGCCATAGTAAGTTGGGGTTCGTAAAATATTTTTAACATCATCACTGAAAATATTGCCTTTGTGATTACTTTAAAAATAATGCAACGTTGTAAATGCGTGGACCCCGAATGTGTTCGTTCAACTAATTTGAAGTATTCATATAATGTGTAATTACCCAAATATGTATGTGATGAGTTAACAATGACAGCGAACTCAAAGATATTTGACAGTTGGTAGAACTCCCGTTCCCATGTTACTTCAAGTCAAAGGAAAAATTATTGTGCAACCAAATCATGCAACCAGCAGACTGTTCTACACGAGACTGTTCTACTACTGTTGGACAGCAGATTACTGTTGGAAGACCTGTGTCGCATTTTCCGACCTAACAGTCGTCGCTAGCGTTCATCACTCGTCTCCTTATATACATCTATCTACATCTACACGATACCCTGCAAGCAACCGCGAGGGTGTGTGGCAGGGGGTGAAGATCAACAGGCATGCACTAATAACATGCAAACTAGCAACTATATTGTCTCATGCAACTTGATTGTTAGTGTATACAGTATTTAAGGGGCAAGACATGCATCATGCTACATAATACTCTAGAATTATTCCCCTACCTATCCCTTTGCTATGCTGCCTATTCTGATTTCTTGTAGTACGGGGGAAAAATGCCATTTTGAATCTATCAGTACGACAATCTATCTCTCTAATCTTATTTTCCTGTCGAATCAAGCTTAATACGCTGGTGTTTTTAAAATGTGCCTAACATCTTCAGTAAAGCTATCCGATTGAAATTTCTTTAATAGATTTAATCTGAACTTTAACCTACGCTCTGATAATGACTCCCACCCTAATTCTTGTATTAATTCTGATACACTACTCAACCTATCGTAACACCTTTTGACGAACCTAGCTGCTCTACGCTGCACACTGTCTAGTTCTCGAATCAAACCTAATTCATTAGGATCCCATACACTGGCTGCATACTCAAGGTGGGTCCTAACTAGTGAAAAGTAGCATCGCTCTTTTGTCTTCTCATCACATTTCCCAAGTACTCTTTTTATAAATCCTAACTTTCTCTTCGCTCGTCCGCATATTTCCCTTATGTGTCTTCCCCACGATAAATCTTTAGTGATTGTTACACCTAAATAACTTACGGTTTCAACGTTTTCGATCTTCGTGTTATTAATTCTATAGGATCGCTCTATCGAATTATTCCTCCTCCAAAAATTGATAGCTACACACTTTTTAAGGTTGAGTTCTAACTGCCATTTGTCGCACCACTCTTGAATTGCATCTATATCCTTGCTAAGCGATTCCTTGTCTTCTTCTTTAGATATACCCCTATACACTACCGCATCGTCTGCAAAAAGTCTAAGTTTACACTTAACTACGGTACCCAAATCGTTTATGTATAAAAGAAATAGAAGCGGACCTACTACGCTACCCTGGGGTACTCCCGACGTTACTTCGATTGTGTCCGACATGATACCATCTATGACAATCCTCTGCTCTCGCCAACTTAAGAATTCTTTTATCCAACATACAACGTCTTTATTTATACCAAAACTCTCTAACTTCAAGATTAATTTGTCATGAGGAACTTTATCGAAAGCCTTTTTAAAATCTAAAAATATGGCATCAACTTCAGTACTGCTTTCGCCGTGGACTAAAATATCGTGTACGAATAAAGCTAATTGTGTCTCGTAAGATCTACCTTTCCGGAACCCATGCTGGCTGTTTATGAGTAATCCCTGACTATCCAAATGGCCCATGATCGAACTGACTACAATGTGCTCAAATATCTTACAAGAGATTGGCGTGAGTGAGATGGGTCTGTAGTTACTAGGTTCTTCCCTATCACCGCTTTTAAATATAGGTGTAATGTTAGCTACTTTCCAATCCTTGGGTACTGTGTGGTTCTTTAGTGTTTTATTGAACATTATTTCTAGATAGGGGGCTTATAACGCCTTCCTTCTTCACTCCATATCTTGGAGGAGAGAGAGAGAGAGAGTGGAAAGATGTGCGCTCTCTCTCTCTCTCAAGGAACGCATAAGGAAATAGAGAACGGACCCTGGGTGGTCGTCACCCGCCAGCGAGATAAGCAAGAATGCTCCCTTATCTGCCGCAGCTCGCCTCTTTTGCCATCTCAGAAGGAGAGACTACGGACGTCTCAACGCCTTTGGTTGAGTATTAGGAACTTGATGAAGGAAATACGCTATCCTCAAGAAATATGTATGGGAAAACAAACCTTGGGATAATTTTCCATACGAAAATAGGTATTGATTTTTTAAATTGCGTTAAGTGTCGTGATGTTTAGAATTGAATTCGAAAACGAAGGATAAACAAGTAGGGGCAAAATAGTCACCTTCAGCATCCATACAGCTAACCTGCAGAACTCCTACATGTACATGATACCCTGCAAACCACCATAAAGGTGTGTGGCAGAGAGTGAACTCTCACCAAACATGCACTACATATCATGCATAAAAAAAAGGATTAGTACTTGTATAGGTACTGTTCAAAACTACGCTATTTGAAAAAAAGATAAAAATAGCTAAACATACATGCAAAAACATGCCGTTAGTTGGGTTAGCTATAAGTCCTTATACCAACATGCAGCTACCAATGTTATACATTGCTACACTCGTACTGGATATATTTACCGTTATTCATATCCCTAATTGTACGAGGAGAATAGTACTCCTGTTTTCACAGCATTTTTATTTAACTTAGTTTAGTGAAAAACTTAGTCTAGATAAAAATATATCTACCAGATTAATTTCAACAATCAATGCCCCCGATCGATATATCTTGAAGCGTAATCGATTCCATGTTTGAACAACATAAGCCTGTATTAACTCCAAGATTGACTCCGTATCTTACATTTACATTTAACAAATCCCTCAAAGAACGTGAAGTTCTCCAATACTGTAAGATTGCAAATGTCTACTCAATATTTAAATCAAGGATAGGGAAGAGCCATTTAATTATAGACTAATATCATTAACGTCAGTATCATGAAAAATTATGCAGTATTTAGTAGTTACATCGAAAAAGGGGCCACTCGACAGCCACGATTGTGTAATACATGAACTAACATTATTTCAGAAAGTATCGATCGGTCTTGCGGAACTCAACTAGGTCTCTTTGCGGTTGCGTGATTTTGTCCCACGAAACTTTTTCCCAAGATTTAAAAGTAACATGAGAACGGCAGTGCTACCAACTAATGAAGTGTATCAGTTCCCTGTCACTATACCAGTGAAGTTACACATTACCGTCTAGGCAATCACACTTTATTTCAATACATGTAACCATTTAGTCGAGGAACCCCCCCTCTCCCCCCTCTCAATGAAAAGGTTCTGATGGTCCATACGTAGTAATGAAAGCCATCCGCCACACCGAAAATTTTCGTGGGACAAAATCACGCAGCCCGGACGTATAAATGCACGCCGTCCGTCAAAATATCAGTTTCTCCGGGAAAAAGTACAATAACGCCCAAACCATTTCATTTTTTTCCCTTGTTTTGTTAACGTTTAGAAAACAGTACCTAGTACTGCAAGAAATCATCGTCATAACAAACGGGACCCCATCAAATAAGAAAGATCTGATGCACCTTACGTATTAATTCACGCCGTTCGTCGCAGCTGACGAGGAAATAACTGTTCCGTGGAGGAAAAGTACAATAACTCCCAAAGTATATCATTTTTTTCCTTCATTTCTTCAAGTGTAATAGACAGTACCTAGTACTGCAAGAACATGTCGTCAAAACAAACGGGCCCCCCCCAAATAAGAAAGTTCTGAGGCAAGTTACGTATAGAAGCACGTCGTCCATCGCAGATGACGATAAAATAACTGCTCCGTCGAGGAAAAGTGCAATAACTCCCAAACCATATCATTTTTTTCCTTCATTTCTTCAGGTTTCATAGACAGTACCTAGTACTGCAAGAAACCATCGTCAAAACAAACTGGCCCCCCCCAAATAAGAAAGTTCTGAGGCAAGTTACGTATAGAAGCGCGTCGTCCGTCGCAGCTGACGATAAAATAACTGTTCTGTCGTAGAAAAGTGCAATAACTCCCAAACCATATCATTTTTTTCCTCCATTTCTTCAGGTTTAATAAACAGTACCTAGTACTGCAAGAAACCATCGTCAAAACAAACGGTCCCCCCCAAATAAGAAAGTTCTGAGGCAAGTTACGTATAGAAGCACGTCGTCCGTCGCAGCTGACGAGAAAATAACTGTTCCGTCGAGGAAAAGTGCAATAACTCCCAAACCATAACCTTTATTTTCCTTCATTTCTTCAGGTGATATAGGCAGTACCTAGTACTGTAGGAAAACATCGTCAAAACAAACTGGACCCCCCAAATAAGAAAGTTCTGAGGCAAGTTACGTATAGAAGCACGTCGTCCGTCGCAGCTGACGAGAAAATAACTGTTCCGTCGAGGAAAAGTGCAATAACTCCCAAACCATATCATTTTTTTCCTTCATTTCTTCAGGTTTCATAGACAGTACCTAGTACTGCAAGAACACATCGTCAAAACCAACGGGCCCCCCCCAAATAAGAAAGTTCTGAGGCAAGTTACGTATAGAAGCGCGTCGTCCGTCGCAGCTGACGATAAAATAACTGCTCCGTCGAGGAAAAGTGCAATAACTCCCAAACCATATCATTTTTTTCCTTCATTTCTTCAGGTTTCATAGACAGTACCTAGTACTGCAAGAAACCATCGTCAAAACAAACGGGCCCCCCCCAAATAAGAAAGTTCTGAGGCAAGTTACGTATAGAAGCGCGTCGTCCGTCGCAGCTGACGATAAAATAACTGTTCTGTCGTAGAAAAGTGCAATAACTCCCAAACCATATCATTTTTTTCCTCCATTTCTTCAGGTTTAATAGACAGTACCTAGTACTGCAAGAAACCATCGTCAAAACAAACGGTCCCCCCAAATAAGAAAGTTCTGAGGCAAGTTACGTATAGAAGCACGTCGTCCGTCGCAGCTGACGAGAAAATAACTGTTCCGTCGAGGAAAAGTGCAATAACTCCCAAACCATAACCTTTATTTTCCTTCATTTCTTCAGGTGTTATAGGCAGTACCTAGTACTGCAAGAAAACATCGTCAAAACAAACTGGACCCCCCAAATAAGAAAGTTCTGAGGCAAGTTACGTATAGAAGCACGTCGTCCGTCGCAGCTGACGAGAAAATAACTGTTCCGTCGAGGAAAAGTGCAATAACTCCCAAACCATATCATTTTTTTCCTTCATTTCTTCAGGTTTCATAGACAGTACCTAGTACTGCAAGAACACATCGTCAAAACCAACGGGCCCCCCCCAAATAAGAAAGTTCTGAGGCAAGTTACGTATAGAAGCGCGTCGTCCGTCGCAGCTGACGATAAAATAACTGTTCCGTCGAGGAAAAGTGCAATAACTCCCGAACCATATCATTTTTTTCCTTTATTTCTGCAGGTTATATAGACAGTACCTAGTACTGCAAGAAAATGTCGTCAAAACAAACGTGCCCCCCCAAATAAGAAAGTTCTGAGGCAAGTTACGTATAGAAGCACGTCGTCCATCGTAGATGACGATAAAATAACTGCTCCGTCGAGGAAAAGTGCAATAACTCCCAAACCATATCATTTTTTTCCTTCATTTCTTCAGGTTTCATAGACAGTACCTAGTACTGCAAGATATCATCGTCATAACAAACGGGACCCCATCAAATAAGTAAGATCTCTTGCACCTTACGTATTAATTCACGCCGTTCGTCGCAGCTGACGAGGAAATAACTGTTCCGTGGAGGAAAAGTACAATAACTCCCAAAGTATATCATTTTTTTCCTTCATTTCTTCAGGTGTAATAGACAGTACCTAGTACTGCAAGAAAATGTCGTCAAAACAAACGGGCCCCCCCCAAATAAGAAAGTTCTGAGGCAAGTTACGTATAGAAGCACGTCGTCCATCGCAGATGACGATAAAATAACTGCTCCGTCGAGGAAAAGTGCAATAACTCCCAAACCATATCATTTTTTTCCTTCATTTCTTCAGGTTTCATAGACAGTACCTAGTACTGCAAGAAACCATCGTCAAAACAAACGGGACCCCCCCAAATAAGAAAGTTCTGAGGCAAGTTACGTATAGAAGCGCGTCGTCCGTCGCAGCTGACGATAAAATAACTGTTCTGTCGTAGAAAAGTGCAATAACTCCCAAACCATATCATTTTTTTCCTCCATTTCTTCAGGTTTAATAGACAGTACCTAGTACTGCAAGAAACCATCGTCAAAACAAACGGTCCCCAATAAAAAATAAGAAAGTTCTGAGGCAAGTTACGTATAGAAGCACGTCGTCCGTCGCAGCTGACGAGAAAATAACTGTTCCGTCGAGGAAAAGTGCAATAACTCCCAAACCATAACCTTTATTTTCCTTCATTTCTTCAGGTGATATAGGCAGTACCTAGTACTGTAGGAAAACATCGTCAAAACAAACTGGACCCCCCAAATAAGAAAGTTCTGAGGCAAGTTACGTATAGAAGCACGTCGTCCGTCGCAGCTGACGAGAAAATAACTGTTCCGTCGAGGAAAAGTGCAATAACTCCCAAACCATATCATTTTTTTCCTCCATTTCTTCAGGTTTAATAGACAGTACCTAGTACTGCAAGAAATCATCGTCAAAACAAACGGCCCTCCCCCCAAAATAAGAAAGTTCTGAGGCAAGTTACGTATAGAATAATGTGTCCGGTGCTGCTGACGAGAAAATAACTGTTCTGTCTAGGAAAAGTACAATAACTCCCAAACCATTACATGTTCGTCCGTTCTCCGTGACGAGAAATTAGCTAAGTAGCTTATAATAATTTCAAACAATTATGAGGAAAATGGGAAGTTTACCCTCTGCATTAGCCAGGCATATGTTAAACCAAACTGTTATCTGTATTACCTTAGCAAATAGGCTTGGTTGCCCTAAGTTTTAACACATTATTACAGTACTGATTTTTTTACTGCAGTAAGTGAATATTAAAATTACTACAGAACATCTATGGCAGATCGTATGCAGTGTAAATATATTCTTCAGAATGGCGTACATATGCCTGTTAAACCCCTTCGCCACGCTGAGGCCGCAGATAGGTTTTGAGGGGGGCATGCACATGCACTATTTTCTACTTATTATTATTGTAAATCATGGATTAGTAACTACCTTTACAAAATAGTAGAAGCTTCAGAGATATTAATTTAAAAATGTATCATAACAGATCTATGTAGATAGAAAATTAAACCCTTAACAAACCCTAAAATATTTTGCATTCCTTAGGTTGAACAGGAGAATGCCTAACAAACCCTAAAATATTATGCATTCCTTAGGTTGAACAGGAGAATGCTTAGGAAACCCTAAAATATTATGCATTCCTTAGGTTGAACAGGAGAATGCTTAAGAAACCCTAAAATATTATGCATTCCTTAGGTTGAACAGGAGAATGCTTAAGAAACGCTAAAATATTATGCATTCCTTAGGTTGAACAGGAGAATGCTTAGGAAACCCTAAAATATTATGCAATCCTTAGGTTGAACAGGGGAATGCTAAACAAACCCTAAAATATTATGCATTCCTTAGGTTGAACAGGAGAATGCTAAACAAACCCTAAAATATTATGCATTCCTTAGGTTGAACAGGAGAATGCTTAGGAAACCCTAAAATATTATGCATTCCTTAGGTTGAACAGGAGAATGCTTAGGAAACCCAAAAATATTATGCATTCCTTAGGTTGAACAGGGGAATGCTAAACAAACCCTAAAATATTATGCACTCCTTAGTTTGAACAGGAGAATGCTAAACAAACCCTAAAATATTATGCATTCCTTAGGTTGAACAGGAGAATGCCTAACAAACCCTAAAATATTATGC
This sequence comes from Platycnemis pennipes, assembly GCA_933228895.1. Classification (NCBI taxonomy): domain Eukaryota; kingdom Metazoa; phylum Arthropoda; class Insecta; order Odonata; family Platycnemididae; genus Platycnemis; species Platycnemis pennipes. The sequence continues at coordinate 1,502,033 of CAKOGI010000003.1, read as the reverse complement.
ATTCCTTAGTTTGAACAGGAGAATACTAAACAAACCCTAAAATATTATGCATTCCTTAGTTTGAACAGGAGAATGCTAAACAAACCCTAAAATATTATGCATTCCTTAGGTTGAACAGGAGAATGCTTAGGAAACCCTAAAATATTATGCATTCCTTAGGTTGAACAGGAGAATGCTAAACAAACCCTAAAATATTATGCATTCCTTAGGTTGAACAGGAGAATGCTAAACAAACCCTAAAATATTATGCATTCCTTAGGTTGAACAGGAGAATGCTTAAGAAACCCTAAAATATTATGCATTCCTTAGGTTGAACAGGAGAATGCTTAGGAAACCCTAAAATATTATGCATTCCTTAGGTTGAACAGGAGAATGCTTAGGAAACCCTAAAATATTATGCATTCCTTAGGTTGAACAGGGGAATGCTAAACAAACCCTAAAATATTATGCATTCCTTAGGTTGAACAGGAGAATGCTAAACAAACCCTAAAATATTATGCATTCCTTAGGTTGAACAGGAGAATGCTTAGGAAACCCTAAAATATTATGCATTCCTTAGGTTGAACAGGAGAATGCTTAGGAAACCCAAAAATATTATGCATTCCTTAGGTTGAACAGGGGAATGCTAAACAAACCCTAAAATATTATGCATTCCTTAGTTTGAACAGGAGAATGCTAAACAAACCCTAAAATATTATGCATTCCTTAGGTTGAACAGGAGAATGCCTAACAAACCCTAAAATATTATGCATTCCTTAGTTTGAACAGGAGAATGCTAAACAAACCCTAAAATATTATGCATTCCTTAGGTTGAACAGGAGAATGCCTAACAAACCCTAAAATATTATGCATTCCTTAGGTTGAACAGGAGAATGCCTAACAAACCCTAAAATATTATGCATTCCTTAGGTTGAACAGGAGAATGCTTAGGAAACCCTAAAATATTATGCATTCCTTAGGTTGAACAGGGGAATGCTAAACAAACCCTAAAATATTATGCATTCCTTAGTTTGAACAGGAGAATGCTAAACAAACCCTAAAATATTATGCATTCCTTAGGTTGAACAGGAGAATGCTTAGGAAACCCTAAAATATTATGCAATCCTTAGGTTGAACAGGGGAATGCTAAACAAACCCTAAAATATTATGCATTCCTTAGGTTGAACAGGAGAATGCTTAACCCTAAAATATTATGCATTCCTTAGGTTGAACAGGAGAATGCTTAGGAAACCCTAAAATATTATGCAATCCTTAGGTTGAACAGGGGAATGCTAAACAAACCCTAAAATATTATGCATTCCTTAGGTTGAACAGGAGAATGCTAAACAAACCCTAAAATATTATGCATTCCTTAGGTTGAACAGGAGAATGCCTAACAAACCCTAAAATATTATGCATTCCTTAGGTTGAACAGGAGAATGCCTAACAAACCCTAAAATATTATGCATTCCTTAGGCTGAACAGGAGAATGCTTAGGAAACCCTAAAATATTATGCATTCCTTAGGTTGAACAGGAGAATGCTTAGGAAACCCTAAAATATTATGCATTCCTTAGGTTGAACAGGGGAATGCTAAACAAACCCTAAAATATTATGCATTCCTTAGGTTGAACAGGAGAATGCCTAACAAACACTAAAATATTATGCATTCCTTAGGTTGAACAGGAGAATGCCTAACAAACCCTAAAATATTATGCATTCCTTAGTTTGAACAGGAGAATGCTAAACAAACCCTAAAATATTATGCATTCCTTAGGTTGAACAGGAGAATGCTTAGGAAACCCTAAAATATTATGCATTCCTTAGGTTGAACAGGGGAATGATAACAAACCCTAAAATATTATGCATTCCTTAGGTTGAACAGGAGAATGCTTAAGAAACCCTAAAATATTATGCATTCCTTAGGTTGAACAGGAGAATGCTTAGGAAACCCTAAAATATTATGCATTCCTTAGGTTGAACAGGAGAATGCTTAGGAAACCCAAAAATATTATGCATTCCTTAGGTTGAACAGGGGAATGCTAAACAAACCCTAAAATATTATGCATTCCTTAGTTTGAACAGGAGAATGCTAAACAAACCCTAAAATATTATGCATTCCTTAGGTTGAACAGGAGAATGCCTAACAAACCCTAAAATATTATGCATTCCTTAGTTTGAACAGGAGAATGCTAAACAAACCCTAAAATATTATGCATTCCTTAGTTTGAACAGGAGAATGCTAAACAAACCCTAAAATATTATGCATTCCTTTGGTTGAACAGGAGAATGCCTAACAAACCCTAAAATATTATGCATTCCTTAGGTTGAACAGGAGAATGCCTAACAAACCCTAAAATATTATGCATTCCTTAGGTTGAACAGGAGAATGCCTAACAAACCCTAAAATATTATGCATTCCTTAGGTTGAACAGGAGAATGCTTAGGAAACCCTAAAATATTATGCATTCCTTAGGTTGAACAGGGGAATGCTAAACAAACCCTAAAATATTATGCATTCCTTAGTTTGAACAGGAGAATGCTAAACAAACCCTAAAATATTATGCATTCCTTAGGTTGAACAGGAGAATGCTTAGGAAACCCTAAAATATTATGCATTCCTTAGGTTGAACAGGGGAATGATAACAAACCCTAAAATATTATGCATTCCTTAGGTTGAACAGGAGAATGCTTAAGAAACCCTAAAATATTATGCATTCCTTAGGTTGAACAGGAGAATGCTTAGGAAACCCTAAAATATTATGCATTCCTTAGGTTGAAAAGGAGAATGCTTAGGAAACCCAAAAATATTATGCATTCCTTAGGTTGAACAGGGGAATGCTAAACAAACCCTAAAATATTATGCATTCCTTAGTTTGAACAGGAGAATGCTAAACAAACCTAAAAATTATGCATTCCTTAGGTTGAACAGGAGAATGCTTAAGAAACCCTAAAATATTATGCATTCCTTAGGTTGAACAGGAGAATGCTTAGGAAACCCTAAAATATTATGCATTCCTTAGTTTGAACAGGAGAATGCTAAACAAACCCTAAAATATTATGCATTCCTTAGGTTGAACAGGAGAATGCTTAGGAAACCCTAAAATATTATGCATTCCTTAGGTTGAACAGGGGAATGATAACAAACCCTAAAATATTATGCATTCCTTAGGTTGAACAGGAGAATGCTTAAGAAACCCTAAAATATTATGCATTCCTTAGGTTGAACAGGAGAATGCTTAGGAAACCCTAAAATATTATGCATTCCTTAGGTTGAACAGGAGAATGCTTAGGAAACCCAAAAATATTATGCATTCCTTAGGTTGAACAGGGGAATGCTAAACAAACCCTAAAATATTATGCATTCCTTAGTTTGAACAGGAGAATGCTAAACAAACCCAAAAATTATGCATTCCTTAGGTTGAACAGGAGAATGCTTAAGAAACCCTAAAATATTATGCATTCCTTAGGTTGAACAGGGGAATGCTAAACAAACCCTAAAATATTATGCATTCCTTAGGTTGAACAGGAGAATGCCTAACAAACCCTAAAATATTATGCATTCCTTAGGTTGAACAGGAGAATGCCTAACAAACCCTAAAATATTATGCATTCCTTAGGTTGAACAGGAGAATGCTAAACAAACCTAAAATATTATGCATTCCTTAGGTTGAACAGGGGAATGCTAAACAAACCCTAAAATATTATGCATTCCTTAGGTTGAACAGGAGAATGCTTAGGAAACCCTAAAATATTATGCAATCCTTAGGTTGAACAGGGGAATGCTAAACAAACCCTAAAATATTATGCATTCCTTAGGTTGAACAGGAGAATGCTTAAGAAACCCTAAAATATTATGCATTCCTTAGGTTGAACAGGAGAATGCTAAACAAACCCTAAAATATTATGCATTCCTTAGGTTGAACAGGAGAATGCTTAGGAAACCCTAAAATATTATGCATTCCTTAGGTTGAACAGGAGAATGCTAAACAAACCCTAAAATATTATGCATTCCTTAGGTTGAACAGGAGAATGCTTAGGAAACCCTAAAATATTATGCATTCCTTAGGTTGAACAGGAGAATGCTAAACAAACCCTAAAATATTATGCATTCCTTAGGTTGAACAGGAGAATGCTTAGGAAACCCTAAAATATTATGCATTCCTTAGGTTGAACAGGAGAATGCTTAGGAAACCCAAAAATATTATGCATTCCTTAGGTTGAACAGGGGAATGCTAAACAAACCCTAAAATATTATGCATTCCTTAGTTTGAACAGGAGAATGCTAAACAAACCCTAAAATATTATGCATTCCTTAGGTTGAACAGGAGAATGCCTAACAAACCCTAAAATATTATGCATTCCTTAGTTTGAACAGGAGAATGCTAAACAAACCCTAAAATATTATGCATTCCTTAGTTTGAACAGGAGAATGCTAAACAAACCCTAAAATATTATGCATTCCTTAGGTTGAACAGGAGAATGCCTAACAAACCCTAAAATATTATGCATTCCTTAGGTTGAACAGGAGAATGCCTAACAAACCCTAAAATATTATGCATTCCTTAGGTTGAACAGGAGAATGCTTAGGAAACCCTAAAATATTATGCATTCCTTAGGTTGAACAGGGGAATGCTAAACACACCCTAAAATATTATGCATTCCTTAGTTTGAACAGGAGAATGCTAAACAAACCCTAAAATATTATGCATTCCTTAGGTTGAACAGGAGAATGCTTAGGAAACCCTAAAATATTATGCAATCCTTAGGTTGAACAGGGGAATGCTAAACAAACCCTAAAATATTATGCATTCCTTAGGTTGAACAGGAGAATGCTTAAGAAACCCTAAAATATTATGCATTCCTTAGGTTGAACAGGAGAATGCTTAGGAAACCCTAAAATATTATGCAATCCTTAGGTTGAACAGGGGAATGCTAAACAAACCCTAAAATATTATGCATTCCTTAGGTTGAACAGGAGAATGCTAAACAAACCCTAAAATATTATGCATTCCTTAGGTTGAACAGGAGAATGCTTAGGAAACCCTAAAATATTATGCATTCCTTAGGTTGAACAGGAGAATGCTTAGGAAACCTAAAAATATTATGCATTCCTTAGGTTGAACAGGGGAATGCTAAACAAACCCTAAAATATTATGCATTCCTTAGTTTGAACAGGAGAATGCTAAACAAACCCTAAAATATTATGCATTCCTTAGGTTGAACAGGAGAATGCCTAACAAACCCTAAAATATTATGCATTCCTTAGTTTGAACAGGAGAATGCTAAACAAACCCTAAAATATTATGCATTCCTTAGTTTGAACAGGAGAATGCTAAACAAACCCTAAAATATTATGCATTCCTTAGGTTGAACAGGAGAATGCCTAACAAACCCTAAAATATTATGCATTCCTTAGGTTGAACAGGAGAATGCCTAACAAACCCTAAAATATTATGCATTCCTTAGGTTGAACAGGAGAATGCCTAACAAACCCTAAAATATTATGCATTCCTTAGGTTGAACAGGAGAATGCTTAGGAAACCCTAAAATATTATGCATTCCTTAGGTTGAACAGGGGAATGCTAAACAAACCCTAAAATATTATGCATTCCTTAGTTTGAACAGGAGAATGCTAAACAAACCCTAAAATATTATGCATTCCTTAGGTTGAACAGGAGAATGCTTAGGAAACCCTAAAATATTATGCATTCCTTAGGTTGAACAGGGGAATGATAACAAACCCTAAAATATTATGCATTCCTTAGGTTGAACAGGAGAATGCTTAAGAAACCCTAAAATATTATGCATTCCTTAGGTTGAACAGGAGAATGCTTAGGAAACCCTAAAATATTATGCATTCCTTAGGTTGAACAGGAGAATGCTTAGGAAACCCAAAAATATTATGCATTCCTTAGGTTGAACAGGGGAATGCTAAACAAACCCTAAAATATTATGCATTCCTTAGTTTGAACAGGAGAATGCTAAACAAACCTAAAAATTATGCATTCCTTAGGTTGAACAGGAGAATGCTTAAGAAACCCTAAAATATTATGCATTCCTTAGGTTGAACAGGAGAATGCTTAGGAAACCCTAAAATATTATGCATTCCTTAGTTTGAACAGGAGAATGCTAAACAAACCCTAAAATATTATGCATTCCTTAGGTTGAACAGGAGAATGCTTAGGAAACCCTAAAATATTATGCATTCCTTAGGTTGAACAGGGGAATGATAACAAACCCTAAAATATTATGCATTCCTTAGGTTGAACAGGAGAATGCTTAAGAAACCCTAAAATATTATGCATTCCTTAGGTTGAACAGGAGAATGCTTAGGAAACCCTAAAATATTATGCATTCCTTAGGTTGAACAGGAGAATGCTTAGGAAACCCAAAAATATTATGCATTCCTTAGGTTGAACAGGGGAATGCTAAACAAACCCTAAAATATTATGCATTCCTTAGTTTGAACAGGAGAATGCTAAACAAACCCAAAAATTATGCATTCCTTAGGTTGAACAGGAGAATGCTTAAGAAACCCTAAAATATTATGCATTCCTTAGGTTGAACAGGGGAATGCTAAACAAACCCTAAAATATTATGCATTCCTTAGGTTGAACAGGAGAATGCCTAACAAACCCTAAAATATTATGCATTCCTTAGGTTGAACAGGAGAATGCCTAACAAACCCTAAAATATTATGCATTCCTTAGGTTGAACAGGAGAATGCTAAACAAACCTAAAATATTATGCATTCCTTAGGTTGAACAGGGGAATGCTAAACAAACACTAAAATATTATGCATTCCTTAGGTTGAACAGGAGAATGCTTAGGAAACCCTAAAATATTATGCATTCCTTAGGTTGAACAGGGGAATGATAACAAACCCTAAAATATTATGCATTCCTTAGGTTGAACAGTAGAATGCTTAGGAAACCCTAAAATATTATGCATTCCTTAGGTTGAACAGGGGAATGATAACAAACCCTAAAATATTATGCATTCCTTAGGTTGAACAGGAGAATGCTTAGGAAACCCTAAAATATTATGCATTCCTTAGGTTGAACAGGGGAATGCTAAACAAACCCTAAAATATTATGCATTCCTTAGGTTGAACAGGAGAATGCCTAACAAACCCTAAAATATTATGCATTCCTTAGGTTGAACAGGGGAATGCTAAACAAACCCTAAAATATTATGCATTCCTTAGGTTGAACAGGAGAATGCTAAAAAAACCCTAAAATATTATGCATTCCTTAGGTTGAACAGGAGAATGCTTAGGAAACCCAAAAATATTATGCATTCCTTAGGTTGAACAGGGGAATGCTAAACAAACCCTAAAATATTATGCATTCCTTAGTTTGAACAGGAGAATGCTAAACAAACCCTAAAATATTATGCATTCCTTAGGTTGAACAGAAGAATGCTTAGGAAACCCTAAAATATTATGCATTCCTTAGGTTGAACAGGAGAATGCTTAGGAAACCCAAAAATATTATGCATTCCTTAGGTTGAACAGGGGAATGCTAAACAAACCCTAAAATATTATGCATTCCTTAGTTTGAACAGGAGAATGCTAAACAAACCCTAAAATATTATGCATTCCTTAGGTTGAACAGGAGAATGCCTAACAAACCCTAAAATATTATGCATTCCTTAGGTTGAACAGGAGAATGCCTAACAAACCCTAAAATATTATGCATTCCTTAGTTTGAACAGGAGAATGCTAAACAAACCCTAAAATATTATGCATTCCTTAGTTTGAACAGGAGAATGCTAAACAAACCCTAAAATATTATGCATTCCTTAGGTTGAACAGGAGAATGCTTAGGAAACCCTAAAATATTATGCATTCCTTAGGTTGAACAGGAGAATGCCTAACAAACCCTAAAATATTATGCATTCCTTAGGTTGAACAGGAGAATGCCTAACAAACCCTAAAATATTATGCATTCCTTAGTTTGAACAGGAGAATGCTAAACAAACCCTAAAATATTATGCATTCCTTAGGTTGAACAGGAGAATGCTTAAGAAACCCTCAAATATTATGCATTCCTTAGGTTGAACAGGAGAATGCTTAGGAAACCCTAAAATATTATGCAATCCTTAGGTTGAACAGGGGAATGCTAAACAAACCCTAAAATATTATGCATTCCTTAGTTTGAACAGGAGAATGCTAAACAAACCCTAAAATATTATGCATTCCTTAGGTTGAACAGGAGAATGCTTAGGAAACCCTAAAATATTATGCATTCCTTAGGTTGAACAGGGGAATGATAACAAACCCTAAAATATTATGCATTCCTTAGGTTGAACAGGAGAATGCTTAAGAAACCCTAAAATATTATGCATTCCTTAGGTTGAACAGGAGAATGCTTAGGAAACCCTAAAATATTATGCATTCCTTAGGTTGAACAGGAGAATGCTTAGGAAACCCAAAAATATTATGCATTCCTTAGGTTGAACAGGGGAATGCTAAACAAACCCTAAAATATTATGCATTCCTTAGTTTGAACAGGAGAATGCTAAACAAACCTAAAAATTATGCATTCCTTAGGTTGAACAGGAGAATGCTTAAGAAACCCTAAAATATTATGCATTCCTTAGGTTGAACAGGAGAATGCTTAAGAAACCCTAAAATATTATGCATTCCTTAGGTTGAACAGGAGAATGCTTAGGAAACCCTAAAATATTATGCATTCCTTAGGTTGAACAGGAGAATGCTTAGGAAACCCTAAAATATTATGCATTCCTTAGGTTGAACAGGGGAATGCTAAACAAACCCTAAAATATTATGCATTCCTTAGGTTGAACAGGAGAATGCCTAACAAACCCTAAAATATTATGCATTCCTTAGGTTGAACAGGAGAATGCTAAACAAACCTAAAATATTATGCATTCCTTAGGTTGAACAGGGGAATGCTAAACAAACACTAAAATATTATGCATTCCTTAGGTTGAACAGGGGAATGCTAAACACACCCTAAAATATTATGCATTCCTTAGGTTGAACAGGAGAATGCTTAGGAAACCCTAAAATATTATGCATTCCTTAGGTTGAACAGGGGAATGATAACAAACCCTAAAATATTATGCATTCCTTAGGTTGAACAGGAGAATGCTTAGGAAACCCTAAAATATTATGCATTCCTTAGGTTGAACAGGGGAATGCTAAACAAACCCTAAAATATTATGCATTCCTTAGGTTGAACAGGAGAATGCTTAGGAAACCCTAAAATATTATGCATTCCTTAGGTTGAACAGGGGAATGATAACAAACCCTAAAATATTATGCATTCCTTAGGTTGAACAGGAGAATGCTTAGGAAACCCTAAAATATTATGCATTCCTTAGGTTGAACAGGGGAATGCTAAACAAACCCTAAAATATTATGCATTCCTTAGGTTGAACAGGAGAATGCTAAACAAACCCTAAAATATTATGCATTCCTTAGGTTGAACAGGAGAATGCCTAACAAACCCTAAAATATTATGCATTCCTTAGGTTGAACAGGAGAATGCTTAGGAAACCCTAAAATATTATGCATTCCTTAGGTTGAACAGGGGAATGATAACAAACCCTAAAATATTATGCATTCCTTAGGTTGAACAGGAGAATGCATAAGAAACCCTAAAATATTATGCATTCCTTAGGTTGAACAGGAGAATGCTAAACAAACCCTAAAATATTATGCATTCCTTAGGTTGAACAGGAGAATGCTTAGGAAACCCTAAAATATTATGCATTCCTTAGGTTGAACAGGAGAATGCTTAGGAAACCCTAAAATATTATGCATTCCTTAGGTTGAACAGGAGAATGCTAAACAAACCCTAAAATATTATGCATTCCTTAGGTTGAACAATAGAATGCTTAGGAAACCCTAAAATATTATGCATTCCTTAGGTTGAACAGGGGAATGCTAAACAAACCCTAAAATATTATGCATTCCATAGGTTGAACAGGAGAATGCCTAACAAACCCTAAAATATTATGCATTCCTTAGGTTGAACAGGGGAATGCTAAACAAACCCTAAAATATTATGCATTCCTTAGGTTGAACAGGAGAATGCTTAGGAAACCCTAAAATATTATGCATTCCTTAGGTTGAACAGGAGAATGCTAAACAAACCCTAAAATATTATGCATTCCTTAGTTTGAACAGGAGAATGCTAAACAAACCCTAAAATATTATGCATTCCTTAGGTTGAACAGAAGAATGCTTAGGAAACCCTAAAATATTATGCATTCCTTAGGTTGAACAGGAGAATGCCTAACAAACCCTAAAATATTATGCATTCCTTAGGTTGAACAGGAGAATGCTTAGGAAACCCTAAAATATTATGCATTCCTTAGGTTGAACAGGGGAATGATAACAAACCCTAAAATATTATGCATTCCTTAGGTTGAACAGGAGAATGCATAAGAAACCCTAAAATATTATGCATTCCTTAGGTTGAACAGGAGAATGCTAAACAAACCCTAAAATATTATGCATTCCTTAGGTTGAACAGGAGAATGCTTAGGAAACCCTAAAATATTATGCATTCCTTAGGTTGAACAGGAGAATGCTAAACAAACCCTAAAATATTATGCATTCCTTAGGTTGAACAAGAGAATGCTTAGGAAACCCTAAAATATTATGCATTCCTTAGGTTGAACAGGGGAATGCTAAACAAACCCTAAAATATTATGCATTCCATAGGTTGAACAGGAGAATGCCTAACAAACCCTAAAATATTATGCATTCCTTAGGTTGAAGTGGGGAATGCTAAACAAACCCTAAAATATTATGCATTCCTTAGGTTGAACAGGAGAATGCTTAGGAAACCCAAAAATATTATGCATTCCTAAGGTTGAACAGGGGAATGCTAAACAAACCCTAAAATATTATGCATTCCTTAGTTTGAACAGGAGAATGCTAAACAAACCCTAAAATATTATGCATTCCTTAGGTTGAACAGAAGAATGCTTAGGAAACCCTAAAATATTATGCATTCCTTAGGTTGAACAGGAGAATGCTTAGGAAACCCAAAAATATTATGCATTCCTTAGGTTGAACAGGGGAATGCTAAACAAACCCTAAAATATTATGCATTCCTTAGTTTGAACAGGAGAATGCTAAACAAACCCTAAAATATTATGCATTCCTTAGGTTGAACAGGAGAATGCCTAACAAACCGTAAAATATTATGCATTCCTTAGGTTGAACAGGAGAATGCCTAACAAACCCTAAAATATTATGCATTCCTTAGTTTGAACAGGAGAATGCTAAACAAACCCTAAAATATTATGCATTCCTTAGTTTGAACAGGAGAATGCTAAACAAACCCTAAAATATTATGCATTCCTTAGGTTGAACAGGAGAATGCTTAGGAAACCCTAAAATATTATGCATTCCTTAGGTTGAACAGGAGAATGCCTAACAAACCCTAAAATATTATGCATTCCTTAGGTTGAACAGGAGAATGCCTAACAAACCCTAAAATATTATGCATTCCTTAGTTTGAACAGGAGAATGCTAAACAAACCCTAAAATATTATGCATTCCTTAGGTTGAACAGGAGAATGCTTAGGAAACCCTAAAATATTATGCATTCCTTAGGTTGAACAGGAGAATGCCTAACAAACCCTAAAATATTATGCATTCCTTAGGTTGAACAGGAGAATGCCTAACAAACCCTAAAATATTATGCATTCCTTAGTTTGAACAGGAGAATGCTAAACAAACCCTAAAATATTATGCATTCCTTAGGTTGAACAGGAGAATGCTTAAGAAACCCTAAAATATTATGCATTCCTTAGGTTGAACAGGAGAATGCTTAGGAAACCCTAAAATATTATGCAATCCTTAGGTTGAACAGGGGAATGCTAAACAAACCCTAAAATATTATGCATTCCTTAGTTTGAACAGGAGAATGCTAAACAAACCCTAAAATATTATGCATTCCTTAGGTTGAACAGGAGAATGCTTAGGAAACCCTAAAATATTATGCATTCCTTAGGTTGAACAGGGGAATGATAACAAACCCTAAAATATTATGCATTCCTTAGGTTGAACAGGAGAATGCTTAAGAAACCCTAAAATATTATGCATTCCTTAGGTTGAACAGGAGAATGCTTAGGAAACCCTAAAATATTATGCATTCCTTAGGTTGAACAGGAGAATGCTTAGGAAACCCTAAAATATTATGCATTCCTTAGGTTGAACAGGAGAATGCCTAACAAACCCTAAAATATTATGCATTCCTTAGTTTGAACAGGAGAATGCTAAACAAACCCTAAAATATTATGCATTCCTTAGGTTGAACAGGAGAATGCTTAAGAAACCCTAAAATATTATGCATTCCTTAGGTTGAACAGGAGAATGCTTAGGAAACCCTAAAATATTATGCAATCCTTAGGTTGAACAGGGGAATGCTAAACAAACCCTAAAATATTATGCATTCCTTAGTTTGAACAGGAGAATGCTAAACAAACCCTAAAATATTATGCATTCCTTAGGTTGAACAGGAGAATGCCTAACAAACCCTAAAATATTATGCATTCCTTAGGTTGAACAGGAGAATGCCTAACAAACCCTAAAATATTATGCATTCCTTAGTTTGAACAGGAGAATGCTAAACAAACCCTAAAATATTATGCATTCCTTAGTTTGAACAGGAGAATGCTAAACAAACCCTAAAATATTATGCATTCCTTAGGTTGAACAGGAGAATGCTTAGGAAACCCTAAAATATTATGCATTCCTTAGGTTGAACAGGAGAATGCCTAACAAACCCTAAAATATTATGCATTCCTTAGGTTGAACAGGAGAATGCCTAACAAACCCTAAAATATTATGCATTCCTTAGTTTGAACAGGAGAATGCTAAACAAACCCTAAAATATTATGCATTCCTTAGGTTGAACAGGAGAATGCTTAAGAAACCCTAAAATATTATGCATTCCTTAGGTTGAACAGGAGAATGCTTAGGAAACCCTAAAATATTATGCAATCCTTAGGTTGAACAGGGGAATGCTAAACAAACCCTAAAATATTATGCATTCCTTAGTTTGAACAGGAGAATGCTAAACAAACCCTAAAATATTATGCATTCCTTAGGTTGAACAGGAGAATGCTTAGGAAACCCTAAAATATTATGCATTCCTTAGGTTGAACAGGGGAATGATAACAAACCCTAAAATATTATGCATTCCTTAGGTTGAACAGGAGAATGCTTAAGAAACCCTAAAATATTATGCATTCCTTAGGTTGAACAGGAGAATGCTTAGGAAACCCTAAAATATTATGCATTCCTTAGGTTGAACAGGAGAATGCTTAGGAAACCCAAAAATATTATGCATTCCTTAGGTTGAACAGGGGAATGCTAAACAAACCCTAAAATATTATGCATTCCTTAGTTTGAACAGGAGAATGCTAAACAAACCTAAAAATTATGCATTCCTTAGGTTGAACAGGAGAATGCTTAAGAAACCCTAAAATATTATGCATTCCTTAGGTTGAACAGGAGAATGCTTAAGAAACCCTAAAATATTATGCATTCCTTAGGTTGAACAGGAGAATGCTTAGGAAACCCTAAAATATTATGCATTCCTTAGGTTGAACAGGAGAATGCTTAGGAAACCCTAAAATATTATGCATTCCTTAGGTTGAACAGGGGAATGCTAAACAAACCCTAAAATATTATGCATTCCTTAGGTTGAACAGGAGAATGCCTAACAAACCCTAAAATATTATGCATTCCTTAGGTTGAACAGGAGAATGCTAAACAAACCTAAAATATTATGCATTCCTTAGGTTGAACAGGCGAATGCTAAACAAACACTAAAATATTATGCATTCCTTAGGTTGAACAGGGGAATGCTAAACACACCCTAAAATATTATGCATTCCTTAGGTTGAACAGGAGAATGCTTAGGAAACCCTAAAATATTATGCATTCCTTAGGTTGAACAGGGGAATGATAACAAACCCTAAAATATTATGCATTCCTTAGGTTGAACAGGAGAATGCTTAGGAAACCCTAAAATATTATGCATTCCTTAGGTTGAACAGGGGAATGCTAAACAAACCCTAAAATATTATGCATTCCTTAGGTTGAACAGGAGAATGCTTAGGAAACCCTAAAATATTATGCATTCCTTAGGTTGAACAGGGGAATGATAACAAACCCTAAAATATTATGCATTCCTTAGGTTGAACAGGAGAATGCTTAGGAAACCCTAAAATATTATGCATTCCTTAGGTTGAACAGGGGAATGCTAAACAAACCCTAAAATATTATGCATTCCTTAGGTTGAACAGGAGAATGCTAAACAAACCCTAAAATATTATGCATTCCTTAGGTTGAACAGGAGAATGCCTAACAAACCCTAAAATATTATGCATTCCTTAGGTTGAACAGGAGAATGCTTAGGAAACCCTAAAATATTATGCATTCCTTAGGTTGAACAGGGGAATGATAACAAACCCTAAAATATTATGCATTCCTTAGGTTGAACAGGAGAATGCATAAGAAACCCTAAAATATTATGCATTCCTTAGGTTGAACAGGAGAATGCTAAACAAACCCTAAAATATTATGCATTCCTTAGGTTGAACAGGAGAATGCTTAGGAAACCCTAAAATATTATGCATTCCTTAGGTTGAACAGGAGAATGCTTAGGAAACCCTAAAATATTATGCATTCCTTAGGTTGAACAGGAGAATGCTAAACAAACCCTAAAATATTATGCATTCCTTAGGTTGAACAATAGAATGCTTAGGAAACCCTAAAATATTATGCATTCCTTAGGTTGAACAGGGGAATGCTAAACAAACCCTAAAATATTATGCATTCCATAGGTTGAACAGGAGAATGCCTAACAAACCCTAAAATATTATGCATTCCTTAGGTTGAACAGGGGAATGCTAAACAAACCCTAAAATATTATGCATTCCTTAGGTTGAACAGGAGAATGCTTAGGAAACCCTAAAATATTATGCATTCCTTAGGTTGAACAGGAGAATGCTAAACAAACCCTAAAATATTATGCATTCCTTAGTTTGAACAGGAGAATGCTAAACAAACCCTAAAATATTATGCATTCCTTAGGTTGAACAGAAGAATGCTTAGGAAACCCTAAAATATTATGCATTCCTTAGGTTGAACAGGAGAATGCCTAACAAACCCTAAAATATTATGCATTCCTTAGGTTGAACAGGAGAATGCTTAGGAAACCCTAAAATATTATGCATTCCTTAGGTTGAACAGGGGAATGATAACAAACCCTAAAATATTATGCATTCCTTAGGTTGAACAGGAGAATGCATAAGAAACCCTAAAATATTATGCATTCCTTAGGTTGAACAGGAGAATGCTAAACAAACCCTAAAATATTATGCATTCCTTAGGTTGAACAGGAGAATGCTTAGGAAACCCTAAAATATTATGCATTCCTTAGGTTGAACAGGAGAATGCTAAACAAACCCTAAAATATTATGCATTCCTTAGGTTGAACAAGAGAATGCTTAGGAAACCCTAAAATATTATGCATTCCTTAGGTTGAACAGGGGAATGCTAAATAAACCCTAAAATATTATGCATTCCATAGGTTGAACAGGAGAATGCCTAACAAACCCTAAAATATTATGCATTCCTTAGGTTGAAGTGGGGAATGCTAAACAAACCCTAAAATATTATGCATTCCTTAGGTTGAACAGGAGAATGCTTAGGAAACCCAAAAATATTATGCATTCCTTAGGTTGAACAGGGGAATGCTAAACAAACCCTAAAATATTATGCATTCCTTAGTTTGAACAGGAGAATGCTAAACAAACCCTAAAATATTATGCATTCCTTAGGTTGAACAGAAGAATGCTTAGGAAACCCTAAAATATTATGCATTCCTTAGGTTGAACAGGAGAATGCTTAGGAAACCCAAAAATATTATGCATTCCTTAGGTTGAACAGGGGAATGCTAAACAAACCCTAAAATATTATGCATTCCTTAGTTTGAACAGGAGAATGCTAAACAAACCCTAAAATATTATGCATTCCTTAGGTTGAACAGGAGAATGCCTAACAAACCGTAAAATATTATGCATTCCTTAGGTTGAACAGGAGAATGCCTAACAAACCCTAAAATATTATGCATTCCTTAGTTTGAACAGGAGAATGCTAAACAAACCCTAAAATATTATGCATTCCTTAGTTTGAACAGGAGAATGCTAAACAAACCCTAAAATATTATGCATTCCTTAGGTTGAACAGGAGAATGCTTAGGAAACCCTAAAATATTATGCATTCCTTAGGTTGAACAGGAGAATGCCTAACAAACCCTAAAATATTATGCATTCCTTAGGTTGAACAGGAGAATGCCTAACAAACCCTAAAATATTATGCATTCCTTAGTTTGAACAGGAGAATGCTAAACAAACCCTAAAATATTATGCATTCCTTAGGTTGAACAGGAGAATGCTTAGGAAACCCTAAAATATTATGCATTCCTTAGGTTGAACAGGAGAATGCCTAACAAACCCTAAAATATTATGCATTCCTTAGGTTGAACAGGAGAATGCCTAACAAACCCTAAAATATTATGCATTCCTTAGTTTGAACAGGAGAATGCTAAACAAACCCTAAAATATTATGCATTCCTTAGGTTGAACAGGAGAATGCTTAAGAAACCCTAAAATATTATGCATTCCTTAGGTTGAACAGGAGAATGCTTAGGAAACCCTAAAATATTATGCAATCCTTAGGTTGAACAGGGGAATGCTAAACAAACCCTAAAATATTATGCATTCCTTAGTTTGAACAGGAGAATGCTAAACAAACCCTAAAATATTATGCATTCCTTAGGTTGAACAGGAGAATGCTTAGGAAACCCTAAAATATTATGCATTCCTTAGGTTGAACAGGGGAATGATAACAAACCCTAAAATATTATGCATTCCTTAGGTTGAACAGGAGAATGCTTAAGAAACCCTAAAATATTATGCATTCCTTAGGTTGAACAGGAGAATGCTTAGGAAACCCTAAAATATTATGCATTCCTTAGGTTGAACAGGAGAATGCTTAGGAAACCCAAAAATATTATGCATTCCTTAGGTTGAACAGGGGAATGCTAAACAAACCCTAAAATATTATGCATTCCTTAGTTTGAACAGGAGAATGCTAAACAAACCTAAAAATTATGCATTCCTTAGGTTGAACAGGAGAATGCTTAAGAAACCCTAAAATATTATGCATTCCTTAGGTTGAACAGGAGAATGCTTAAGAAACCCTAAAATATTATGCATTCCTTAGGTTGAACAGGAGAATGCTTAGGAAACCCTAAAATATTATGCATTCCTTAGGTTGAACAGGAGAATGCTTAGGAAACCCTAAAATATTATGCATTCCTTAGGTTGAACAGGGGAATGCTAAACAAACCCTAAAATATTATGCATTCCTTAGGTTGAACAGGAGAATGCCTAACAAACCCTAAAATATTATGCATTCCTTAGGTTGAACAGGAGAATGCCTAACAAACCCTAAAATATTATGCATTCCTTAGGTTGAACAGGAGAATGCTAAACAAACCTAAAATATTATGCATTCCTTAGGTTGAACAGGGGAATGCTAAACAAACACTAAAATATTATGCATTCCTTAGGTTGAACAGGGGAATGCTAAACAAACCCTAAAATATTATGCATTCCTTAGGTTGAACAGGAGAATGCTTAGGAAACCCTAAAATATTATGCATTCCTTAGGTTGAACAGGGGAATGATAACAAACCCTAAAATATTATGCATTCCTTAGGTTGAACAGGAGAATGCTTAGGAAACCCTAAAATATTATGCATTCCTTAGGTTGAACAGGGGAATGCTAAACAAACCCTAAAATATTATGCATTCCTTAGGTTGAACAGGAGAATGCTTAGGAAACCCTAAAATATTATGCATTCCTTAGGTTGAACAGGGGAATGATAACAAACCCTAAAATATTATGCATTCCTTAGGTTGAACAGGAGAATGCTTAGGAAACCCTAAAATATTATGCATTCCTTAGGTTGAACAGGGGAATGCTAAACAAACCCTAAAATATTATGCATTCCTTAGGTTGAACAGGAGAATGCTAAACAAACCCTAAAATATTATGCATTCCTTAGGTTGAACAGGAGAATGCCTAACAAACCCTAAAATATTATGCATTCCTTAGGTTGAACAGGAGAATGCTTAGGAAACCCTAAAATATTATGCATTCCTTAGGTTGAACAGGGGAATGATAACAAACCCTAAAATATTATGCATTCCTTAGGTTGAACAGGAGAATGCTTAAGAAACCCTAAAATATTATGCATTCCTTAGGTTGAACAGGAGAATGCTAAACAAACCCTAAAATATTATGCATTCCTTAGGTTGAACAAGAGAATGCTTAGGACACCCTAAAATATTATGCATTCCTTAGGTTGAACAGGGGAATGCTAAACAAACCCTAAAATATTATGCATTCCATAGGTTGAACAGGAGAATGCCTAACAAACCCTAAAATATTATGCATTCCTTAGGTTGAACAGGGGAATGCTAAACAAACCCTAAAATATTATGCATTCCTTAGGTTGAACAGGAGAATGCTAAACAAACCCTAAAATATTATGCATTCCTTAGGTTGAACAGGAGAATGCTTAGGAAACCCAAAAATATTATGCATTCCTTAGGTTGAACAGGGGAATGCTAAACAAACCCTAAAATATTATGCATTCCTTAGTTTGAACAGGAGAATGCTAAACAAACCCTAAAATATTATGCATTCCTTAGGTTGAACAGGAGAATGCTAAACAAACCCTAAAATATTATGCATTCCTTAGGTTGAACAGGAGAATGCCTAACAAACCCTAAAATATGATGCATTCCTTAGGTTGAACAGGAGAATGCCTAACAAACCCTAAAATATTATGCATTCCTTAGGCTGAACAGGAGAATGCTTAGGAAACCCTAAAATATTATGCATTCCTTAGGTTGAACAGGAGAATGCCTAACAAACCCTAAAATATTATGCATTCCTTAGGTTGAACAGGAGAATGCTAAACAAACCCTAAAATATTATGCATTCCTTAGGTTGAACAGGAGAATGCCTAACAAACCCTAAAATATTATGCATTCCTTAGGTTGAACAGGAGAATGCCTAACAAACCCTAAAATATTATGCATTCCTTAGGTTGAACAGGAGAATGCCTAACAAACCCTAAAATATTATGCATTCCTTAGGCTGAACAGGAGAATGCTTAGGAAACCCTAAAATATTATGCATTCCTTAGGTTGAACAGGAGAATGCTAAACAAACCTAAAATATTATGCATTCCTTAGGTTGAACAGGGGAATGCTAAACAAACCCTAACATATTATGCATTCATTAGGTTGAACAGGAGAATGCTTAAGAAACCCTAAAATATTATGCATTCCTTAGGTTGAACAGGAGAATGCTTAAGAAACCCTAAAATATTATGCATTCCTTAGGTTGAACAGGAGAATGCCTAACAAACCCTAAAATATTATGCATTCCTTAGGTTGAACAGGAGAATGCTTAGGAAACCCTAAAATATTATGCATTCCTTAGGTTGAACAGGAGAATGCCTAACAAACCCTAAAATATTATGCATTCCTTAGGTTGAACAGGAGAATGCTTAGGAAACCCTAAAATATTATGCATTCCTTAGGTTGAACAGGAGAATGCCTAACAAACCCTAAAATATTATGCATTCCTTAGGTTGAACAGGAGAATGCTTAGGAAACCCTAAAATATTATGCATTCCTTAGGTTGAACAGGAGAATGCCTAACAAACCCTAAAATATTATGCATTCCTTAGGTTGAACAGGAGAATGCTTAAGAAACCCAAAAATATTATGCATTCCTTAGGTTGAACAGGGGAATGCTAAACAAACCCTAAAATATTATGCATTCCTTAGGTTGAACAGGAGAATGCTAAACAAACCCTAAAATATTATGCATTCCTTAGGTTGAACAGGAGAATGCTTAGGAAACCATAAAATATTATGCATTCCTTAGGTTGAACAGGAGAATGCTTAGGAAACCCAAAAATATTATGCATTCCTTAGGTTGAACAGGGGAATGCTAAACAAACCCTAAAATATTATGCATTCCTTAGTTTGAACAGGAGAATGCTAAACAAACCCTAAAATATTATGCATTCCTTAGGTTGAACAGGAGAATGCCTAACAAACCCTAAAATATTATGCATTCCTTAGTTTGAACAGGAGAATGCTAAACAAACCCTAAAATATTATGCATTCCTTAGGTTGAACAGGAGAATGCCTAACAAACCCTAAAATATTATGCATTCCTTAGGTTGAACAGGAGAATGCCTAACAAACCCTAAAATATTATGCATTCCTTAGGTTGAACAGGAGAATGCCTAACAAACCCTAAAATATTATGCATTCCTTAGGTTGAACAGGAGAATGCTTAGGAAACCCTAAAATATTATGCATTCCTTAGGTTGAACAGGGGAATGCTAAACAAACCCTAAAATATTATGCATTCCTTAGTTTGAACAGGAGAATGCTAAACAAACCCTAAAATATTATGCATTCCTTAGGATGAACAGGAGAATGCTTAGGAAACCCTAAAATATTATGCATTCCTTAGGTTGAACAGGGGAATGATAACAAACCCTAAAATATTATGCATTCCTTAGGTTGAACAGGAGAATGCTTAAGAAACCCTAAAATATTATGCATTCCTTAGGTTGAACAGGAGAATGCTTAGGAAACCCTAAAATATTATGCAATCCTTAGGTTGAACAGGAGAATGCTTAGGAAACCCAAAAATATTATGCATTCCTTAGGTTGAACAGGGGAATGCTAAACAAACCCTAAAATATTATGCATTCCTTAGTTTGAACAGGAGAATGCTAAACAAACCTAAAAATTATGCATTCCTTAGGTTGAACAGGAGAATGCTTAAGAAACCCTAAAATATTATGCATTCCTTAGGTTGAACAGGAGAATGCTTAGGAAACCCTAAAATATTATGCATTCCTTAGTTTGAACAGGAGAATGCTAAACAAACCCTAAAATATTATGCATTCCTTAGGTTGAACAGGAGAATGCTTAGGAAACCCTAAAATATTATGCATTCCTTAGGTTGAACAGGGGAATGATAACAAACCCTAAAATATTATGCATTCCTTAGGTTGAACAGGAGAATGCTTAAGAAACCCTAAAATATTATGCATTCCTTAGGTTGAACAGGAGAATGCTTAGGAAACCCTAAAATATTATGCATTCCTTAGGTTGAACAGGAGAATGCTTAGGAAACCCAAAAATATTATGCATTCCTTAGGTTGAACAGGGGAATGCTAAACAAACCCTAAAATATTATGCATTCCTTAGTTTGAACAGGAGAATGCTAAACAAACCCAAAAATTATGCATTCCTTAGGTTGAACAGGAGAATGCTTAAGAAACCCTAAAATATTATGCATTCCTTAGGTTGAACAGGGGAATGCTAAACAAACCCTAAAATATTATGCATTCCTTAGGTTGAACAGGAGAATGCCTAACAAACCCTAAAATATTATGCATTCCTTAGGTTGAACAGGAGAATGCCTAACAAACCCTAAAATATTATGCATTCCTTAGGTTGAACAGGAGAATGCTAAACAAACCTAAAATATTATGCATTCCTTAGGTTGAACAGGGGAATGCTAAACAAACACTAAAATATTATGCATTCCTTAGGTTGAACAGGAGAATGCTTAGGAAACCCTAAAATATTATGCATTCCTTAGGTTGAACAGGGGAATGATAACAAACCCTAAAATATTATGCATTCCTTAGGTTGAACAGTAGAATGCTTAGGAAACCCTAAAATATTATGCATTCCTTAGGTTGAACAGGGGAATGATAACAAACCCTAAAATATTATGCATTCCTTAGGTTGAACAGGAGAATGCTTAGGAAACCCTAAAATATTATGCATTCCTTAGGTTGAACAGGGGAATGCTAAACAAACCCTAAAATATTATGCATTCCTTAGGTTGAACAGGAGAATGCTAAACAAACCCTAAAATATTATGCATTCCTTAGGTTGAACAGGAGAATGCCTAACAAACCCTAAAATATTATGCATTCCTTAGGTTGAACAGGAGAATGCTTAGGAAACCCTAAAATATTATGCATTCCTTAGGTTGAACAGGGGAATGATAACAAACCCTAAAATATTATGCATTCCTTAGGTTGAACAGGAGAATGCTTAAGAAACCCTAAAATATTATGCATTCCTTAGGTTGAACAGGAGAATGCTAAACAAACCCTAAAATATTATGCATTCCTTAGGTTGAACAAGAGAATGCTTAGGAAACCCTAAAATATTATGCATTCCTTAGGTTGAACAGGAGAATGCCTAACAAACCCTAAAATATTATGCATTCCTTAGGTTGAACAGGGGAATGCTAAACAAACCCTAAAATATTATGCATTCCTTAGGTTGAACAGGAGAATGCTAAACAAACCCTAAAATATTATGCATTCCTTAGGTTGAACAGGAGAATGCTTAGGAAACCCAAAAATATTATGCATTCCTTAGGTTGAACAGGGGAATGCTAAACAAACCCTAAAATATTATGCATTCCTTAGTTTGAACAGGAGAATGCTAAACAAACCCTAAAATATTATGCATTCCTTAGGTTGAACAGAAGAATGCTTAGGAAACCCTAAAATATTATGCATTCCTTAGGTTGAACAGGAGAATGCTTAGGAAACCCAAAAATATTATGCATTCCTTAGGTTGAACAGGGGAATGCTAAACAAACCCTAAAATATTATGCATTCCTTAGTTTGAACAGGAGAATGCTAAACAAACCCTAAAATATTATGCATTCCTTAGGTTGAACAGGAGAATGCCTAACAAACCCTAAAATATTATGCATTCCTTAGGTTGAACAGGAGAATGCCTAACAAACCCTAAAATATTATGCATTCCTTAGTTTGAACAGGAGAATGCTAAACAAACCCTAAAATATTATGCATTCCTTAGTTTGAACAGGAGAATGCTAAACAAACCCTAAAATATTATGCATTCCTTAGGTTGAACAGGAGAATGCTTAGGAAACCCTAAAATATTATGCATTCCTTAGGTTGAACAGGAGAATGCCTAACAAACCCTAAAATATTATGCATTCCTTAGGTTGAACAGGAGAATGCCTAACAAACCCTAAAATATTATGCATTCCTTAGTTTGAACAGGAGAATGCTAAACAAACCCTAAAATATTATGCATTCCTTAGGTTGAACAGGAGAATGCTTAAGAAACCCTAAAATATTATGCATTCCTTAGGTTGAACAGGAGAATGCTTAGGAAACCCTAAAATATTATGCAATCCTTAGGTTGAACAGGGGAATGCTAAACAAACCCTAAAATATTATGCATTCCTTAGTTTGAACAGGAGAATGCTAAACAAACCCTAAAATATTATGCATTCCTTAGGTTGAACAGGAGAATGCTTAGGAAACCCTAAAATATTATGCATTCCTTAGGTTGAACAGGGGAATGATAACAAACCCTAAAATATTATGCATTCCTTAGGTTGAACAGGAGAATGCTTAAGAAACCCTAAAATATTATGCATTCCTTAGGTTGAACAGGAGAATGCTTAGGAAACCCTAAAATATTATGCATTCCTTAGGTTGAACAGGAGAATGCTTAGGAAACCCAAAAATATTATGCATTCCTTAGGTTGAACAGGGGAATGCTAAACAAACCCTAAAATATTATGCATTCCTTAGTTTGAACAGGAGAATGCTAAACAAACCTAAAAATTATGCATTCCTTAGGTTGAACAGGAGAATGCTTAAGAAACCCTAAAATATTATGCATTCCTTAGGTTGAACAGGAGAATGCTTAAGAAACCCTAAAATATTATGCATTCCTTAGGTTGAACAGGAGAATGCTTAGGAAACCCTAAAATATTATGCATTCCTTAGGTTGAACAGGAGAATGCTTAGGAAACCCTAAAATATTATGCATTCCTTAGGTTGAACAGGAGAATGCTGAACAAACCCTAAAATATTATGCATTCCTTAGGTTGAACAGGAGAATGCCTAACAAACCCTAAAATATTATGCATTCCTTAGGTTGAACAGGAGAATGCCTAACAAACCCTAAAATATTATGCATTCCTTAGGTTGAACAGGAGAATGCTAAACAAACCTAAAATATTATGCATTCCTTAGGTTGAACAGGGGAATGCTAAACAAACCCTAAAATATTATGCATTCCTTAGGTTGAACAGGAGAATGCTTAGGAAACCCTAAAATATTATGCATTCCTTAGGTTGAACAGGGGAATGATAACAAACCCTAAAATATTATGCATTCCTTAGGTTGAACAGGAGAATGCTTAGGAAACCCTAAAATATTATGCATTCCTTAGGTTGAACAGGGGAATGCTAAACAAACCCTAAAATATTATGCATTCCTTAGGTTGAACAGGAGAATGCTTAGGAAACCCTAAAATATTATGCATTCCTTAGGTTGAACAGGGGAATGATAACAAACCCTAAAATATTATGCATTCCTTAGGTTGAACAGGAGAATGCTTAGGAAACCCTAAAATATTATGCATTCCTTAGGTTGAACAGGGGAATGCTAAACAAACCCTAAAATATTATGCATTCCTTAGGTTGAACAGGAGAATGCTAAACAAACCCTAAAATATTATGCATTCCTTAGGTTGAACAGGAGAATGCCTAACAAACCCTAAAATATTATGCATTCCTTAGGTTGAACAGGAGAATGCTTAGGAAACCCTAAAATATTATGCATTCCTTAGGTTGAACAGGGGAATGATAACAAACCCTAAAATATTATGTATTCCTTAGGTTGAACAGGAGAATGCTTAAGAAACCCTAAAATATTATGCATTCCTTAGGTTGAACAGGAGAATGCTAAACAAACCCTAAAATATTATGCATTCCTTAGGTTGAACAAGAGAATGCTTAGGACACCCTAAAATATTATGCATTCCTTAGGTTGAACAGGGGAATGCTAAACAAACCCTAAAATATTATGCATTCCATAGGTTGAACAGGAGAATGCCTAACAAACCCTAAAATATTATGCATTCCTTAGGTTGAACTCGGGAATGCTAAACAAACCCTAAAATATTATGCATTCCTTAGTTTGAACAGGAGAATGCTAAACAAACCCTAAAATATTATGCATTCCTTAGGTTGAACAGGAGAATGCTAAACAAACCCTAAAATATTATGCATTCCTTAGGTTGAACAGGAGAATGCCTAACAAACCCTAAAATATTATGCATTCTTTAGGTTGAACAGGAGAATGCCTAACAAACCCTAAAATATTATGCATTCCTTAGGCTGAACAGGAGAATGCTTAGGAAACCCTAAAATATTATGCATTCCTTAGGTTGAACAGGAGAATGCCTAACAAACCCTAAAATATTATGCATTCCTTAGGTTGAACAGGAGAATGCTAAACAAACCCTAAAATATTATGCATTCCTTAGGTTGAACAGGAGGATGCCTAACAAACCCTAAAATATTATGCATTCCTTAGGTTGAACAGGAGAATGCCTAACAAACCCTAAAATATTATGCATTCCTTAGGTTGAACAGGAGAATGCCTAACAAACCCTAAAATATTATGCATTCCTTAGGCTGAACAGGAGAATGCTTAGGAAACCCTAAAATATTATGCATTCCTTAGGTTGAACAGGAGAATGCCTAACAAACCCTAAAATATTATGCATTCCTTAGGTTGAACAGGAGAATGCTTAACAAACCCTAAAATATTATGCATTCCTTAGGTTGAACAGGAGAATGCCTAACAAACCCTAAAATATTATGCATTCCTTAGGTTGAACAGGAGAATGCCTAACAAACCCTAAAATATTATGCATTCCTTAGGTTGAACAGGAGAATGCCTAACAAACCCTAAAATATTATGCATTCCTTAGGCTGAACAGGAGAATGCTTAGGAAACCCTAAAATATTATGCATTCCTTAGGTTGAACAGGAGAATGCTAAACAAACCTAAAATATTATGCATTCCTTAGGTTGAACAGGGGAATGCTAAACAAACCCTAACATATTATGCATTCATTAGGTTGAACAGGAGAATGCTTAAGAAACCCTAAAATATTATGCATTCCTTAGGTTGAACAGGAGAATGCTTAAGAAACCCTAAAATATTATGCATTCCTTAGGTTGAACAGGAGAATGCCTAACAAACCCTAAAATATTATGCATTCCTTAGGTTGAACAGGAGAATGCTTAGGAAACCCTAAAATATTATGCATTCCTTAGGTTGAACAGGAGAATGCCTAACAAACCCTAAAATATTATGCATTCCTTAGGTTGAACAGGAGAATGCTTAGGAAACCCTAAAATATTATGCATTCCTTAGGTTGAACAGGAGAATGCCTAACAAACCCTAAAATATTATGCATTCCTTAGGTTGAACAGGAGAATGCTTAGGAAACCCTAAAATATTATGCATTCCTTAGGTTGAACAGGAGAATGCCTAACAAACCCTAAAATATTATGCATTCCTTAGGTTGAACAGCAGAATGCTTACGAAACCCTAAAATATTATGCATTCCTTAGGTTGAACAGGAGAATGCTTAACAAACCCTAAAATATTATGCATTCCTTAGGTTGAACAGGGTAATGCTAAACAAACCCTATCATATTATGCATTCATTAGGTTGAACAGGAGAATGCTTAAGAAACCCTAAAATATTATGCATTCATTAGGTTGAGCAGGAGAATGCTTAAGAAACCCTAAAATATTATGCATTCCTTAGGTTGAACAGGAGAATGCTTTGGAAACCCTAAAATATTATGCATTCCTTAGGTTGAGCAGGAGAATGCTTAAGAAACCCTAAAATATTATGCATTCATTAGGTTGAGCAGGAGAATGCTTAAGAAACCCTAAAATATTATGCATTCCTTAGGTTGAACAGGAGAATGCTTTGGAAACCCTAAAATATTATGCATTCCTTAGGTTGAACAGGGGAATGCTAAACAAACCTAAAATATTATGCATTCCTTAGGTTGAACAGGAGAATGCTTAGGAAACCCTGAAATATTATGCATTCCTTAGGTTGAACAGGGGAATGCTAAACAAACCTAAAATATTATGCATTCCTTAGTTTGAACAGGAGAATGCTAAACAAACCCTAAAATATTATGCATTCCTTAGTTTGAACAGGAGAATGCTAAACAAACCCTAAAATATTATGCATTCCTTAGGTTGAACAGGAGAATGCTTAAGAAACCCTAAAATATTATGCATTCCTTAGGTTGAACAGGAGAATGCTTAGGAAACCCTAAAATATTATGCAATCCTTAGGTTGAACAGGGGAATGCTAAACAAACCCTAAAATATTATGCATTCCTTAGTTTGAACAGGAGAATGCTAAACAAACCCTAAAATATTATGCATTCCTTAGGTTGAACAGGAGAATGCTTAGGAAACCCTAAAATATTATGCATTCCTTAGGTTGAACAGGGGAATGATAACAAACCCTAAAATATTATGCATTCCTTAGGTTGAACAGGAGAATGCTTAAGAAACCCTAAAATATTATGCATTCCTTAGGTTGAACAGGAGAATGCTTAGGAAACCCTAAAATATTATGCATTCCTTAGGTTGAACAGGAGAATGCTTAGGAAACCCAAAAATATTATGCATTCCTTAGGTTGAACAGGGGAATGCTAAACAAACCCTAAAATATTATGCATTCCTTAGTTTGAACAGGAGAATGCTAAACAAACCTAAAAATTATGCATTCCTTAGGTTGAACAGGAGAATGCTTAAGAAACCCTAAAATATTATGCATTCCTTAGGTTGAACAGGAGAATGCTTAAGAAACCCTAAAATATTATGCATTCCTTAGGTTGAACAGGAGAATGCTTAGGAAACCCTAAAATATTATGCATTCCTTAGGTTGAACAGGAGAATGCTTAGGAAACCCTAAAATATTATGCATTCCTTAGGTTGAACAGGGGAATGCTAAACAAACCCTAAAATATTATGCATTCCTTAGGTTGAACAGGAGAATGCCTAACAAACCCTAAAATATTATGCATTCCTTAGGTTGAACAGGAGAATGCCTAACAAACCCTAAAATATTATGCATTCCTTAGGTTGAACAGGAGAATGCTAAACAAACCTAAAATATTATGCATTCCTTAGGTTGAACAGGGGAATGCTAAACAAACACTAAAATATTATGCATTCCTTAGGTTGAACAGGGGAATGCTAAACAAACCCTAAAATATTATGCATTCCTTAGGTTGAACAGGAGAATGCTTAGGAAACCCTAAAATATTATGCATTCCTTAGGTTGAACAGGGGAATGATAACAAACCCTAAAATATTATGCATTCCTTAGGTTGAACAGGAGAATGCTTAGGAAACCCTAAAATATTATGCATTCCTTAGGTTGAACAGGGGAATGCTAAACAAACCCTAAAATATTATGCATTCCTTAGGTTGAACAGGAGAATGCTTAGGAAACCCTAAAATATTATGCATTCCTTAGGTTGAACAGGGGAATGATAACAAACCCTAAAATATTATGCATTCCTTAGGTTGAACAGGAGAATGCTTAGGAAACCCTAAAATATTATGCATTCCTTAGGTTGAACAGGGGAATGCTAAACAAACCCTAAAATATTATGCATTCCTTAGGTTGAACAGGAGAATGCTAAACAAACCCTAAAATATTATGCATTCCTTAGGTTGAACAGGAGAATGCCTAACAAACCCTAAAATATTATGCATTCCTTAGGTTGAACAGGAGAATGCTTAGGAAACCCTAAAATATTATGCATTCCTTAGGTTGAACAGGGGAATGATAACAAACCCTAAAATATTATGCATTCCTTAGGTTGAACAGGAGAATGCTTAAGAAACCCTAAAATATTATGCATTCCTTAGGTTGAACAGGAGAATGCTAAACAAACCCTAAAATATTATGCATTCCTTAGGTTGAACAAGAGAATGCTTAGGACACCCTAAAATATTATGCATTCCTTAGGTTGAACAGGGGAATGCTAAACAAACCCTAAAATATTATGCATTCCATAGGTTGAACAGGAGAATGCCTAACAAACCCTAAAATATTATGCATTCCTTAGGTTGAACAGGGGAATGCTAAACAAACCCTAAAATATTATGCATTCCTTAGGTTGAACAGGAGAATGCTAAACAAACCCTAAAATATTATGCATTCCTTAGGTTGAACAGGAGAATGCTTAGGAAACCCAAAAATATTATGCATTCCTTAGGTTGAACAGGGGAATGCTAAACAAACCCTAAAATATTATGCATTCCTTAGTTTGAACAGGAGAGTGCTAAACAAACCCTAAAATATTATGCATTCCTTAGGTTGAACAGGAGAATGCTAAACAAACCCTAAAATATTATGCATTCCTTAGGTTGAACAGGGGAATGCTAAACAAACCCTAAAATATTATGCATTCCTTAGGTTGAACAGGAGAATGCCTAACAAACCCTAAAATATTATGCATTCCTTAGGTTGAACAGGAGAATGCTTAGGAAACCCAAAAATATTATGCATTCCTTAGGTTGAACAGGGGAATGCTAAACAAACCCTAAAATATTATGCATTCCTTAGTTTGAACAGGAGAATGCTAAACAAACCCTAAAATATTATGCATTCCTTAGGTTGAACAGGAGAATGCCTAACAAACCCTAAAATATTATGCATTCCTTAGGTTGAACAGGAGAATGCCTAACAAACCCTAAAATATTATGCATTCCTTAGGCTGAACAGGAGAATGCTTAGGAAACCCTAAAATATTATGCATTCCTTAGGTTGAACAGGAGAATGCCTAACAAACCCTAAAATATTATGCATTCCTTAGGTTGAACAGGAGAATGCTAAACAAACCCTAAAATATTATGCATTCCTTAGGTTGAACAGGAGGATGCCTAACAAACCCTAAAATATTATGCATTCCTTAGGTTGAACAGGAGAATGCCTAACAAACCCTAAAATATTATGCATTCCTTAGGTTGAACAGGAGAATGCCTAACAAACCCTAAAATATTATGCATTCCTTAGGCTGAACAGGAGAATGCTTAGGAAACCCTAAAATATTATGCATTCCTTAGGTTGAACAGGAGAATGCCTAACAAACCCTAAAATATTATGCATTCCTTAGGTTGAACAGGAGAATGCTTAACAAACCCTAAAATATTATGCATTCCTTAGGTTGAACAGGAGAATGCCTAACAAACCCTAAAATATTATGCATTCCTTAGGTTGAACAGGAGAATGCCTAACAAACCCTAAAATATTATGCATTCCTTAGGTTGAACAGGAGAATGCCTAACAAACCCTAAAATATTATGCATTCCTTAGGCTGAACAGGAGAATGCTTAGGAAACCCTAAAATATTATGCATTCCTTAGGTTGAACAGGAGAATGCTAAACAAACCTAAAATATTATGCATTCCTTAAGTTGAACAGGGGAATGCTAAACAAACCCTAACATATTATGCATTCATTAGGTTGAACAGGAGAATGCTTAAGAAACCCTAAAATATTATGCATTCCTTAGGTTGAACAGGAGAATGCTTAAGAAACCCTAAAATATTATGCATTCCTTAGGTTGAACAGGAGAATGCCTAACAAACCCTAAAATATTATGCATTCCTTAGGTTGAACAGGAGAATGCTTAGGAAACCCTAAAATATTATGCATTCCTTAGGTTGAACAGGAGAATGCCTAACAAACCCTAAAATATTATGCATTCCTTAGGTTGAACAGGAGAATGCTTAGGAAACCCTAAAATATTATGCATTCCTTAGGTTGAACAGGAGAATGCCTAACAAACCCTAAAATATTATGCATTCCTTAGGTTGAACAGGAGAATGCTTAAGAAACCCTAAAATATTATGCATTCCTTAGGTTGAACAGGAGAATGCTTAAGAAACCCTAAAATATTATTCATACCTTAGGTTGAACAGGAGAATGCCTAACAAACCCTAAAGTATTATGCATTCCTTAGGTTGAACAGGAGAATGCTAAACAAACCTAAAATATTATGCATTCCTTAGGTTGGACAGGGGAATGCTTAACAAACCCTATATCTAGTCATATATTCCAAACTTATTTCTGAAAAGTGGGACTAAATCCTGATGAAATGTTTAGCAAATAAAACCATTAAATATGAACGCGGGATTTCTAATGATAAATTTAGCACTAACCTTTTTCCTTTATATGCCTGCACTTTCATTGAATCCCATATATTTTAACCAATTTATACAAAGTACGCATTTCCACGTCCGTTTTAGCATGTCTTTAACAGTTGCAGTTTTGTCGACGCACTTTATGTGATACCACCTTAAGCAAACATCGCATGAACCCAGGGATTACTTTCATTTTGATCTTCTCGGTCGCATAAGGGACATACGTTGTAAACTTCTTTCAGATTATTCAGTAATTTGTACCTCATGGTGTTTCGGTATTCATCTGCATGGACTTCATTTTTTACTTTTCCGTATTGAATAATTTCATCCATGAAGAAGCAAACATGTACATCACAATTATAACCGTCTTTCTGAGTTCCGTACGTCATCTCCTCCACTGACCAATTTCTCTTACTAAAATTATCCCCAGTCCTTTTATCCCTCCCTTGCATCAACGTTATAAATAAATCGAAATAAAGTCTGCTTTCTGAATCATTATTGCCTAGTGGGTTCAGGAATGAGAACTGTAACTTTTCGACGTTTAAATATATTAAACACCAATGATTTCCGTTGGTGTGTAACGGCATCAAAACATTTTTGTATGCATTTAAATTGGCATCTGGTAAGAATTTTTCAGCAGCAAGAGTTCCTTTAATGGCATTGGTGGATGTTTCGCATTTAACATACAGGAAGTCCTCACAATTGTTTGAGATTAATGCGGCAAATGCGTCAATTACAAAATTACACAACCAATTTTCGTCTGCCAATGACAGGAAATCACTTAAATACAATCGCTCATTTTCACCAATGTAGCCAAGGACATATTGTTGCATTTGGAAATTGCTACATTGATAATACTTAACGTCCGAAACCACTCCGTTGTTCGCTATGTCAGGTAATGGATGATTAACATCTGACCTCTTTCCCTGCGTTCTCCAAACCTTATTGCAACCTTTTTCAATGTTGCCGATATCTGGTACGGGCATATTTACATGTGTCGCATCACCATTGTCGTCTTCAGTTTCCGCGCCCGACATCCCTTGAAAACCCTTTAGAGCCATCCCTTGAAATGATGTCAGTTTACGTTTCTTTACATACTTTTCCTTTTTCCCCCATTTTTCCTCCACCTCGAAAGGATCTTTCTGAATGCAGTCAACGGATTTTCTCTTCCTCATTGTCGGAGGGATATCTAATTTTAATTCTTTTACAGTACTCCGGACGATTGGTTTCAATGCCCTAAGAAACCGACCGCATGTCAACCGTAGTTCTGACCGCAAAATTGATTTTTTCACCAACCCAAACCATCTTTCTACGCACGCATTGCTGTAGCAATCTCCTAAAGAGGTATTGGTTCCGCCTGTCACAATATTCGACCACAACGGAAGATAGGCTAGGAATCGCCTTATCAACCAATTTAGGAACTTAGGATTATATAGTCGGTTAGTGTCTCCAGTGGATTCATCAACGAAATTTGCAGACATATTCTTGTATCGATGATAAAACGGGCTTTGCTTGTATATTTTGTCCTTTTTATCAATAGGGAGTTTCATTCCTTTTACATCACTTCTACCTTCGAACTCTAGAGAGGGATTTCGACGCAGTAGGTCTTTTAGGTACAACACAGCTTCCTGAACACTGTTTTCCGACTTCTTACTACATAATATAACGGTTAGTCGGATCATGATGTCGTCCACTACGCTCAATGAATTGGAACGAACTACAAGCGCTATTATATCCTTAAAAAGTTTCCTGTCCTTTTTACTGTCGAAGGACTTATGAAGGCCCTTCGATATTATGTGCAGGAAATGCGCGCAACATATGTAAACTGGTACAGGAATAACCACTTTCTCCTGACCACATACTAGTTCATAAGCAATTTCCAAATACCGAGATAAGGTGCATCGCGAAAAGGCTAGCACAATGGCGTTTATGAGCGCGAAGCTGAAATCGCAGACGACTGCTTTAAAAATCAACCTCGTTGTTTTCATTTCTCTCATTACGAAGTAGTTGAACTCGGAAAGGAAACTAGCAACGGATGAGGTGTTATGCCGAGCACTTATCATTTCCATTATAGGAACAATCTGATTCTTAATATTTACCACTCCAGCATAGTACAGGACTTTTCTGTGCGTTGATGGAAATGGTTTGATGACAGATCCAGTGGCGTCGAAATACAAGATAGGCCTTTCATTTCGCGGCAAAGAAGTGACGAGTTCCACCTGCTCACGCGAGTAACAGTGAATTTTCATGGGTAGCCCAACAAACTGAATATACCTGTCATCGTCATTCTCATCAAGATACATTTTTATTAAATCATCCACAGGATTGCTGCTCAAATCCTCTGACGATATAGCCTCCATTTTTGCCCTCCGCAAGACATTTAAAGAATGAATCCCCTGCAAATTCCCCTGCACCACTGCGTCTTCATTAGCCCGTGCTATGGCTTCCTTCCTAAACCTATAAGCATTGCTTTTGACGAGCGCTATCCCAGCATCTTGCCTCTTAATGCCACTCAGGGGCCTGCTCAACTTCTCATTACCGTGCTTAAAATTCCCCACTCCATATATACGAACTACTACGTCCTCTCCACTTAACGGTGTGGGATTCATAATCATCAAGGTGAACTGCTTACATTGACCATGTTTGCAGAACGCTCTAATACTAATCCTCCCAATGATCTTCCCAACTCTGTAGTCCTTGATTATGAGTACGCATAAGGCGTTTACACTGGAAAATTTATCGCAAATTACATGAGTCCACTTTCTGGGAACAAACCTCCCGTTTGCATATATTTCACTCCATACGCTACTTTCAATCCGGAATTCACCTTCTCGTTCGCCCTTCGGTTCTCGACGACTACGCGAGTTTTCCGTCGTAGCTTGTTCATGATGCACTTCCAACGCATACACAGAATCGGCTGCAACGTCACTTTCCTTGGAAACGGAATTTGGTTTACCACTAGGCAAGGACTGCCATGCGCTTCGAATAGCCATCGATTTATGTCTTTTGGAGTTTCTCCACTTCAGCGATGTCTTTTCCGCAATTATATTGCCCTCAGGAACAGATACCTCGTACTCCTTCACATATTCCCGTACCTGCTTATTCCGTCTCCAAAATTTATTAATAACACTCCTGTTTCTTTTATCGTTAGTCCCAAAAAATTGTAACGCCGCGTCACCGAATGCCGAATTCTCCGTATAGCCACCGTATTCTATGAAGTTATAACCATACCCCTTGGAAATAAAGAAACGACCAACAGCCGTAGGGCTAAGTCGCACTCGCGGAGGCATTTCCATAGTTAGTTTATAACTGTAGGCACAAGTAGCATGCACACACCTTAAATCTAAATAAGCATGCGAGAACAATAATTTGCAACTGATGGAATGTAAACCAAGATCACAAACCGGCACCAATCAGTACTATGCTATGTAAAACCAATGAAAAGGAAAGTATACTTATTCAAGCGTAGATGGTTTTGGAATCCAATCACTGCGCACCACTAAACAAGAGATGCTGTCTCGGGACCACCAGGATCGCGTCTGATCCAGTCTACCTGATCGCGCCTGTCAATGTTACGTCACGTCCAGGTTCTCTTCACTGCCATTAGAGACAATAGGCGCTGCTGCACAGTTCTTCTGGTGATCGCTCTACTGGCATTATACCCATGGCAGCGATGGAGAGTGGTCGCAAGGTAAGTGTTATCTTCGGATAATGGCATGTTCACATACTTTACCTATTTATAACCTGTCGCTATGGGTTCCATTCTCTTTACTTGTTTTACGCCATACTTCGCAAACGCCACATTCGCCCTGAAATATTTACCATGCACCCTAGTTTGACGGTATGAAATGAGGGCCGCAAGATACTATGGTAATGAATAACTTGCATTTTCCAGGAATGTTATTCTTCGACTACATCGTTGATTGTGACTGAGAAATTGCCGGCATAATTTTTTCAAAGAACATATTTCATTCTCCAAAATCCATTTTCTGAAGATGGGAGAACTTTGCTGCTACACCTAATAGTTTCTTTCAATCTCATTTCCTTTCAGGTATACTTTCTGGGCTGCGTGGTGATGGGGGACTCGATCGCAGTCCGGCTGGCACAGCGTTGGGGATACGATCTGGAGGGAGGTAAGTGTTTCCACTTCCTTCGCATTTATATGGCGTTGCTACCCTCCTTTGCCAATTAATCAGATAATTTAGGTTGTAAAATTGAGTAGGATTCGGGTAATCTAGAGCAGAGAATGTGTTCCACTTCTTATCTCAAGGGAAATGATTCCCATTGTTAATAATTCAAGCCCGGAGGAGTTGTAAATGGTTTTAAATCCAGCCGCCGGAGGAGATTTAAATAGTTTGATGCTTCATGAAAACCTGTGCTCAATGAGTTATATTCCAGTCACTATCAGTTCTACCTATAATCATAAAATATTAAGTGATGGTCAGTAAACAGTATATATTTTAAATACATATTTAAAATATTTAAAAACAGAACGTAGGAGTTAGACACTTCCAAATTCGTTTAAAGTAAAATAAATATTATCACTGAAAAATTAATTTCTAGAAAGATATTGTGCCGAAATTTCATTTTTTGAAGAAAAAGGACTAACATCATCACGGGTACTTTATTATGCCTTAGTAGCTACCAATATTAAATGATATGATAAACGCAGAACGTCAATGTCAACATATCCGCAGCAGATGTTTGTTGTCACTTCCAAAGCTTTAGGATAAGGGGCAAGTCAGATTTTAAAACTGTTAAAAACATCTGCGAGGATTTTAAATTTGTTAAGACGTTAAAAATACGTACATTAGGTGAAATGGAATGTCTTGAAATTTCTATGATTTCTAAATAATGTAACTTACAACTTTTTTCAAGTGTATGCAAATTTTTTACGTTAAATTAACTTTTATGGCCAGTCTCGAGGAGATGTTTGGCGAAATATGATTTGCAATCGCTATGGTTCAAACTTAGTTGATGCTCGTTGATTCGGGTTTTAAATTTCCTACCCGTTTGTCCCACATACACTCCGTTGCACTCACTACAATACGCTTCACTTTTCTCTAACACTTTCATTGAGTCTTTAGAATTAAAAAGCACTTTCCCTACGGTTGTCGGAGAATAAAAACACACTCGATACTTGCCCTTCGGAATATGTGAGCAAATTCTGTGGGAAATATGGCCGAGAAAGGGTAATTTACACCACCATGTGGTTTTATCGCTGTGTACATCTTGAAGGGAAGTTGAAGATTTAACTGTATTTTGGTAAACTTCATTATTTTGCAATTTGTGGATCAGGTGAGAGCTATAACCGTTGTTATTCCCTATAGTTAGAATGGTATTTAATTCTTTTTAGAAGCTGGCAGTATCGAGAGGAATAGACACTAGTCTGTGGATCATAGATTTTAACGCTGCTAGTTTATGAGTAAAATGGTGTTGGGTTTCTGCTGAGAAAGTGTCTTTCCTATAAATCGAGAAGAGGTGCTTTCTATCATTTAGGGAGACTGTTAAACTGTCTTTTGCTCCCCGTCCGCAGGCATAGGATATCTTCAACGTATCTAAAATAATAAAATATGTTCTTTATTAACGGGTTTCCGGAGTTAAAAAGATTAGATTCCTTAGATTTCGTAAAGATTTCGGCCAATATGGGTGAGAGGGGGGAACCCATGGATAGGCCGTGGTTCTGTCTGTAAAAATTTCCTTTGAAATGGAAGTAATTTTGTTCCATAGAAACATTCAATAATTTTTCAAAATCGCTTATTATGTTCGCTTGGACCGATGAATGTCTGAGTAGTTCTAAAGTTAAGGTCACGGCTTCTTTGGCTGGGACTGAGGTTAAAAGGTTGCGAATATCAAATGACACCAATTTACCGTTAGCTGGGGAAGTAGAAGTTAGCCATAAAAGTGAATTTAACGTAAAAATTTTGCATACACGTTGCAACAGTTGCAAGTTAAATTATTTAGAAATCGTAGAAATTTCAAGACTTTCCATTTCACCTAATGTACGTATTTTAAATGACTTAACAAATTTATAACCCTCGCAGATGTTTTTAACAGTTTTAAATCTGACTTGCTCGCCTACCCTAATTCCCGCCACAATACCCTCACCACTAATTGTGCCCTCACTGCTGTCCTTGATGGAACCCAACTCCCTCCCTCCCTAACCTCCTCCCTCCCTAACCTCCTCCCTCCCTAACCTCCTCCCTCCCTTCCTAACCTCCTCCCTCCCTAACCTCCTCCCTCCCTTCCTAACCTCCTCCCGCCCTAACCTCCTCCCTCCCTAACCTCCTCCCTCCCTAACCTCCTCCCTCCCTTCCTAACCTCCTCCCTCCCTTCCTAACCTCCTCCCTCCCTTCCTAACCTCCTCCCTCCCTTCCTAACCTCCTCCCGCCCTAACCTCCTCCCTCCCTAACCTCCTCCCTCCCTCCCCCCACACCGTCATCCCCTTCGCTCCCATCCTAAACTCTCCCCCCCACTCGGTTTTAGTCCTTCCCCCACTCCTCAGTGTAACTATATAATGCCTTGGTTTGAAATGTTTTGTCCCTTGAAAATGACGCTGAGTCGTCGAAATCGATCGGGGAACATAAAGCTGAGAGTGGAAAGTACAAAGTTGTTTCATTTACAATGTTTAACGTTCGCAACTTCCACAAAGTATCGCCTTCATCCATTAATTCAACGTCAGACTCGTTGAGATTCTGTTCCATAAATTTCACAATATGCATGATAGTCGCGCTGTTTTAGAAATGTGTCTATTCCTGCATTGTTTATTGTGTATTCCTTTTTAACCTCGGTTCGAAACGGGCTACAAAGACTGAAGAAATGGAATTACCCACTATCGCCAATAATTCAGCCACTAATAAAGTTAGATACCATAAAACGGGAAATTATAAGGTACCTAAGTTACATTGTAGAATATCAACGATGTGTTTAAATTCGGCAGGCTATTGCGGTGAGACAAATGTCGCAATCGTTGTCAGTTATCGTGTGACTTATACAGTTACTTTGGGGTCGCAGAGAATTAGCTTGTGGCTTCGTTCGTGTAAAGTTTAAGTTGTTAACCTTAAATGATTAGTGAACTATTATTACTCATGTACATTGGACTGGATTGTTTGATATAAACGCAGGCAAATATCGTATTGGCCTAGTATATTCCGTGAAGTATTCTTGCATCTTAATTCAGTTTAGTAGTCAAGTTAATAAATATTTCGTGTGTGTGTGTATATGAGCGAGTGTTTCACGTATGTCTTGGTTTAAATTGATAGGTTTGTCTACAGTTTTCCTCCATACAGCGCTGTGTGACTAGTATGCATTGGGCGAAGTTAACAAGAGAGGTACGCGTAAATTCAAAACTCACCTCCCTTCGGTAAAGTGTGATGACACTAGGTTATTTGTATAATGAAATTATGAGCGTCAACACCTTTCCAACCATTCACTCACTGAAGTATTTCCAAAGTAAAGGGATGGGTACCAACGGCACGCGTGCAGCAGATAAGAAGGATTGATAATTTGAAAACCAAGAGTCGTTGGAATTGGTACCTTATATGCAAAGGTAAAAGACTAACTCTGAGTGGTTTTAATTAAAATTGTGAGCGTCAATGTATTCTTATTGCCAACGGAATATATCCGCAAACATTTCGTTGAGTTCATTTTTTACCAAGGTAATACAATACTCGTGGTAACCTTTCATCCTCCCAATTCTCACGCCTACTTCAAGGAGGAATGAGAACTCCGAGGTTTAGCTGCTGAGTCATCTTCACACGTGTGGATTTCGTATTCTGGCGAGTGTTGAAATCTATAGGGGGGGGGTTGGCTTTTGAGTGAGCGCTTGAGTTCCAGAGCAGTATCAGATTACCCCTTGACAGTAACACATCTCAGTTGTGTCGAAAAAGAAGAGGTAGAAAATTTCTTTCTTACAGTCATGACCACTTATTATTTTAACATTTCTAAGTATGACAATTCTTTTTTTTAGCATTACTCAATAATTAGTAGGGATCCAGGAAAATCACTTTATCGGCATAACGCGAAATTACACTAAAATGTGACCACAAAGCGATAAAACACGAATTCATTACGTTTCGGACGAAGTTTCGAAATAAATGCAAATCTTTATTGCATTCGTAGGTGGCGCAACTTTTACAAAATATACGCACCAAAAACATTGTAGGTCTACTAACCTATACGTAACGTTATGTTTTTCGAAAATAACATACGGCGGTGAAACGAGTCTGTTGATGGGATGGGTAGAAAGACAGAAGTTTTAACAAATGGAAATCCGGCAAAACTTTTTTTTAACGACAAATAACACAACAAAACTAGTCACCGCTATTTACCATTCAAAATCAAAGAAAGCTCGTAAACATCGTCGACGGTTGCCGCTCAATACGAGTTACGCTTACTCCTGTTACATATTCATCATTCAATAATAAGAGGTCACACAATGCTCCTCTTCTTCCATATCATACTTTCGCAAATAGCTAATTAATTTCACGTTAGAATTACTGAGAACTAATTTCTCTATACTGCTAATACCACCTATCCTTTGAGTTGCTCTCAATTGAATTTACAACTGTAGGTGATAAAGTGCATACCTTAAATTGACTAATGACGTATCTCTTAGGCAAATTTGCTCCAAAAAAATTATTCGGTTATCCAAACCAAGTGCACCGTAGTTGAATACAGAAATGAAACAAAGGCGAAACGAGACTCAGATTTTCGATCATTTAAGAAATCTCAGGCTGTCGAAGCATTTCATCAGTATAAACTTCGTGTATAGACAGTATGAACCACCGAAGAAACCAGCGACAAACTCACCACTCCACCAGTTATTCATGAGCATCACTCACAGAATTGCGGATAACTTCTGCTCTAAAATCATCCTTTCCCGATGCAAATGTCGTGACGTCGTCCTGAATAATATATGACATTGGGATGGCCGCTTTCGTAGGCATCATCGAGTTACATTTGCTTTATAAGGAACACCAAAAGGTACCGACAACAGCCTATAATATTGCACCCAATAACTAAAACCCGTGTCTAAGAACGAAGAAAGATGAAAGCGTAAATACTTCGCATGCGATTCCATTTCTACCAATTCGTCTCCCCTCATCACCTCCCCAACCCATAATTTTCGATATAAGTTTGACATTTCATTATGTAATATAACACTCGTGGAAAGCTTCCAATCACCAATTTCTCACGACTTCTGGAGGGAAGGAATAAAAAACACCCGACCCCGAGCTTTTCATCTGCTGGGTTCTCTTCCCAAGTGTGGGCTTCTACTGTATTGCTTCACTACCTCATGGCGGTGCCCATTGGTTTCTTCAATGACAGTGAAGTAGCAGCTGGGAGGATGAAGCGAGAAAAATGATCCTCAGGGAAGTCGAATGTGTGAATCCTCGATAGCGGTCGCTAGCAGCACCTAGGGCTATTGAACTATTGTTACCTTTACTGAAACAGGTAAAACCGCATGCAGCGTCTATTTCGTGGAATGTACCACAGTGAGAAAGCAATAATGAATGAAGATTGAAGCTTCCTTTTCACTATCCACTCCGTTCGGGTGGCAGTGACCCCCCTTTCTTTACCTTCGCCGTCCATGTCATTCATAAGTGAGCAGCGGAATCTGAATGTTCTTGTTTACATCCAAATATGGATTTACAAAAAGATCCTGCATTCAAGGAGTAGTTATATGTTAGACATTTTCTATGGGTGCTTATGATTGCTATATTCTTCATTGTGTTCTTCTCTTTCCAGTGCGCCCCAACCGTGTTGGGATGTGCCAGTCGGGGGCGAGGATAAGGGAGGTGATGCAACTCGTCGAGGCTGACCCCACAATAACTAAGATGAAAGTCTTAGTTATTGTGGGGTCAAATGACCTCCGAACTGTAAGTAAATAATGACTATAACGTTGAGGAAATAGAGCGTTATATATGGAGTGGAATCAACCATAAACTATTATTGACATCTTCACAGGGAAGAAGCATGAAAGACATCCGGGGAAACTTTTATGCCCTAGTGCGTCTGCTTTTGAGGAGGGGGTGCCACATCAATATAGTGGCACCCCTTCCCAACGTCATACAAATGGCCAGGGAGGAGGACCGCTGCAGGCTGAAAGCGGTCCTCAACTGGTTAAGGAAATGGAAGAAAGGTAAGTAACACTAGAGTGTATCCTGTACCCAATCTACGTACAATCTATCACATGGAAAACGTTATTCCCCGTCCGCAACCCATTTTCACGGAATCTAAAATATACATGCGAAGTATTCCACCTTCTCCCCATTTCTCTTCTAAAATGTTGATCAAGATTTTATAAGAGAATTATTGCAACGTACGAAATCTAAATTCAGCAGACTCCTTCAGCAACAGCTCCTTTACTCCAAATTCCAGGATGAGAGTCGGAAATGATTTTCAGTTCTTTTCCACCGTCCGACCACATTCGTAACAAGACTAAGATAAAAGAAAAACAACAAATCTTTGGCACTTCCTCTGTCATAATTTATCTTCAGAAAGGAATGTACTTTTCCTTGTAATAGCTTTTTCCAAATGTGTTGGCAAACTTACATAAATGGCTATATAACTTCCCTCTAAAATATTAAAATTGGCAGTTGTAAGGAAGACGCTTCAACTTCTAATGCACCCCCGGAAGGAATAATGAACAAATAACATAAAGGATAAAATAAATACAAAATCAAAACACTCACTATTCACGTATTGGTATCTAAGAGTAAATCTGCATTCCCACTAAAGACAGCCTTTTCTTCTTTCCAGACGAAATAAATGTCATAGAAATTGAAGAAATGAATAACGCCTGCAACTACGAAAGGTAAGAGATAAATAACTGAGCAAAAACAATTGATTTGCAGAACTATAAAGATAAAATAACTAAGAAGTAAAATGTTTACCGTTTCAGATGGCTAAGACCAGGAAAAACAGATTTAGTACATCCTAATGATCTTGGATATAAAAAAATTATCAACCAATTAAAAAAACGTTTAAACCATTAAATACATTGTTTTCTTGCATTTTAAAACAATCTCTAAAAAGGTGTGAAGAAACGAGGGTACTGTCTATTACACCTGAAGAAATGAAGGAAAAAAATGATATGGTTTGGGAGTTATTGCACTTTTCCACGACGGAACGGTTATTTTATCGTCAGCTGGGACGAACGACGTGCTTCTATACGTAAGGTGCCTCAGAACTTTCTTATTTGGGGGGGGCCCGTTTGTTTTGACGATGTTTTCGTGCAGTGTTAGGTACTGTCTATTACAACTGAAGAAATGAAGGAAAAAAATGATATGGTTTGGGAGTTATTGCACTTTTCCACGACGGAACGGTTATTTTATCGTAGCTGGGACGAACGACGTGCTTCTATACGTAAGGTGCCTCAGAACTTTCTTATTTGGGGGGGGGCCGTTGGTTTTGACGATGTTTTCGTGCAGTGTTAGGTACTGTCTATTACACCTGAAGATATAAGGGAAAACAATGATATGGTTTGGGAGTTATTGCACTTTTCCACGACAGAACAGTTATTTTCTCGTCAGCTGCGACGGACGACGTTCTTCTATACGTAACTTGCTTCAGAACTTTCTTATTTGTGGGGGGCCCGTTTGTTTTGACGATGGTTTCTTGCATTACTGGGTACTGTCTATTACACCTGAAGAAATAAGGGAAATAAATGATACGGTTTAGGAGTTATTGCACTTTTCCACGACGGAACGGTTATTTTATCGTCAGCTGGGACGGACGACGTGCTTCTATACGTAAGGTGCCTCAGAACTTTCTTATTTGGGGGGGGCCCGTTTGTTTTGACGATGTTTTCGTGCAGTGTTAGGTACTGTCTATTACACCTGAAGATATAAGGGAAATAAATGATACGGTTTAGGAGTTATTGCACTTTT
Organism: Platycnemis pennipes; assembly: GCA_933228895.1. Classification (NCBI taxonomy): domain Eukaryota; kingdom Metazoa; phylum Arthropoda; class Insecta; order Odonata; family Platycnemididae; genus Platycnemis; species Platycnemis pennipes. The sequence continues at coordinate 1,458,923 of CAKOGI010000003.1, read as the reverse complement.
CCACGACGGAACGGTTATTTTATCGTCAGCTGGGACGAACGACGTGCTTCTATACGTAAGGTGCCTCAGAACTTTCTTATTAGTGGGGGGCCCGTTAGTTTTGACGATGGTTTCTTGCAATACAGGGTATTGTCTATTAGACGTGAAGAAATGAAGGAAAAAAATGATATAATTTGGGAGTTATTGCACTTTTCCACGACGGAACGGTTATTTTATCGTCAGCTGGGACGAACGACGTGCTTCTATACGTAAGGTGCCTCAGAACTTTCTTATTTGGGGGGGGCCCGTTGGTTTTGACGATTTTTTCGTGCAGTGTTAGGTACTGTCTATTACACCTGAAGATATAAGGGAAGACAATGATATGGTTTGGGAGTTATTGCACTTTTCCACGACAGAACAGTTATTTTCTCGTCAGCTGCGACGGACGACGTTCTTCTATACGTAACTTGCTTCAGAACTTTCTTATTTGTGGGGGGCCCGTTTGTTTTGACGATGGTTTCTTGCATTACTGGGTACTGTCTATTACACCTGAAGAAATAAAGGAAAAACATTATATGGTTTAGGAGTTATTGCACTTTTCCACGACGGAACGGTTATTTTATCGTCAGCTGGGACGAACGACGTGCTTCTATACGTAAGGTGCCTCAGAACTTTCTTATTTCGAGGGGGGCCCGTTTGTTTTGACGATGTTTTCGTTCAGTGTTAGGTACTGTCTATTACACCTGAAGATATAAGGGAAAAAAATTATATGGTTTAGGAGTTATTGCACTTTTCCACGACGGAACGGTTATTTTATCGTCAGCTGGGACGAACGACGTGCTTCTATACGTAAGGTGCCTCAGAACTTTCTTATTTGGGGGGGGCCCGTTTGTTTTGACGATGTTTTCGTGCAGTGTTAGGTACTGTCTATTACACCTGAAGATATAAGGGAAATAAATGATACGGTTTAGGAGTTATTGCACTTTTCCACGACGGAACGGTTATTTTATCGTCAGCTGGGACGAAAGACGTGCTTCTATACGTAAGGTGCCTCAGAACTTTCTTATTAGTGGGGGGCCCGTTAGTTTTGACGATGGTTTCTTGCAATACAGGGTATTGTCTATTAGACGTGAAGAAATGAAGGAAAAAAATGATATAATTTGGGAGTTATTGCACTTTTCCACGACGGAACGGTTATTTTATCGTCAGCTGGGACGAACGACGTGCTTCTATACGTAAGGTGCCTCAGAACTTTCTTATTTGGGGGGGGCCCGTTGGTTTTGACGATTTTTTCGTGCAGTGTTAGGTACTGTCTATTACACCTGAAGATATAAGGGAAGACAATGATATGGTTTGGGAGTTATTGCACTTTTCCACGACAGAACAGTTATTTTCTCGTCAGCTGCGACGGACGACGTTCTTCTATACGTAACTTGCTTCAGAACTTTCTTATTTGTGGGGGGCCCGTTTGTTTTGACGATGGTTTCTTGCATTACTGGGTACTGTCTATTACACCTGAAGAAATAAAGGAAAAACATTATATGGTTTAGGAGTTATTGCACTTTTCCACGACGGAACGGTTATTTTATCGTCAGCTGGGACGAACGACGTGCTTCTATACGTAAGGTGCCTCAGAACTTTCTTATTTCGAGGGGGGCCCGTTTGTTTTGACGATGTTTTCGTTCAGTGTTAGGTACTGTCTATTACACCTGAAGATATAAGGGAAAAAAATTATATGGTTTAGGAGTTATTGCACTTTTCCACGACGGAACGGTTATTTTATCGTCAGCTGGGACGAACGACGTGCTTCTATACGTAAGGTGCCTCAGAACTTTCTTATTTGGGGAGGGCCCGTTTGTTTTGACGATGTTTTCGTGCAGTGTTAGGTACTGTCTATTACACCTGAAGAAATGAAGGAAATAAATGATATGGTTTAGGAGTTATTGCACTTTTCCACGACGGAACGGTTATTTTATCGTCAGCTGGGACGGACGACGTGCTTCTATACGTAAGGTGCCTCAGAACTTTCTTATTTGGGGGGGGCCCGTTTGTTTTGACGATGTTTTCGTGCAGTGTTAGGTACTGTCTATTACACCTGAAGATAAAAGGGAAATAAATGATACGGTTTAGGAGTTATTGCACTTTTCCACGACGGAACGGTTATTTTATCGTCAGCTGGGACGGACGACGTGCTTCTATACGTAACTTGCCTCAGAACTTTCTTATTTGGGGGGGACCGTTTGTTTTGACGATGGTTTCTTGCAGTACTAGGTACTGTCTATTACACCTGAAGAAATGAAGGAAAAAAATGATATGGTTTGGGAGTTATTGCACTTTTCCTCGACGGAACGGTTATTTTATCGTCAGCTGGGACGAACGACGTGCTTCTATACGTAAGGTGCCTCAGAACTTTGTTATTTGGGGGAGGCCCGTTTGTTTTGACGATGTTTTCGTGCAGTTTTAGGTACTGTCTATTACACCTGAAGATATAAGGGAAAAAAATGATATGGTTTTGGAGTTATTGCACTTTTCCTCGACGGAACGGTTATTTTATCGTCAGCTGGGACGGACGACGTGCTTCTATACGTAAGGTGCCTCAGAACTTTCTTATTTGGGGGGGGCTCGTTTGTTTTGACGATGTGTTCTGCCAGTACTAGGTACTGTCTATTACACCTGAAGATATAAGGGTAAACAATGATATGGTTTGGGAGTTATTGCACTTTTCCTTGACGGAACAAATATTTTCTCGTCAGCTGGGACCGATGGCGTGCTTCTATACGTAACTTGCCTCAGAACTTTCTTATTTGGGGGGGGCCCGTTTGTTTTGACGATGTTCTCCTGCAGTACTAGGTACTGTCTATAACATTTGTAGAAATGAAGGAAAAAAATGGTATGGTTTGGGAGTTATTGCACTTTTCTTTGACGGAACAAATATTTTCTCGTCAGCTGGGACCGATGGCGTGCTTCTATACGTAACTTGCCTCAGAACATTCTTATTTGGGGGGGGACCCGTTTGTTTTGACGATGTTCTCCTGCAGTACTAGGTACTTTCCATAACATTTGTAGAAATGAAGGAAAAAAATGATACGGTTTGGGAGTTATTGCACTTTTCTTTGACGGAACAAATATTTTCTCGTCAGCTGGGACCGATGGCGTGCTTCTATACGTAACTTGCCTCAGAACTTTCTTATTTGGGGGAGGCCCGTTTGTTTTGACGATGTTTTCGTGCAGTGTTAGGTACTGTCTATTACACCTGAAGATATAAGGGAAAACAATGATATGGTTTAGGAGTTATTGCACTTTTCCTCGACGGAACGGTTATTTTCTCGTCAGCTGGGACCGATGGCGTGCTTCTATACGTAACCTACCTCAGAACTTTCTTATTTGGGGGGGACCCGTTTGTTTTGATAATGTTCTCCTGCATTACTAGGTACTTTCTATAACATTTGAAGAAATGAAGGAAAAAAATGATATGGTTTGGGAGTTATTGCACTTTTCCACGACGGAACAGTTATTTTCTCGTCAGCTGCTACGGACGACGTGCTACTATACGTAACTTGCCTCAGAACTTTCTTATTTAGGGGGAGCCCGTTTGTTTTGACGTTATTTTCGTGCAGTTTTAGGTACTGTCTATTACAGCTGAAGATATAAGGGGAAAAAATGATATGGTTTAGGAGTTATTGCACTTTTCCTCGACGGAACGGTTATTTTATCGTCAGCTGGGACGGACGACGTGCTTCTATACGTAAGGTGCCTCAGAACGTTCTTATTTGGGGGGGGCTCGTTTGTTTTGACGATGTGTTCTGCCAGTACTAGGTACTGTCTATTACACCTGAAGATATAAGGGTAAACAATGATATGGTTTGGGAGTTATTGCACTTTTCCTTGACGGAACAAATATTTTCTCGTCAGCTGGGACCGATGGCGTGCTTCTATACGTAACTTGCCTCAGAACTTTCTTATTTGGGGGGGGCCCGTTTGTTTTGACGATGTTCTCCTGCAGTACTAGGTACTGTCTATAACATTTGTAGAAATGAAGGAAAAAAATGATATGATTTGGGAGTTATTGCACTTTTCTTTGACGGAACAAATATTTTCTCGTCAGCTGGGACCGATGGCGTGCTTCTATACGTAACTTGCCTCAGAACTTTCTTATTTGGGGGGGCCCGTTTGTTTTGACGATGTTCTCCTGCAGTACTAGGTACTGTCTATAACATTTGTAGAAATGAAGGAAAAAAATGATATGGTTTGGGAGTTATTGCACTTTTCTTTGACGGAACAAATATTTTCTCGTCAGCTGGGACCGATGGCGTGCTTCTATACGTAACTTGCCTCAGAACTTTCTTATTTGGGGGGGGCCCGTTTGTTTTGACGATGTTTTCTTGCATTACTAGGTACTGTATATTACATTTGAAGAAATGAAGGAAACAAATGATATGGTTTGGGAGTTATTGCACTTTTCCTCGACGGAACGGTTATTTTATCGTCAGCTGGGACCGATGGCGTGCTTCTATACGTAAGGTGCCTCAGAATTTTCTTATTTGGGGGGGCCCGTTTGTTTTGACGATGTTTTCTTGCAGTACTCGGTACTGTCTATTACACCTGAAGAAATGAAGGAAAAAAATGATATGGTTTGGGAGTTTTCTCGACTAAATGGTTACATGTGACTCCCTACACGGTAATGTAACTTCACTGGAATAGTGACAGGGAACTGATAATCTTGTTCCGTTGGTAGCACTGCCGTTCTCATGTTACTTTTAAATCTTGGGAAATTTTTCGTGGGACAAGGTAACACAAGTACTTTTCCCTCGTTAGGCCTCATTTGGAATATGCTGTCAGTGTATGGGATCCCTACGAAATCGGACTAAATAATGAACTTGAACGTGTGCAGCGAAGATCGGCAAGATTTGTAAAGGGACGACAGGACAATTATATTAGCGTAGCCAGTCTATTAAATGAATGAAAATGGGAATCATTGTCAGATCGCAGGTTGAAATTAAAGACTTAATCTCTTAAATAAATTCCAAGACCATATTTTCAGTGATGATGTTAAAAAACTTTGCGAACCCCAACTTGATTTGGCAGATTGGACCATAATAATAAAATTTGAGAAATTGAATCAATATGTCATTTTTCCCTCGTGCCGTTAGAGATACGAATAACTGTAAATATGTCCAAATTGAGAGTAGCAATGAATAGCATTGGTAGCTGCATGTTGGTATGAGTACTTAAAGCTCACCCGGTTACAGTAGGGTTTTATCGAATCGCCAGTTTTTGTCGGACGATCGCCAAAATTAGGATTTATCACTTATTTCACATTCTAAAAAAAAACTAGGTGAGGAAGAAAGCGCTGCGACAACAATTAAAGGATGATGAATACGGTATTTATCTTGATAGGGATGCGGACTTCAACCATAATAGTGAGTTTCGCGCCTCAATTGTTCTATCTCTCGTTTGAAATTGCTCATTTCACGCTCTGGGTTTGCACTGCAAGGACGACGTTGGGTTTTAGCTTCTGAAGGACTTTGCTTAAATACGCGATGTCGTGAGACGTTGGCTTTTAGCTTCTGAAGGGCATTGTTTAAAACGCGATGTCCTGAGACGTTGGGTTTTAGCTTGTGAAGGGCATTGTTTAAATACGCGATGTCGTGAGACGTTGGGTTTTAGCTTCTGAAGGGCATTGTTTAAATACGCGATGTCGTGAGACGTTGGGTTTTAGCTTGTGAAGGGCATTGCTTAAATACGCGATGTCGTGAGACGTTGGGTTTTAGCTTCTGAAGGGCATTGTTTAAAACGCGATGTCCTGAGACGTTGGGTTTTAGCTTGTGAAGGGCATTGTTTAAAACGCGATGTCCTGAGACGTTGGGTTTTAGCTTGTGAAGGGCATTGTTTAAAACGCGATGTCCTGAGACGTTGGGTTTTAGCTTGTGAAGGGCATTGTTTAAAACGCGATGTCCTGAGACGTTGGGTTTTAGCTTCTGAAGGGCATTGTTTAAATACGCGATGTCGTGAGACGTTGGGTTTTAGCTTCTGAAGGGCATTGTTTAAATACGCGATGTCGTGAGACGTTGGGTTTTAGCTTGTGAAGGGCATTGCTTAAATACGCGATGTCGTGAGACGTTGGGTTTTAGCTTCTGAAGGGCATTGTTTAAAACGCGATGTCCTGAGACGTTGGGTTTTAGCTTGTGAAGGGCATTGTTTAAATACGCGATGTCGTGAGACGTTGGGTTTTAGCTTCTGAAGGGCATTGTTTAAATACGCGATGTCGTGAGACGTTGGGTTTTAGCTTCTGAAGGGCATTGTTTAAATACGCGATGTCGTGAGACGTTGGGTTTTAGCTTCTGAAGGGCATTGTTTAAATACGCGATGTCGTGAGACGTTGGGTTTTAGCTTCTGAAGGGCATTGTTTAAAACGCGATGTCCTGAGACGTTGGGTTTTAGCTTGTGAAGGGCATTGTTTAAATACGCGATGTCGTGAGACGTTGGGTTTTAGCTTCTGAAGGGCATTGTTTAAATACGCGATGTCGTGAGACGTTGGGTTTTAGCTTCTGAAGGGCATTGTTTAAATACGCGATGTCGTGAGACGTTGGGTTTTAGCTTGTGAAGGGCATTGCTTAAATACGCGATGTCGTGAGACGTTGGGTTTTAGCTTCTGAAGGGCATTGTTTAAATACGCGATGTCGTGAGACGTTGGGTTTTAGCTTCTGAAGGGCATTGTTTAAAACGCGATGTCCTGAGACGTTGGGTTTTAGCTTGTGAAGGGCATTGTTTAAATACGCGATGTCGTGAGACGTTGGGTTTTAGCTTCTGAAGGGCATTGTTTAAATACGCGATGTCGTGAGACGTTGGGTTTTAGCTTCTGAAGGGCATTGTTTAAATACGCGATGTCGTGAGACGTTGGCTTTTAGCTTCTGAAGGGCATTGTTTAAAACGCGATGTCCTGAGACGTTGGGTTTTAGCTTGTGAAGGGCATTGTTTAAATACGCGATGTCGTGAGACGTTGGGTTTTAGCTTCTGAAGGGCATTGTTTAAATACGCGATGTCGTGAGACGTTGGGTTTTAGCTTGTGAAGGGCATTGCTTAAATACGCGATGTCGTGAGACGTTGGGTTTTAGCTTCTGAAGGGCATTGTTTAAATACGCGATGTCGTGAGACGTTGGGTTTTAGCTTCTGAAGGGCATTGTTTAAAACGCGATGTCCTGAGACGTTGGGTTTTAGCTTGTGAAGGGCATTGTTTAAATACGCGATGTCGTGAGACGTTGGGTTTTAGCTTCTGAAGGGCATTGTTTAAATACGCGATGTCCTGAGACGTTGGGTTTTAGCTTGTGAAGGGCATTGTTTAAATACGCGATGTCGTGAGACGTTGGGTTTTAGCTTCTGAAGGGCATTGTTTAAATCGCGATGTCCTGAGACGTTGGGTTTTAGCTTGTAAAGGGCATTGTTTAAATACGCGATGTCGTGAGACGTTGGGTTTTAGCTTCTGAAGGGCATTGTTTAAATACGCGATGTCGTGAGACGTTGGGTTTTAGCTTCTGAAGGGCATTGTTTAAAACGCGATGTCCTGAGACGTTGGGTTTTAGCTTGTAAAGGGCATTGTTTAAATACGCGATGTCCTGAGACGTTGGGTTTTAGCTTGTAAAGGGCATTGTTTAAATACGCGATGTCGTGAGACGTTGGGTTTTAGCTTCTGAAGGGCATTGTTTAAATACGCGATGTCGTGAGACGTTGGGTTTTAGCTTCTGAAGGGCATTGTTTAAAACGCGATGTCCTGAGACGTTGGGTTTTAGCTTGTGAAGGGCATTGTTTAAATACGCGATGTCCTGAGACGTTGGGTTTTAGCTTCTGAAGGGCATTGTTTAAAACGCGATGTCCTGAGACGTTGGGTTTTAGCTTGTGAAGGGCATTGTTAAAATACGCGATGTCGTGAGACGTTGGGTTTTAGCTTCTGAAGGGCATTGTTTAAATACGCGATGTCCTGAGACGTTGGGTTTTAGCTTCTGAAGGGCATTGTTTAAATACGCGATGTCGTGAGACGTTGGGTTTTAGCTTGTGAAGGGCATTGCTTAAATACGCGATGTCGTGAGACGTTGAGTTTTAGCTTCTGAAGGGCATTGTTTAAAACGCGATGTCGTGAGATGTTGGGTTTTAGCTTGTGAAGGGCATTGCTTAAATACGCGATGTCGTGAGACGTTGAGTTTTAGCTTCTGAAGGGCATTGTTTAAATACGAGATGTCCTGAGACGTTGGGTTTTAGCTTCTGAAGGGCATTGTTTAAAACGCGATGTCCTGAGACGTTGGGTTTTAGCTTGTGAAGGGCATTGTTTAAAACGCGATGTCGTGAGACGTTGGGTTTTAGCTTGTGAAGGGCATTGTTTAAATACGCGATGTCCTGAGACGTTGGGTTTTAGCTTCTGAAGGGCATTGTTTAAAACGCGATGTCCTGAGACGTTGGGTTTTAGCTTCTGAAGGGCATTGTTTAAAACGCGATGTCGTGAGACGTTGGGTTTTAGCTTCTGAAGGGCATTGTTTAAATACGCGATGTCCTGAGACGTTGGGTTTTAGCTTGTGAAGGGCATTGTTTAAATACGCGATGTCGTGAGACGTTGGGTTTTAGCTTGTGAAGGGCATTGTTTAAATACGCGATGTCCTGAGACGTTGGGTTTTAGCTTGTGAAGGGCATTGTTTAAATACGCGATGTCCTGAGACGTTGGGTTTTAGCTTCTGAAGGGCATTGTTTAAAACGCGATGTCCTGAGACGTTGGGTTTTAGCTTCTGAAGGGCATTGTTTAAAACGCGATGTCGTGAGACGTTGGGTTTTAGCTTCTGAACGGCATTGTTTAAATACGCGATGTCCTGAGACGTTGGGTTTTAGCTTCTGAAGGGCATTGTTTAAAACGCGATGTCCTGAGACGTTGGGTTTTAGCTTCTGAAGGGCATTGTTTAAAACGCGATGTCGTGAGACGTTGGGTTTTAGCTTGTGAAGGGCATTGTTTAAATACGCGATGTCGTGAGACGTTGGGTTTTAGCTTGTGAAGGGCATTGTTTAAATACGCGATGTCCTGAGACGTTGGGTTTTAGCTTCTGAAGGGCATTGTTTAAAACGCGATGTCCTGAGACGTTGGGTTTTAGCTTCTGAAGGGCATTGTTTAAAACGCGATGTCGTGAGACGTTGGGTTTTAGCTTCTGAACGGCATTGTTTAAATACGCGATGTCCTGAGACGTTGGGTTTTAGCTTCTGAAGGGCATTGTTTAAAACGCGATGTCGTGAGATGTTGGGTTTTAGCTTGTGAAGGGCATTGTTTAAATACGCGATGTCGTGAGACGTTGGGTTTTAGCTTCTGAACGGCATTGTTTAAATACGCGATGTCCTGAGACGTTGGGTTTTAGCTTCTGAAGGGCATTGTTTAAAAGCGATGTCCTGAGACGTTGGGTTTTAGCTTCTGAAGGGCATTGTTTAAATACGCGATGTCGTGAGACGTTGGCTTTTAGCTTCTGAAGGGCATTGTTTAAAACGCGATGTCCTGAGACGTTGGGTTTTAGCTTGTGAAGGGCATTGTTTAAATACGCGATGTCGTGAGACGTTGGGTTTTAGCTTCTGAAGGGCATTGTTTAAATACGCGATGTCGTGAGACGTTGGGTTTTAGCTTGTGAAGGGCATTGCTTAAATACGCGATGTCGTGAGACGTTGGGTTTTAGCTTCTGAAGGGCATTGTTTAAATACGCGATGTCGTGAGACGTTGGGTTTTAGCTTCTGAAGGGCATTGTTTAAAACGCGATGTCCTGAGACGTTGGGTTTTAGCTTGTGAAGGGCATTGTTTAAATACGCGATGTCGTGAGACGTTGGGTTTTAGCTTCTGAAGGGCATTGTTTAAATACGCGATGTCCTGAGACGTTGGGTTTTAGCTTGTGAAGGGCATTGTTTAAATACGCGATGTCGTGAGACGTTGGGTTTTAGCTTCTGAAGGGCATTGTTTAAATCGCGATGTCCTGAGACGTTGGGTTTTAGCTTGTAAAGGGCATTGTTTAAATACGCGATGTCGTGAGACGTTGGGTTTTAGCTTCTGAAGGGCATTGTTTAAATACGCGATGTCGTGAGACGTTGGGTTTTAGCTTCTGAAGGGCATTGTTTAAAACGCGATGTCCTGAGACGTTGGGTTTTAGCTTGTAAAGGGCATTGTTTAAATACGCGATGTCCTGAGACGTTGGGTTTTAGCTTGTAAAGGGCATTGTTTAAATACGCGATGTCGTGAGACGTTGGGTTTTAGCTTCTGAAGGGCATTGTTTAAATACGCGATGTCGTGAGACGTTGGGTTTTAGCTTCTGAAGGGCATTGTTTAAAACGCGATGTCCTGAGACGTTGGGTTTTAGCTTGTGAAGGGCATTGTTTAAATACGCGATGTCCTGAGACGTTGGGTTTTAGCTTCTGAAGGGCATTGTTTAAAACGCGATGTCCTGAGACGTTGGGTTTTAGCTTGTGAAGGGCATTGTTAAAATACGCGATGTCGTGAGACGTTGGGTTTTAGCTTCTGAAGGGCATTGTTTAAATACGCGATGTCCTGAGACGTTGGGTTTTAGCTTCTGAAGGGCATTGTTTAAATACGCGATGTCGTGAGACGTTGGGTTTTAGCTTGTGAAGGGCATTGCTTAAATACGCGATGTCGTGAGACGTTGAGTTTTAGCTTCTGAAGGGCATTGTTTAAAACGCGATGTCGTGAGATGTTGGGTTTTAGCTTGTGAAGGGCATTGCTTAAATACGCGATGTCGTGAGACGTTGAGTTTTAGCTTCTGAAGGGCATTGTTTAAATACGAGATGTCCTGAGACGTTGGGTTTTAGCTTCTGAAGGGCATTGTTTAAAACGCGATGTCCTGAGACGTTGGGTTTTAGCTTGTGAAGGGCATTGTTTAAAACGCGATGTCGTGAGACGTTGGGTTTTAGCTTGTGAAGGGCATTGTTTAAATACGCGATGTCCTGAGACGTTGGGTTTTAGCTTCTGAAGGGCATTGTTTAAAACGCGATGTCCTGAGACGTTGGGTTTTAGCTTCTGAAGGGCATTGTTTAAAACGCGATGTCGTGAGACGTTGGGTTTTAGCTTCTGAAGGGCATTGTTTAAATACGCGATGTCCTGAGACGTTGGGTTTTAGCTTGTGAAGGGCATTGTTTAAATACGCGATGTCGTGAGACGTTGGGTTTTAGCTTGTGAAGGGCATTGTTTAAATACGCGATGTCCTGAGACGTTGGGTTTTAGCTTGTGAAGGGCATTGTTTAAATACGCGATGTCCTGAGACGTTGGGTTTTAGCTTCTGAAGGGCATTGTTTAAAACGCGATGTCCTGAGACGTTGGGTTTTAGCTTCTGAAGGGCATTGTTTAAAACGCGATGTCGTGAGACGTTGGGTTTTAGCTTCTGAACGGCATTGTTTAAATACGCGATGTCCTGAGACGTTGGGTTTTAGCTTCTGAAGGGCATTGTTTAAAACGCGATGTCCTGAGACGTTGGGTTTTAGCTTCTGAAGGGCATTGTTTAAAACGCGATGTCGTGAGACGTTGGGTTTTAGCTTGTGAAGGGCATTGTTTAAATACGCGATGTCGTGAGACGTTGGGTTTTAGCTTGTGAAGGGCATTGTTTAAATACGCGATGTCCTGAGACGTTGGGTTTTAGCTTCTGAAGGGCATTGTTTAAAACGCGATGTCCTGAGACGTTGGGTTTTAGCTTCTGAAGGGCATTGTTTAAAACGCGATGTCGTGAGACGTTGGGTTTTAGCTTCTGAACGGCATTGTTTAAATACGCGATGTCCTGAGACGTTGGGTTTTAGCTTCTGAAGGGCATTGTTTAAAACGCGATGTCGTGAGATGTTGGGTTTTAGCTTGTGAAGGGCATTGTTTAAATACGCGATGTCGTGAGACGTTGGGTTTTAGCTTCTGAACGGCATTGTTTAAATACGCGATGTCCTGAGACGTTGGGTTTTAGCTTCTGAAGGGCATTGTTTAAAAGCGATGTCCTGAGACGTTGGGTTTTAGCTTCTGAAGGGCATTGTTTAAAACGCGATGTCGTGAGACGTTGGGTTTTAGCTTCTGAAGGGCATTGTTTAAAACGCGATGTCCTGAGACGTTGGGTTTTAGCTTCTGAAGGGCATTGTTTAAAACGCGATGTCCTGAGACGTTGGGTTTTAGCTTCTGAAGGGCATTGTTTAAAACGCGATGTCGTGAGACGTTGGGTTTTAGCTTGTGAAGGGCATTGTTTAAATACGCGATGTCCTGAGACGTTGGGTTTTAGCTTCTGAAGGGCATTGTTTAAAACGCGATGTCCTGAGACGTTGGGTTTTAGCTTCTGAAGGGCATTGTTTAAAACGCGATGTCGTGAGACGTTGGGTTTTAGCTTGTGAAGGGCATTGTTTAAATACGCGATGTCCTGAGACGTTGGGTTTTAGCTTCTGAAGGGCATTGTTTAAAACGCGATGTCCTGAGACGTTGGGTTTTAGCTTCTGAAGGGCATTGTTTAAAACGCGATGTCGTGAGACGTTGGGTTTTAGCTTCTGAAGGGCATTGTTTAAATACGCGATGTCCTGAAACGTTGGGTTTTAGCTTGTGAAGGGCATTGTTTAAATACGCGATGTCGTGAGACGTTGGGTTTTAGCTTGTGAAGGGCATTGTTTAAATACGCGATGTCCTGAGACGTTGTTTTTTAGCTTGTGAAGGGCATTGTTTAAATACGCGATGTCCTGAGACGTTGGGTTTTAGCTTCTGAAGGGCATTGTTTAAAACGCGATGTCCTGAGACGTTGGGTTTTAGCTTCTGAAGGGCATTGTTTAAAACGCGATGTCGTGAGACGTTGGGTTTTAGCTTCTGAACGGCATTGTTTAAATACGCGATGTCCTGAGACGTTGGGTTTTAGCTTCTGAAGGGCATTGTTTAAAACGCGATGTCCTGAGACGTTGGGTTTTAGCTTCTGAAGGGCATTGTTTAAAACGCGATGTCGTGAGACGTTGGGTTTTAGCTTGTGAAGGGCATTGTTTAAATACGCGATGTCGTGAGACGTTGGGTTTTAGCTTGTGAAGGGCATTGTTTAAATACGCGATGTCCTGAGACGTTGGGTTTTAGCTTCTGAAGGGCATTGTTTAAAACGCGATGTCCTGAGACGTTGGGTTTTAGCTTCTGAAGGGCATTGTTTAAAACGCGATGTCGTGAGACGTTGGGTTTTAGCTTCTGAACGGCATTGTTTAAATACGCGATGTCCTGAGACGTTGGGTTTTAGCTTCTGAAGGGCATTGTTTAAAACGCGATGTCGTGAGATGTTGGGTTTTAGCTTGTGAAGGGCATTGTTTAAATACGCGATGTCGTGAGACGTTGGGTTTTAGCTTCTGAACGGCATTGTTTAAATACGCGATGTCCTGAGACGTTGGGTTTTAGCTTCTGAAGGGCATTGTTTAAAAGCGATGTCCTGAGACGTTGGGTTTTAGCTTCTGAAGGGCATTGTTTAAAACGCGATGTCGTGAGACGTTGGGTTTTAGCTTCTGAAGGGCATTGTTTAAAACGCGATGTCGTGAGACGTTGGGTTTTAGCTTCTGAAGGGCATTGTTTAAATACGCGATGTCGTGAGACGTTGGGTTTTAGCTTCTGAAGGGCATTGTTTAAATACGCGATGTCGTGAGATGTTGGGTTTTAGCTTCTGAAGGGCATTGTTTAAATACGCGATGTCCTGAGACGTTGGGTTTTAGCTTCTGAAGGGCATTGTTTAAAACGCGATGTCCTGAGACGTTGGGTTTTAGCTTGTGAAGGGCATTGTTTAAAACGCGATGTCCTGAGACGTTGGGTTTTAGCTTCTGAAGGGCATTGTTTAAAACGCGATGTCGTGAGATGTTGGGTTTTAGCTTGTGAAGGGCATTGCTTAAATACGCGATGTCGTGAGACGTTGGGTTTTAGCTTCTGAAGGGCATTGTTTAAATACGCGATGTCCTGAGACGTTGGGTTTTAGCTTCTGAAGGGCATTGTTTAAAACGCGATGTCCTGAGACATTGAGTTTTAGCTTGTGAAGGGCATTGTTTAAATACGCGATGTCGTGAGACGTAGGGTTTTAGCTTGTGAAGGGCATTGTTTAAATACGCGATGTCCTGAGACGTTGGGTTTTAGCTTCTGAAGGGCATTGTTTAAAACGCGATGTCCTGAGACGTTGGGTTTTAGCTTCTGAAGGGCATTGTTTAAAACGCGATGTCGTGAGACGTTGGGTTTTAGCTTCTGAAGGGCATTGTTTAAATACGCGATGTCGTGAGACGTTGGGTTTTAGCTTCTGAAGGGCATTGTTTAAATACGCGATGTCCTGAGACGTTGGGTTTTAACTTCTGAAGGGCATTGTTTAAAACGCGATGTCCTGAGACGTTGGGTTTTAGCTTGTGAAGGGCATTGTTTAAATACGCGATGTCGTGAGACGTTGGGTTTTAGCTTCTGAAGGGCATTGTTTAAAACGCGATGTCCTGAGACGTTGGGTTTTAGCTTCTGAAGGGCATTGTTTAAAACGCGATGTCGTGAGATGTTGGGTTTTAGCTTCTGAAGGGCATTGTTTAAAACGCGATGTCCTGAGACGTTGGGTTTTAGCTTCTGAAGGGCATTGTTTAAAACGCGATGTCGTGAGATGTTGGGTTTTAGCTTGTGAAGGGCATTGCTTAAATACGCGATGTCGTGAGACGTTGGGTTTTAGCTTCTGAAGGGCATTGTTTAAATACGCGATGTCCTGAGACGTTGGGTTTTAGCTTCTGAAGGGCATTGTTTGAAACGCGATGTCCTGAGACGTTGGGTTTTACCTTGTGAAGGGCATTGTTTAAAACGCGATGTCGTGAGATGTTGGGTTTTAGCTTCTGAAGGGCATTGTTTAAATACGCGATGTCGTGAGACGTTGGGTTTTAGCTTCTGAAGGGCATTGTTTAAAACGCGATGTCGTGAGATGTTGGGTTTTAGCTTGTGAAGGGCATTGTTTAAATACGCGATGTCCTGAGACGTTGGGTTTTAGCTTCTGAAGGGCATTGTTTAAAACGCGATGTCCTGAGACGTTGGGTTTTAGCTTGTGAAGGGCATTGTTTAAATACGCGATGTCGTGAGACGTTGGGTTTTAGCTTCTGAAGGGCATTGTTTAAATACGCGATGTCCTGAGACGTTGGGTTTTAGCTTCTGAAGGGCATTGTTTAAAACGCGATGTCCTGAGACGTTGGGTTTTAGCTTGTGAAGGGCATTGTTTAAATACGCGATGTCGTGAGACGTTGGGTTTTAGCTTCTGAAGGGCATTGTTTAAAACGCGATGTCCTGAGACGTTGGGTTTTAGCTTCTGAAGGGCATTGTTCAAAACGCGATGTCGTGAGATGTTGGGTTTTAGCTTGTGAAGGGCATTGTTTAAATACGCGATGTCGTGAGACGTTGGGTTTTAGCTTCTGAAGGGCATTGTTTAAATACGCGATGTCCTGAGACGTTGGGTTTTAGCTTCTGAAGGGCATTGTTTAAAACGCGATGTCGTGAGATGTTGGGTTTTAGCTTGTGAAGGGCATTGCTTAAAACGCGATGTCGTTAGATGTTGGGTTTTAGCTTGTGAAGGGCATTGTTTAATACGCGATGTCGTGAGACGTTGGGTTTTAGCTTGTGAAGGGCATTGTTTAAATACGCGATGTCCTGAGACGTTGGGTTTTAGCTTCTGAAGGGCATTGTTTAAAACGCGATGTCCTGAGACGTTGGGTTTTAGCTTCTGAAGGGCATTGTTTAAAACGCGATGTCGTGAGATGTTGGGTTTTAGCTTGTGAAGGGCATTGTTTAAATACGCGATGTCGTGAGACGTTGGGTTTTAGCTTCTGAAGGGCATTGTTTAAATACGCGATGTCCTGAGACGGTGGGTTTTAGCTTGTGAAGGGCATTGTTTAAATACGCGATGTCCTGAGACGTTGGGTTTTAGCTTCTGAAGGGCATTGTTTAAAACGCGATGTCCTGAGACGTTGGGTTTTAGCTTCTGAAGGGCATTGTTTAAAACGCGATGTCCTGAGACGTTGGGTTTTAGCTTGTGAAGGGCATTGTTTAAATACGCGATGTCGTGAGACGTTGGGTTTTAGCTTCTGAAGGGCATTGTTTAAAACGCGATGTCGTGAGATGTTGGGTTTTAGCTTGTGAAGGGCATTGTTTAAATACGCGATGTCCTGAGACGTTGGGTTTTAGCTTCTGAAGGGCATTGTTTAAAACGCGATGTCCTGAGACGTTGGGTTTTAGCTTGTGAAGGGCATTGTTTAAATACGCGATGTCGTGAGACGTTGGGTTTTAGCTTCTGAAGGGCATTGTTTAAATCGCGATGTCGTGAGATGTTGGGTTTTAGCTTGTGAAGGGCATTGCTTAAATACGCGATGTCGTGAGACGTTGGGTTTTAGCTTCTGAAGGGCATTGTTTAAATCGCGATGTCGTGAGACGTTGGGTTTTAGCTTGTGAAGGGCATTGTTTAAATACGCGATGTCCTGAGACGTTGGGTTTTAGCTTCTGAAGGGCATTGTTTAAAACGCGATGTCCTGAGACGTTGGGTTTTAGCTTGTGAAGGGCATTGTTTAAATACGCGATGTCCTGAGACGTTGGGTTTTAGCTTCTGAAGGGCATTGTTTAAATACGCGATGTCCTGAGACGTTGGGTTTTAGCTTGTGAAGGGCATTGTTTAAATACGCGATGTCGTGAGACGTTGGGTTTTAGCTTCTGAAGGGCATTGTTTAAAACGCGATGTCGTGAGATGTTGGGTTTTAGCTTGTGAAGGGCATTGTTTAAATACGCGATGTCCTGAGACGTTGGGTTTTAGCTTCTGAAGGGCATTGTTTAAAACGCGATGTCCTGAGACGTTGGGTTTTAGCTTGTGAAGGGCATTGTTTAAATACGCGATGTCCTGAGACGTTGGGTTTTAGCTTGTGAAGGGCATTGTTTAAATACGCGATGTCCTGAGACGTTGGGTTTTAGCTTGTGAAGGGCATTGCTTAAATACGCGATGTCGTGAGACGTTGGGTTTTAGCTTCTGAAGGGCATTGTTTAAATACGCGATGTCCTGAGACGTTGGGTTTTAGCTTGTGAAGGGCATTGTTTAAATACGCGATGTCCTGAGACGTTGGGTTTTAGCTTCTGAAGGGCATTGTTTAAAACGCGATGTCCTGAGACGTTGGGTTTTAGCTTGTGAAGGGCATTGTTTAAATACGCGATGTCCTGAGACGTTGGGTTTTAGCTTCTGAAGGGCATTGTTTAAATACGCGATGTCCTGAGACGTTGGGTTTTAGCTTCTGAAGGGCATTGTTTAAAACGCGATGTCCTGAGACGTTGGGTTTTAGCTTGTGAAGGGCATTGTTTAAATACGCGATGTCGTGAGACGTTGGGTTTTAGCTTCTGAAGGGCATTGTTTAAAACGCGATGTCGTGAGACGTTGGGTTTTAGCTTCTGAAGGGCATTGTTTAAATACGCGATGTCCTGAGACGTTGGGTTTTAGCTTGTGAAGGGCATTGTTTAAATACGCGATGTCGTGAGACGTTGGGTTTTAGCTTGTGAAGGGCATTGTTTAAATACGCGATGTCGTGAGACGTTGGGTTTTAGCTTCTGAAGGGCATTGCTTAAATACGCGATGTCGTGAGACGTTGGGTTTTAGCTTCTGAAGGGCATTGTTTAAATACGCGATGTCGTGAGACGTTGGGTTTTAGATTCTGAAGGGCATTGTTTAAATCGCGATGTCCTGAGACGTTGGGTTTTAGCTTGTGAAGGGCATTGTTTAAATACGCGATGTCGTGAGACGTTGGGTTTTAGCTTCTGAAGGGCATTGTTTAAAACGCGATGTCGTGAGACGTTGAGTTTTAGCTTCTGAAGGGCATTGTTTAAATACGCGATGTCGTGAGACGTTGGGTTTTAGCTTCTGAAGGGCATTGTTTAAATACGCGATGTCCTGAGACGTTGGGTTTTAGCTTCTGAAGGGCATTCTTTAAAACGCGAACTAGTTGATTCGATCGTCATTTGTCGTCCGTTATCGCTACCGAAGCAGACTAAGTCCCCATCCCTAATCAAGATAAGTACAGTATTTATCATCTTTTAATTGTTGTCGCAGCGCTTTCTTCCTCACCTAGTTTTGTTTAGAATGTGAAATAAGTGATACATCCTAATTTTGGCGATCGTCCGACAAAAACTGGCGATTCGATAAAACCCTACTATCACCGCTAACCCTACGAACAGAATGTTTTTGCGTGTTTGCTTTGAAAATTCTATCGTTTTTAAATAGTGAAGTTCTGACTAGTATATTTATACTATTCCTTTTTTATCCATGATATATGTAGTGCATGTTTGGTGAGAAATCGCCCCCTGCCACACACCCTTGTGGTGGCCCACAGGTTATTATGTAGATGTAATCAATCCTGGCTATTGAGTGGCCCCTTTATCGATGCAACTGGTATATACTCCTTAATTTTTCATAATTGGGACGTTAATGATATCAGTGTTTTATTACATGGCTGTTCACTATCCCTAATTTGAAAATTGGGTAGACATTTGCAATCCTCCAGTGTTTGAGAACAATACGTTCTTAGAGGGATTTGGTAAATATCAATTTAAGATACGGAGTCAATCATGGAGTTAATTCGGGCAAACGTTGTTTAAACATAGAATCGATTACGCTGCAATGTAAAGCGATTCAGGGCATTGGTTGGTGAAATAAATCTGGTAGATATATTTTTATCTAAACTACGCTTATGTTAATTAAAAATTCTTTGAAAGTAGGAGTTAAGCAACTTAGCTGTATCTAGCTGGAGGTGACTATTTTGCCCCTACTTTTTAACCTTCGTTTTCGAATTCAATTCTATTTATCACGACAGTTAACGCAATTTAAAAAAAAATCATTACCTATTTTCGCATGGAAAATTTTCCCACCGTCTGTTTTCCCATCATTTTTTTCCCATACATATTTCTTATGGATAGCGTATTTCCTTCATCAAGTCCCTAATACTCAACCAAAGGCGTTACGACGTCCGCAGTCTCTCCTTCTGAGACGGCAATGGAGGCGAGCTGCGACAGATAAGGGAGCATTCTTGTTTATCTCGCTGGCGGGTGATGACCACCCAGGGTCCTTTCGCTATCTTCTTATAGGGCTATTCTGTAACAGATTACGCCGGCGCTATTATGACGTAGGGCGTTATTTTGGAGAGATCGGCGGAATATAACGCTTTCCTGATTCTGTAAGCTAAATAGCGGCCCCTGGGGGTCGCTAAATAGCACCAAAAATAACGCCAGCCTATGACTCGCGTTATCTCAGATAGAGACCCCATCAATGACTTTACTAAACTTGGAAGCCATGCTGTAGTTTATTTTACTGTAGCCATGAACCTAAAAATATTGTATTCGCGTTCATATTTGATTCACCAACTTCAGAAAGGACGCTAATTTGGTTAAACGTATCTTATTCGATGTTTACCTGGTATCCAAAGACATTTCCATGTATCTAAGCGATTTCATACACTCGCATATGCGAACATATGTGAACTATCTTTATTTCACCCTACAAAACATAATACCAAAGCTAAGCCGTAAATTCAGCAATCATGAACATCTATAAACACATATATGAGATGAGTTGATTGCTAATATAGGCTATAACCTTTTACATTGTGGCATATATTTGGATAGAATGCACAAAAAATTAAATTTTGTATTTATATCTACTCCATATGTTAAACGAATCAATATTAATTTTTGCATAATTAGCTGGTGCGAAATGTAAAATAGGAAAATATAAAATAGGCAATTAAATGACATGGTGACAATCAAACTTATAAAGATATAACGTTATAAGCTGTGCAGCTGACAATCATTTCGTGCTGTTTAGCTCAATAAAGGGGCTATTTCTCATAGGAGATATTTTGGCTGCTTGCTGTTCAGCAACGTTGCAGCTACTATCCTTTAAGTCAGAGGAGGTCCCATTTTAAATCCCTCCTCTACATCCTGTCATTCTAGGATTTCATACAATTTTTCACATACTATCATGAAAATATTAACGGAATTTAACACGTATGTCAATCATCGGTTCAGTAAAAAAAATATTCCCCGTCCAATGAGTAATTACTAACGTTTCAATGGGCTACTTCACATTATTTTAACATCGTAAACAACTAAACTTTGCAGGATGAAGGGTTTCAATGTATTTATCATCAGAAAAATTTGTCAAACTATGAAAATGAATATAAAAGACCATTCACAAATCAAAATTGAGCACATCAACACCGCTAACTCACGATTGAAAAACATTAACATCAACCCGAATTCTGTCGTCCGCTGAACAAAAACTTCGTCAACATTTGCTTCACGATATTCAACTGTTTCTACTTTGTCCCGGTCGCAAACAATATTTTGCGTATATTTCATTTTTGAGGGTCTATATCAAGAATAAAGTTTTTATTAAAGTTTTAAGAAATTCTTGAGGCATAATTCAATAAATTCTACCCTAATAATACAGATTTAATTAAAACTGTTTGTTCTTGCTGCCTCCTATTGGCCGCTTGGAATCTGCCCTACTACTTTTCTCATACTCTCGAGAGATTACGCCACAGCGCTATGTTACGCCCTTGGATTGGGCGTAACATAGCGCGGCGGTATTTACAGAATCGGAAAAAGCGTAATTTCCGAAGAGAAATAGCGGATGCGTAATATAGCGCCCTCAAGTTACAGAATAGGCCTATTGAACTACGTATATGAAAAATGTCCATATTGGATGGGTATAAAACTGTATAATAAGATACCTACACTGTTAAAATATAACTCAATCAATTTCTCAAAACAAAGATACAAGAAATACTGACCGATAAAGCATACTACTCTATTTAAGAGCATCTTGATGATGAAGAACATTTCTGATGTAATAAATGCCTAATTGTATCAATTTACCTCATTCAATGTATATCTGTGAATGATTTTAATTTATGTACCCATGCACTAATTGCCTAATTGTATCCTAATATTTCAAACTATGTATATCTCTGTAAGGTTATAATGCATATATCCCTAATACTGCATATATATTTCCCCCATTTTATTTTATACTTTGACGACTCACCAACTGACCCTAGCCATAGTTAAACTTTTGCAAGTGCAACGTGACATTAAATCATATTATTATTATGTGCTTTCCTACAGTTGCGGAATAATTACAGCCACAAAACAACAACATAAAATCACATAATTAAACAAAAAAACATGATTGACAAAAAATGTAAACCATATAAAGAAGAAAGGACCAACAAAGAGTCTAATTATGGAGACATCAATATACATTAATAGGCAAAACTATGTTTACATCATGTTTTTGCAACATCCATAAAACATTTTATAAGATATATATTTCTACATATATGCTAAATGTATTGCAAGAAACAGTTTCTGTTATTTTATAGGTATTTATTTCTTTCTTTTTTCTGTTTAGTTACTGTATTAATGGCTATAGAAGCAGGTGGTGTTGATGAAGTATATATATATTGTCAGGAAACTTGTATGGGGAGTCCAATTGCCCCATCATAGCTGATCTTGTCATGAACCAATTACTTGAAGAAGTCATATCAAACTACATTTTATGCTCACACATATATGTAAATATGTAGATGATATTGTTCTAATTTTGCCCAACAAGATAGATATTGTTGTAGAATTATTCAATATCTTCCACCAAAAATTGCAGAAGTTGAAATAGAAAACCATTTATGCCAACTTCCTTTTCTAGTTCTCCATCATCATAAGCAGCAAAGATGGTACACTTAGCATAGACTGATGGAGGAAACCCATGAAGAGTGACAGATATGTCAATTACGATTTCCACCACCTCTTAAAACATAAAATTAATCCTGCATTAACCCTACAGCATAGAGCCCTACAACATAGCAATCCCACACCACATTAAAATAATATTAAAGTATATTATATAAAATAAATATCCTTCCCAAAAATAATTTTCCCAATAAACTCATCAATACCATCCTTTGTAACAACAAGATCCCCATGCAGAATATTCAACATACTCAACATTAACTACATTTCCCTAAATATTGTAACAACAAGATCCCCATGCAGAATAGTCAACATACTCAACATTAACTACATTTCCCTAAATATTGTAACAACAAGATCCCCATGCAGAATAGTCAACATACCCAATATTAAATTTGTTGCCCTAAATATAAAGATAACAGTAGACAAAGGCACAATTTCCCACAGCAATTCCACACATGACAAACCAGACAATGAATCCATACTCACCATATGTAACAAACCCAAGACTCACAGAAGTATACCATACGTCAAAGGCTTGTCATAAATACTACCAAAGCACTCAAGGAAAAAACATTGCGTCATTGCACATTCTAACAGCAACAATCTGAATTTTTTTCATTATTCTTCAAATTAAAAAGTCCTATCCCCAAATATTTCAAGAGTAATGTGGTGTATTCAATACGTTTAATGATTGCAATGTAAATTATATACGACTAACGTCACAATACCTAAAAAGCAGGATATCACAACACAAATAAGATGCACCTAAAAAATCAGAAAACCTTCTGTGAAAACTAGCTGAGCATGTAAGTAACTACAAACACACCTTCAATTTTAAAAACACAAAGGTAATAGACACAAACACCACAAGAAAAGACTAATGAAAGAGACGATACATATAGTCAAGAACTCAAACTTGTAATAAAATGTGTGAGATTGCTCACCTAAGTAGCATTTATGTGAATTTGATTTAATCTGTTAAACGAATTCCTTGGTCAACAAATCTTAATTGGATGATTATTACAAGTTGCCTGACAACCCAGCTGGCACAAAGTATGCTGCTTGCCTGTTTCTTACGACATACATACGTAAGAAATAGGAAAGGAGCTTACCATGAAATAAGACGTTTGCGTAAGTAGTTGCTCAGACCCAGGTAAGACTGAGGTAAGAAACGTCGTCATATATCCTCATACTAGGTAAGCTACTGACATACAGTAGCGCAGCGCGCGGCAGCATGCTGTACTATCACGAAAACCAGCGCGAAGTGTGCCTGTGGTGCCATCTGTTGTAATTATACGATACTACGTCGCTTCCCTCCCCCCCCCCAGGGTCCCCGCATATTATGGAATAGGAATAAGTTTTATTTATGCTCTGGGTACAACACCCCTAAGGGCAAAACAAGTTTACAAAACATATTAATATTTAAATACATTCCCTTACACTACCCTTCTCTCAGCCCGCGAGGAAGATCTTACCAAGAACGATAACCAATAATGTAGCATTCTTACTAGCAAGTAATGTAGAATGTGCATGACTGTCGACTGGCTGCATACAAACACCAAATGCGATACTAACCTTTAATTTGCATAAAGAAAGGACTTACGTACTAAAAGTAAAGGTACAAGTCAACAGGGCAGATAAAGAATAGGGTACAAACATCGAAATGAAACCAGTCAGCGTTCCTTATAGTATCAGCGAAGATGGCGTCCACACAAGTTGAGTGAGCGGCGTTGTTCCACATTGTCTCGTGGTTTTCGCTATTCTCGTGGTTTCCGTGGTTCCGTTTTTCGTTCCGTTCTCTCCGAAGAAGGGAATATCGAGGACCATCCATCCGTTCCTCAATTATACTTAAGTGCCTGTTTCGACCGCAAGAGGTCATGCCATACGTGTATAAGAAATAGGATGGAAATAGGTTAGCGACTTACATTTTAAGCTGCTTACCTATTTCTGCCTGCAAACTTACCTCCATGACTTACATTGTGCCAGCTGAGAACATATGTAATTAAAACATCACATTTTTCATCTATAGGCATTAAAACAGAACCAAATCAAAAAAAAACAAATTTGTAAACTAGAAAATGACAAATGAGAAAGTTTTTGCAATAAATTTGTATGTATGTATATTTAAACACCTTGATGTTTTGAATAATGTTACACCACCAGACACCAATTACTTACTTTATAAACCAAAACCGATAGGCAAGACATCCAAAATGAATTGACAACGAGACAGCTGCCGCTTTGAGAAACAAGTCAAGGGATTTGGTTTTTATATACAATGTAACTAACTACCGTGGGTCCTCTGGGTAGAATTGTAGAAGTGATCTCTAATATTTTGTAGTTAAAATTATTACTTAAGGTCGTTCATCAAATAGCATATTATTCATAATGAATGACCACTCGGCCAGGTTAATGTTTCAACGATAACCACAGTCTAGCATCAATACATACCAGTCACAATACACTGTATGTAGGAAATCTAGACAAAACTCTCTATGTCTATTTAAACCAATGCATACGGAAACACTCACCCACATACACACACAAAATGTTTACTAAACGTAAATAAGATGCAAGAATACTTCACACAATATCACAAGCCAATACGGTATCACCTCAAATTAACATGCTTAGGCAAAAACATACAAAATGTACGACACTTGTGAATTTCGCTTGTGCTATTTTCGGTAAGGATCAAAATGAACATTTGGCGTGCAATTATTTCAAATATATTCTTAACAATAGAACAAATATAACTAACATAAAGCAGGAGTGTCAACAAATAACTTGGGCAAACACACACAAACTCCTGGCGTGTACATTAATAAATTGCCTACGTTCACTTCCAACAATCCAATTCAATGTACATGAGTAATGATAGTTCAATAATCATTTAACGTTAACAACTAAAATGTTACACGAATAAAGCCACAAACTATTCTCTGCGATCAAAACCTCGCGGTGAACTACTCGCAGCAGCTGTTCGCCGACGGACGACGATTAAGATATTCTATTATTTTCACCGCAATAGCCCGCCAAATTCAAACACATCGTTCATCTATTAAAATGTATCTTACCTTATAATTTCCCGTTTTATGGTATCTAACTTTGTAAGTGGCTGATTTATTGGTGATAGAGGATAAATGCATTTCTTCAGCCTTTGTATCCCATTTCGAACAGAAGCTAAAACGGAATATACACTCCATACAAATGTTCATATTTCCTTCGTACCTTCGTACTCATCTTAAGGATAGTTTTCAAATGGCTTTGAATGACCTGAAGAAAAAATAATAGAGAATTACTACGAGTTATTCGTCAGATGAATACAAGATTTCCGCCATACTGTTTGAATATGGTTGTCAAGGGAAATACGATGCTATTCTCTAGGAATTCTGTGCCTACCCAACTACTGATAAATACGATACTTTTTCCAAGGAATACTGCTAGGCAGCGCTGTTCGTATTCCTTGCATTCCGTGAAATACGGAAGTAAAGCTAATAAATACTGCACCTTGGACGATGAATAGGATCGAATAGCGTAGGAATATGGAAGGAAAGGGGATAAATACCAATAAACACGAGAGGGTTACTAATAAATACTGTTGCCATTTACCTCGGGTGTAGGTCATCATTTAAATATTGCTTATCGTTTGGGCTTAGAATTTCCCTGTGCACAACTGCGTCATCGGCAAATAGACGAAGCTTACTTTTTACCACCTTACTGATATCATTAATGTACAGAAGGAACAGGAGTACCTATCACACTACCTTGTGGGACACCCAAAGTGACTTCAATTTTCGGTGAGGTAACACCGTTCAAAACAACCCTTTGAACCCGATCATGTAGAAAATCACTTATCCATGATATAATTTTATTGTCTAGCCCATAAGATTTTAATTTCAAAATTAGTTTGCTATGAGACACCTTGTCAAAAGCTTTTTTGAAATGCACTAATGCAAAACCCAGCTCATGTATGGTTTGATCCCCGGAAAATTCGTACCTATTTCCGTTTACATATGTTATCTCCACCTTCCTCACCCACTTTGTGTTCATCATTTGGTATTCCCTAGGTGGGGATTAAGTCGGTCGATAAAGTTTGAACAATAAGGATGTGGGACGGAGGAGACTGATTGGCACAAAGCTTGGGGAAAAATAATCTTCATTTACTCAATGTTTAACATGATTTCAGGTATTTTTAAACGGAAATGTGTATTATGGACAGGATGGGTAACTTTGCAATGCGACCAGAAGATATTCAACATAATTTGAAGGAACACGTGGAATTACTATTGTGCAAAGGGGCATAGGAGATTTTTATGGGCTTGCCCGTAGGATATGCGAGGGGAGTATATTGTCAGAGGATTTCGTAGAAACTTCAATGATATCAAAAAGGAAAATGAGAGTAACAAGGGAATGCGAAGACTACTGAATTTCTCATGCTGCTACGTTGGTGCTTAGAATCATCAACCTATGTATGGAAAGGCAGCAATTCATTTCTTGGCGAGGATCAATGCAGATTTTGAAAGAAAATTCAACACATGATGTAATTGCAGTGATGAGAGTTATTATTATTATAAATCTTATGCCAGTGAAGGTAAGCCTGTGTGAACGTTTGCTTCTTCCCATGAACCCCACATTTCACATGATGTCCCTCTTCAGCCCCTAATACCTCCCATTGTTCTATCCAAGCTACCTGTTCTTCGCCTCACTGTACCCCGTTTACCCAATATTCCTCCCTCAATCACATCTTCAAAATTCAAGAAAATTCAACACGTGATGTAATTGCATCTTCGCACAGATTCTTCATCAACATTTTTCTAGCTTTCCTGGAGTTGCAACTTATATTGTTCCTTATTCTTTTGTAGGAAAGCTGCCTTTTATCAGTTTTTGCGTTCTTGTACTATCTTATTTCTTAAATAATAATTGTTATGTTTAAATATTCGTATTGAGAATAAAGTATCGGATTTTTGGCATCGGTTCATCCTTGGCAAAACAACAAGGGTGTAATTCAAAGGCACTTGAAAGGATTTCAACTATTAGTCAAAGAGATGCTAATTTTTGGCAAGTAGCTCGCTTACGATTTTACCCCAGGTATGAAATAACTAAATGCGCAAGAAAGATGGTGCCAAAGCAACTGAATATGGCTAAGAGTGTTGCACGGTTTCCCAAATGAAAAATGACTTCACGAGAAACGCTCGTCCAGGGGACAAAATTCTTACCAAACTCGGGTGAGCAAGATGAGGTCACAATAGAATAAAAAACAAAAGTATGAGAAACTAACTACAACAAAACATGCATTTCAATAAAAAATAGACACAGAAAGTACAAACCAACAAATTGATATACTCTTCCCAATTCAGGGAAACCCTAATACTTGCAACAATAGAACATGGCCCCTAGGAGACTCTCGAGTATGACAAAGTCTCCAAAAAAATAACTCGAAACCGGCGGACGTAGCCAAGTAGTGAACTCGTTGCCGTCTCGACTCGAACAGAGGGCGTGAGAGGGGAGGTATTATCTGTCATAATGAGGGAGTATTTTCGGCAAGGTCAACGTGGATTGGGGTTTAACGTGGAAATCGTCGATAGGTACAAATTTGAGGGGAGGGAAAAATGGTATGTGTGGAGTGTGCGAGGTGGAAGTTTATCATTGGAGCATCAGGGACTCTTTTTTGACTCCGGCGGGGGAGGTCCAAATAACGGCTTTTACAATGGCCAAACTTCTGGTCTTCATCCGTATTCATGGGTCATAAGTAATGGCAACCCCGGTGAGGCGAACCCAGCGTTTTCCGTATTGTCGGAACGCTGCAGTCTGGAATCGATGCATTTTGGAATCATAGGCCTTGTTGATGCAAACGTCGAAACCGGTTGGGTTAACAATAACTTCGTGGAAAAAGTACAAAATGAATCATTTCTCCCATCCCGCCACACTTTGAGTTGAATAAGGTTGGCCAATTGTCACGAAAATATTATGGCAATGGCGTAGAGACCTAAACTACTACCATACTAATTTGGCCAGATTTCTTTTCAATTTCCTTTTTTCTCTAAATTTAATTTGGGAAACGAAATATGTAACCCTAATTTAAAGTAATCAATCTTAACCGATACACAATCATTTTTGCATATAATACATGTAAAACAATTTAGATTTATTTGTGAAGGTATACTTTACTACATAAGCTTTAAAAATAAAACAGGATAATGTTGTTCGCTTGATGCATAAATGCAGGCCTTTGTCTTAAACAGCAGTATTGGCAGTTGACTGTGTACTTTTTTATTGCTTATCTATTCATGTTTTCTGGCGTAGGGGTTGCAAACCCATCGCTCGGCAGTTATTGCAGCTTGCCGCAATCAGCACCCAGCGTTTGCTGGATGGCGTATTCACCCCCATTTCTAAATTTCCAATTGCATTATCCTTGACGGTGACCACTAAATTTATTTCGATTATTTAGAATTATGTAACATGAATTTGGCTCTACCTGTAGGGTAATCACGTAACTCATAACGTCCCCATTTCGACGTTACAGAACGCCAGTTGAGAACCTCTGCGCCCGTCGCGATTATGTATCGGATGTTTTCACTTCGCTGTCGCTTCATAACGTCCGCCGTGAAGTGCAACGCCCGGAGCGATCCCGGAACCTCAAGAGACGCTGTAGAGTGTCAAAACCGGGGCGCTCCATAACATCCGTTCAAAAGTCGGTCTTTCATAGCGCCTGCTGTATTTATAGTATTTTATATTGTTAATTCAAGATGCTGAGTAGGGTGTTGGGCCCTTGGAATAGAAAATTGAAGTGGTTACGAAGAGCAGAAGTTTCTTTGGATTCAAATTAATGTTTGTCAGAGTGTACACTAAATAAATACTCATACGGTAACATTCCCAGTAGTAGCCCCCTCTGAGTGTAGCCGAGACATTTTTCTCTCACTCTTTCCCTTATATATTTCCAAGCCTAGACAAAAAATTCCTAAGTCACTAAGGATACGATGTTTCACAGAAAATAATTTTACAAATGAAATGTATTATGCTCAACACGTTATGTGTTATTTTAATTTTTAGGTGGTCCGTTTATTTCACAGGTCGCGTACAGTTTTCCATTGTCTCTCGATGACCATTCCCACTTGGTCCGTCAAACTTGCTAAGGGCAAATTTCTTGTGCCCGCACATTTATTATAATACGGTTGTCTGTCCCACGGTGATCTTGCTACGCTTTTGTTGCTGTACCTTAGATAAATAATATGGTAACGGAACGGCTCGAAATTAATATCGTTAAGGCCGCTTTACACGATACAATTTTTTGTACAATTTCTTGTACAAACTCTTGCATGAGGAAATTGTACCGTGTAAAGCGGCAAATTGTACGAAAACTTGTGCGATTGTCTGAATGACTGAACGGGAAATAGAACGTGTTCTAATTCCATTCAGACAAACATACAATTTCGTTCAGTCTATACAAGAGTTTGTACAAGAAATTGTGCAAAAAATTGTATCGTGTAAAGCGGCCTTTAGCCCTAACTCTGAGTATATAATATTATGCTATAACGTCCAATCAGCCAACAATCCAATATGTGAAAGCCAAAACGCATTCATTCCTTTAAGAAGTAAGCTTGCATATCAATATCGGCATCTCTATCAAATAAATACATATGCAATGTAACACAGCATAATCCCGTCCCTTAATACATCGATGTACGATCGTAGTCGGCTACTAGAGCTATCTACACATGACATGAAAATGCAATAATCCTCATTGCTATCTCGCTGCAGTGGTATTTTTGTTTCAAGGTTTAACATGATTTCGTTATAAAGGCTGGAAACATTATTTCTACAGGTTTTTCAACTGTGAATGAACTATCTATAGTATAACTATAGTCATCATATCTAAATCGGTTAGATATTAGGGCGTTCATTAAGTAGGTGGTTAGGTTATAGTGAGGACTATGAATGTGTAGGTAATTATATCGTGTACAAGAATGAGAAGTATGACTTGTGCAATCATATATAGAATAAGTATGCAACATCCAGTATTCGCATTTATCTTTTTTTCAATTTTGGTACGAGGTGCACCCATTCACGTATTCTAGAATGTTTTTTTGTTGTTACCTAGTTAGGTTTGGCTACATGGGTACGGTTCCTCTGTAGTGAGCTCTTGTCAACGTTTTTACGTACGGAATGTGGTTGAATACATTCCCATGAAGACTCAACTGCAGTTGTGTTAAATCATTTAATACGTATCCAAATACGTACTGAATATATCCTTGTGTATTCAATACGTATTAATTGGGTATGAGAGCCTACCTAGGTATTGAATACGTATCTTAATATGTATTGAATACACCCTCGGTCCACTGGTATTCAAGGTAGGACGTAAAGCAGCATCCAATGGGAACATAATAAACATTGAATACTTCGTGCAATCCTTTCACAATATGTAGACATAGAATAAAAATTGTGCTGGCCACTATTTATTTAATATCACGCAATCTTTAAACATTAATTAATTATTCATCATCGCTAGCCCTTCTGTTCGTCTGCTACCGAAAATCGATCACGTGACCGCTTTCTGTCCTTGGATTGGATGGAAAGATTCGTGCAGGGAACGGACGGGACGGACCGCAGAGAAACAGAATGGAATAATGGGGTCTAGTACAACTCGGCGCGGCCACTTCGGCGCGGCCGCCTCGGCGCAAGCCACCTCGGCGCAGGCCCAACTCGGCGCGGGTCCATCTCGGCGCGGGCCACCTCGGCGCAGGCCATCTCGGCGCGGGCCAAAGTATTTAATACTGGATGTTTCTTTGTGTGGACATATATATGGACCACATTTAAAATGAAGTGTAGGAGGTAGTTTGTTTACTTGGGTTTATATCTTAAATGGAGATGGACGCAGTAATAATGATATTAGGAGGGGAATTTCTTTGGCGAAAGAGGTGTTTACTAATAGGAGAGAGCTTTTGACGAGAAATTTGAGCATAGATCTATTATACATTTACAGCTACGCGGTACCCTGCAATTTGGGTGTTTGGCAGGGGGTGAGGAACACCTAATATTCACTATTTACTGACTATGGAACTGGAGCTACCATGTAATGCTAACCATGCAACGAAGAGCTACCACTACAGGATACTCTAACAATTTTTCACCTACCTTTAAATATGCTATGCCGCCTATTAGGTATGTTTTCTAATGGTAAGAGGGAAATATGACATTTTAAATCTATCGGTATAACAAGCCATCTCTCTAATCTTATTTATCTGGTCAAATCTAGCATAATACGCAGGAGTTCTTAATATATGTATACCTAACATCTTCAGTAAACTTTTCCGTTTTAAATTTCCTTCTGTACATAAATGATATCAATAAGGAGGTAAAAAGTAAGATTCTATTTGCCGATGATAAAGTGGTCTACAGAGAAATTATTAGCCCAGCGATAAAGAATCTTTGAATGATGATATATTAGCAATTGAGAAATGGTGTGATACATGGCAGTTGGAAATAATTTTTTTTTAATTTGTGGTACTGAATTTTGGAAAAAGACTTCTCCCCCTAATACTTATTGCATACTAATGAATAATAAATTAACAAACATGGAGTCCGCTAAATATCTTGGAATATTACTGACACATGATCTTTCTTGGGGTCAACACATAAGAGATATAATGGGTCAAGCTAATCGTTAAACTAGGATTCAACTGGGTAATATGTAGATGTAAATGTAGACTGGGATTCAGCGAAAGAGTACAGGCAAACGTGACGACCATGAACGAGAAATTAGCAACTTTTCCCTTGTCAGACCTTATTTAGAATACGCTGCCAGAATACGGGGTTCTTTATCTAGATGTATCCCTCTAATTTTATCTTCATGGTGTAACCTGCTATGTTACGCTGGTATTGATAAAATAACTTCTGATAGTCCGTTAACCTTATATTTTTGCATGTTATTTATTTTGAAATTCAACTTACGATTTTATAATGATTCACATATTCTATTACTTTTATTATTTGTTATACATTAGATACATTGATAAACAGTGTAATAATTAAATGAACCTTATATTTTTGTGAAGACAAAACAATTATATTTTTCGGTCCCATAAGCAAAATTCTAAACGCTAATGTAAAATATGAAAAATGTAATAAATTACGGGAAACAGTAACTGAATATTAGTAGTGAAATGATACACTGGTATCGGCACGTCCTTATGAGTAGTTTCATATAATTAAACTCACTCTTCTATATGTCCCATAAAAATAGTCGCCAATATAATTTATAATTTTTAACATTAAGGCATGTTGCCTGGCAAGGCATGATCATTTTCAACGATAGCTTTTGAAAAGTTGTCTGTTGAAGAAGTAGATACTCGGTGCCAATAGTATTTTTACATGAGCATCTGTCCCGGTACTTAAAATCTCTGTTCTCCGCGCCGAGATGGCCCGCGCCGAGGTGACCCGCGCCGAGATGGGCTTGCGCCGAGGTGGCTTGCGCCGAGACGGCCGCGCCGAGGTGGCCGCGCCGAAGTGTCCCACTCCCGGAATAATGACGCGAGCATAAATTTCTCATACTCTCGGTAGCGCCTCGATTTCGCGGACGTTGAGAACTTCGCCTAGAGATACGTAATCGCTGGGGGCGAAGTTTTTGGACGTTACAGAGCGCGACGTTATGAAGCACGGGATTTTACGTAATAACCCTCCTGGCCCTGGACCAATTGAATTTTCTATTAGTCATCCAAATCTATTTCCATTTGCTCTGTTGAAAATGGTTGACAATTGTATGGAGAGATCAATTGAGTTATAATTCAGAATGTGCTCTATGTCACCTTGAGTCATTTCAATTAACCCATAATTTTCATTGACTGAGTAAATGTTTAACTCTTCAACCCAAGTTGGTGAACGACAAAATGTAATTAGTTTTAAGGTATTATAATTGGGGATTTCTTTATCACTCTCTCACAATTCTAGTTACATTTGAATACTTATTGTGAAATAGTCTGGCTGCTCTTCAAGTAATTGTAATTCACAACATGGCTCTCACTACTGCACTTAATCGTTTTATATCATTGCAATCAACCCATGATTTTCATTGACTGGGTCAATGTTCAACAGTTAAACCCAAGAGCCTGAACGACAAAATATGACTAGTTTTAAGGTAATATTATGGTAACTATTTTATGAACACAATCTAAATCAACATCTTATTTACTAATTATAGTGAAATAATCCGGGTGCACTTGAAATATTTTAAATTAAATGCATGGCTGTCATGCCAGCCATGTACTAATATATATATGTGTAATTTTACTTCCATCAATAATTAATAAACGTACTTATGCTGTTAGCAGATTTACTTGATATTGTTCAAATCTCACACCACTTTTATTTTGTTTCACTTCCACTCAACGAGTCAGCTGTTCGTCACTATGGGTGCTGTATTTGGTTTGTAAATTCATTTGTCTCGGATGTGAAATACTGCGCAATGTTGATTATTTAATTTACTGATATCAAGTTAGATATCAGATGGTATCTCGGATTGTTTGGTTCACAGCTGTTGGTGATAGTAAGATTAGAAACATACTCGTCACAGCTATTCAGTTACTGTTTATTTTATGATAACTCGGTGAGAATATCATTCTGTGTTTATATATTAATTGTATATCAGGATATTTGTTGACCTAGAGATGCATAGTCCCTTGAGCATTACCCCTTGGCAGTGGGTGAGAGAACTACTCTGTCTTAGACATTATTTGTGTAGAATTCACAACGATTATAACTCTGTTCATAACTTCCAAATTTTATTTTCCAATTTTCTAATATTTTGGATGAATCAACTGTGATCATTAGTGAACACTAAGGCACCTTTTAGTTACTTTATCTGTTTGTGAGAGAGGGTTTTCTATTACTGTGTGGGAGTTTTGTATCTTTTGCTCCTGTTACTGCTACTCAATTCAGCAGTTAATCATGTGGATCCCCAAGTGGAAGTAATTTGTAATGAAGACATTTATTGTTGATATTTGTAGGTTCACGGTTGGGAGTACTGTTGTAGTCGTATTTAATTGTGCTTATTTGCATTTTTTCTGCAATGCTACTATTTTTTGTTTCGTTGTGATTTTGGAATCCTAAGACAGTGAAGAGCACGGTGGTAAACAAAATTAGACAGGTATGTAACATTCCTATTTCATTCTTTACTTTGGCGTACTAGGTTAGCACTTAAATTCATTTCCGTTTCCTCGTAACAGTTGTCATTTAGTAATACTTTATTTGTTTTCTTTGGGTTTGAATATGTATTTCTTCAGCAATCTTTACCTTCGGGAAAGCTTGAAAACTGCATTTCTTTTAGTTTCTAATAACCATATTGTCATTCACTTTGTATTCGAGGTTTAATGGCTGCCGAGAACATTTTGAGTTAAGAAATCATCAGTAGCGTTATTAATATGTAGTGCTTCTCGCTTATAACCAAATGAAGTTCTCAACTTAACTGAGCATATAGTTAAATTTTATTGACGGCAAATTTCATGTTTCACGCTTGTTCTGCTTCTTGGTAACTCTGATATAAATGCTCAAGTTTTATATGACGATCCGGCAATTTAATTGGGCCGGCGAAAGTTGCCCTGGCGAGAGATATATCTATCCAAGCATGTGTATGAATAAGGTATATCGTATAACATTACGCATTTTAGCAGAGCGAGTTTGAAATGGAAAAATACACAGAAAAATTAGATAAATCTAAAACATGTGTGACGTTCGTATGTATTTTTTTCGGAGCGGTTTGTATTTGAGCGTCCCAATTACAATGCTGATAAGAAAAATATTGGGACAATGAGTGACCGGCTTTTGAATAATTAATGTAAAAATAAAAGTGATGCAAAAAAACTGCAAAATGTTACAAAAAGTAGCAAAAGTTTTGTTCCGTGTGTGACTAGATTTTAAACATATTTAGATTGTTTCATTCGAATTGGGGTGGTAAGTGTGTAACAGGTAGGCAACAGAATATTATTAGTGGAATTAGAACCACATCGAGAAACAACCTTAAATGAGTCAACGTATTCAAAACATATCTCCCATTTCTCCGCACTACGTGTTCTCGTCGGATCACTCCCATGACGTCATAGAAGTGAGCGTCAGGCTTGTATGTCGAGACGGTCTTGTTATTGCTCGTGAGTTGTGTTACATATGTGCTCAGAAGACTCCAAAAGTGAAATAAATGGAAGACGTTGACTTGGGGCCGTATGCAGAGACGAACCTCCTCCTCGTTCTCCGTCTCCTCCTCGTAGAGCAAGACAGGGCACCTCCATCGCGTTGCACAGTCCACCCTCTATCGTAACTCCGAGGAGCCTCGAACAATCGTCTCGACGTTCACAGAAATTTCTCATAACAACGATGACGTTTTCTTTGACGTCTCACGGGAAAAAAAGACTGACGAAAGTAAACTCGACTTCACGCGAACTGGCGTCGCAGGGTGCGTGCAGTGCCTCGCATACTACAGATACCTACGCCTACCTAAAAACCTGCGCTGAATTTCTGCCTATCCTATCATCCTATGATATACGACCACATTTTCAGATTATGGGTAAGTGACTTGGAGGTCAGCTGCTTGCTGGCATTAAGGAGTTTGTGATTATTAACTTCACTAAAAGATTGACGGCTAAGTTACGACGTTAAACGATTTCCCTAATAACCATTTCGTGGATAAAAATAAGCATGACCATTATGAATATACGTAACTTATATTATTTCAACTACAGGAGAGATAAATAAGAGTTTCCTCCATAATGCTGAGAATCTGTTTCCCGGCGAGCGCACCAGTACTTTTTCTAAGTCCGATTACGTCCACGAGAGACTGAGAAAAATCATCCGTGGACCAATGTTCAATCGCTCATAAAGATCGTGATTCGTGTTTAAAACCAAATTTCAGATGTTCTTTCATCATATGTATTGCATGTTTTGTGTGATTTCACCCCCTGCCACACCCCTATATGGCTGCTTACAGGGTGTTGCGTTATTGTAGATGAAACAGTGCATTCTCAGAAAGGCCTGCTACTGAAATCTCTTCCCTCTCACGACTCAAGCAAATCACGCATAAATAATGCCCCGCGATTCACCGTAAGGGTATGTGGCAGGTGGTGAGTATCACAAAACATGAACCACTGATTTGAAACTTAACTACTACTAATTGCCACGGAGTTGCTTCGGGTCCATTCATAATCCTTCGAAGATCCTGACGCTGTCCTCGTGAGCTGTACACCCGAGAGCAATTTCCTTGCAATGAACCTCCCAAGCACTCGTCCCCTTGACAACCTCCCTTCCACCCTGGTCATCGTCACCGGATATGATAGTAGGACATAAAATGAAATTGAGGAGGCATCACGGCTGATTTGTGAAGCCAGATGCCATCTTAGTAGGTACGGAGCCCAGTCTACCTACCATTTGTTTCCTTATATTCCTCATAGAATGTGTCTTGAGTGGAGCAGTGTCTTAACCTTAAAGTCGGTCTACGTATTCCATCCAACTCCTCATTACTTCTGGTTCTTACATAAAATATCCTTCTCTGGCTACTGGTGTAGCATACCATCTTGTGTACCCTGGCAGTTCTCTCCTTCTACCTCCTTCCTTGTAATTTCTTACAATCTCAAAGAGCGTCTCCTATTGCAGAAATTTAAAACCAATAGCTCTGCTAAAGATGTGAGATATATTTTTTTAAACCCTGCGTATTATGCTAGATTACACCGATAAATAAGAACATTGAGTTAGATTTTCGTACCTATGGATTAAAAATTTAATTTTTCCCCGGTAACATAAGAGAACACAATAGGGAGCATAGCAATGTGATAGTTGGTGAAAGATTGTCAGAGTGGTCTGTAGTGCATGATTTATGTATTAACAACCGATGCCTTTATTAC
This sequence comes from Platycnemis pennipes, assembly GCA_933228895.1. Lineage (NCBI taxonomy): Eukaryota > Metazoa > Arthropoda > Insecta > Odonata > Platycnemididae > Platycnemis > Platycnemis pennipes. Next base: position 1,422,281 of record CAKOGI010000003.1, on the reverse strand, counting down.
TATGTAGATACTGAACAAATTCTGTGTTCTTTAGCATGTTTCCATGTAGTGGCCTAGTTGCATGACAACTGTGCACGTTTCGTGATCTTCATCCGGTGCCACACACCTTCGGGGTGACTTGCAGGGTATTTCGTAGGTGTATGAGTAAAAAGGAATGGTGCTCACATGGAAGAAGTTGTTTCTCTTGCAGTACACATTGGCGCCACAAGATAGAGAAAGGGAATTCATCTCTAGGACATGCCAAAAACAATAGACAGTGCAAAGAGTCCGCCAATATGTAGTCCAACTAGTATGGTATGTTATAACCAAATATACAGTTCACATTCGAACCAGGTGTAGCAATAAAATTCACCACCAAGTAGGAATAAATGTTATAATACCTACCTTACATCGTCTTAAGAATACCAACTGATGCTGCTTCGTGGAATTTTCGTATGACTCCATCGTTATATTCATGCTTTAGCCCATATATGCATTTTATAAAAGGAGGCGGTATAAATAATAATCCATTGCCAAAGAGATGAGAGGAAGACATCCGCTATCTCCATAACAGCACCTATGGTGCCATTAACACTTAGCCTGGCATCGTGATCAACATCCAGCGAGGTACACAACAAAGAAACAATGTGAAAGCATACCCGAGAGGCATCTTATGGATAATAAAATTCAAATCACTTAAGAAACTATCTGCTATGTAACATTCAACTATGTTAATGCTTCACTACGTTTTACATCCATTATTTATTATTACAAAGGCAGGCAATCTATGATAAAAAGTAGAATTAACGGCTAAACAACTGCTCATTCGACCAAAACATAGGGGCATTTTAAAAGGCGTTGCATCATTTCTATAGTCACTGCATGAAAAAGCCTATCAGAGGATTCCATTTTTCTCACATCAGCGCTCTTTCTTATGACAGTAATTTATTCGCTTCTCAGGATAGCCCAGTGATAATAGTCTTCCGAAGGAGAAAATCTATTTCTTTGCATTCAGGACGGTTCTGATGTTCTATAACCCTCTGGGATCGCTACAGGCTTGGTCTGACATCAGGTTTCCCAGGGGTTGAGATCATAGTTAACCCATTTATCCCCAGTGATGCGTTGACGCAACATTATTTTTACAAATTTTAACACAAATTTTTATCTAAGGAATGTATTTGTTTTGGTTCACTGAACACTGAAAATATCGGCCCTTTTAATTATATTTTTTTCGTCGAAATTAGAGTAAGATAAGTATTTATTTTTTTAAATTTGAAATTTTCCTATTTCATCACCTTGAATTACCATATTTTATGAATGACATTACACTAAGTATTCTTAAGGTATCTTACTATGGGTATTGCTTCCTATTAGTTCTAAGTTTAATTATTCAGTGCTATTAACTTCGTTAAAATGTTACATCATTATTGGTTGGATGTTGATCGTTGTAAATAATGTTGCGTTTACGCAACGATGGGAATTCTCAAGCAGACCACGTGGCTTTTCTCTAAGCAGGTAGGAGCTCGTCAAAATGGCCTATGAAAAAGGAAAATATAGTATTGTGAAGGCCCTTTTGCTACATTTTAGGCATAAAACATATCTTGAGTAACCGAGGCTATAAATGAATGGAATCACGTATTCCTTGAGGGTTATGCACGAATTTCCAGATGCAACACTTGCTACTTAGAATTAGTAAGAGTCAAATTTGTGCGCACCCATGGGCAACTGGCGGGGTATTTCCAATGATGTGGGGTCGGAAGTGTTACTTAGTTGGAATTCAGCTCACCATTTGATGTTTCCATTTCTATAGACGACAGAAATGTCAGAACGAAAGAACTGTGTGAAGTTGAGAAATATTTCAGTTGAGGCAAGGTTATGTCTGATTGTATGTTCCTCCATTTGCTGCTCGGTTTTTGCTCCATGCAATCGTAAATGCTTGATATTCTTCTTTTACGCGCTTAGATAATAAGAGGCTTAGAATTTAGCTTTACTAAGGTGTAAATCATTTTAATAGTCACCTGAAATTTATTTTTATTGATGTCTTTCTAGTATTTTGATGAAAAGTACATCAATATTTGGTGCTCAGCTTATTGTGAGAATTCTCGTGTAGCAAATTTATCCAGACGAAAAGTGAGGCATTCTTGCATAATATTTTTTCACCATAATGTATATTTTAGAAGATAAATGATACAACGAGCGAGTTAGAGTAAAAGGTATCCTAAAGTTGGGAACTACAATGTGGATTGCTTCATTCTAACATATTTCAGAGATGGATGATTTCAGGAGATATAATACAGCCGATGAAATACTGGATGCACTGGAAGAACTTAGCGAGGAAACTAGTGAAGTCGATGCTGTGATACAACCCCCGGAAGTTAGTGAACTTACCGATGAAGATAACATCGATGATGGGGAGACAGTCATAAATGACGGCGGTATTCCAATGCCCTCGCATACTTTAGGGACTTTTGAGATACATTCGAATTCGCTACAAGGCAATTCAGAGTATATCCCCGTAACGTCTCAAATTAATTCATCCAGTGTAAGTGTACACCCAGGGAAAAAATGCAAGAAGTATATGATTTCAGCGATATGGGAAAAAGTAGAGGCTCCTTCAGTTGTAACCCCAAATTTTTGTGAGAAAGAAGCAATAGGCACTTCGTGCTCAATATAGAAGTCATTCATTAATTGAGATGTTTTCCTTGTTTCTCAGTGAAGAATTACTTGAATTAATTTGAAATATTCGAAAAAGTACGCTAATGACAGTAAAAATCATAGTCTCACTTTGAGTATGGATGATTTAAAAAAAATCTTTGGGATCCTTATTCTATCGGGGTACCTTACATTACCGCGCACTAAGTTGTACTGGACCAGCCAAGAGGATATGGCTGTCTCAATTGTGAGGCAATGCATGACTCGGAATGGATTTGATAAAGTTAAAAAATATCTACATCTCTCTGATAATTCTCAACTAAACAAAAATGACAAATTATCGAAAGTCAGGCCTTTCCTCAATGGATTGAACGAACGTTTCATTCAGCTTGGGATATTTTCGGACAACTTGTCCATTGATGAGCAAATGGTATCGTACTTTTGGTGGCATTCGGCTAAAATGTTCATCCGAGGGAAACCGATTAGATATGGTTATAAACTGTGGTGTCTGGCATCATCAAAAGATAATCTTTATCAGTTTTTGCCATATGGAGGGGCGGAACCAGGAAGTAATAAGTTCTTTAGGGCTAGTAGAAAGGGTTGTTCTAAAGCTATTGGATTTTTGTAATTCCCCGAAAAAATCATGCAGTGTATTTTGGTAATTTCTTCACCAGTTGCCGTTTAAGTAAGTGATAAAGGATATTATGCCACTGGGACAATAAGAGAAAATCGAGCAGGAAACTGCTTACCCAGGTCTTCCAGGGGGTTAGGTAAGAAGCCGAAGGGTGATTTTGACCATTTGTTTGACAAGTCAAAACATATTCTCCTTGTTTGATGGCATGATCATTCCGTCGTCACTGTCGCTTCAAATTTTGGGAATAATCGTATAGTAAGGGCAAAAAGGTATAACAAGAGGCTGAAAAAGAGCGAACTAATTCCACAACCAAATGTCATCCAAGATTACAATAAAGGAATGGGAGGGGTAGATTTACACGATAATTCTATTTCATGCTATCGCATCCAGATTAGGGGTAAAAAGTGGTGTTGGCCTCTATTCATAAGTAGACCCGATGGTGCAATGGTGAATGCATAGAGATTTTACTCGCTAGTCATAGGCGAAAGTATTCCTCAGTTAGAAATCGTAAGAATCTTACTAAAACAACAAGCAGTGTCTGACACGAAGACTGATGATGTACAGCATCAAAGTCGGTGTGCACATGCGTCCCAAGAGAAATGGTATACCTAAGTGCATTCGTCCAGACAGAATAGGTAATTTCATCCAAAGGAACACTGAAAACTCAAGAGGTCGAGTGTGCAAATCTCAGTCAAGTTATGTGTGTGTAAAGTGTTACGTTTATCTTCACACAGACTGTTTTCATAAATGACATCAGAAATGATAGTAAAAAATAAAATATAAAACATAATGGGTGAAGAACTATCAAAATTATTCTTTACCTGAATATTCCCAGCGTTGCGTATACGCAACATTATATAAATCAATTATAATGATCACTAAATTTTTTTTCTAAAATAAAATCTTAATTAGGCCAATATAAATAAGAAAAAACGAAAAAACTGCATTTCCAACCGGTATTTACAAGCTGGGGAATAATGGGTTAAGAACGAAAACGTAGGCAATGACTGATTACATATGAATAATAAATACCTGCTTTTTTCATGCAAAATTTTAATATGACATAACTGGAACAAGCATAATATATTCCATATTGAATATTTTCACCGAAAAATTCATCTTAATATTACCCTGCAAGCCACCATAAAGGTGTGTGGCAGGTGGTGAAATCACACCAAATATGCACTACATATCATGAATAAAAAAGAATTAGTAATAATATACTAGACTAATCTTCAAAATTTAAAAGAGATAGAAATAGCAAAGCAACAATTCAATATGATGCTGTTAGTTGCGTTAGCTTAAACTCCTTACAATTAGAGCGACATGCAACTACCTATGCTATCGATATTCAAACACTCGTAATCAGGCTATTGATATATTTACAGCTAATCATGTACCCCAATTGTACGAGGAAAGAAGGACATTTTCAATCCATCACTTCCGGAATCAATTTCTATAATTTTAAGATCATAATCCACTCAAACATAGTCAATTGTTTTAATGTCATCAATAAAAGTATTGTCTTTGAATTTAGTTAAGACCTTAAGTCTAAATTTCAACCGACGATCTGCTATTTTTGTCACGAAATTTTCCAGTTATAGAAATGATAATTCGGCCTAAGTGTTTGTCTGCTCCCAACGAAAGAATCCTAGAATTCCACGTTAGTATCTCATCAGCCGGACGGAGTATTTAACTCGAGTTTTTAATAGAATGAAAAACTTTAAGGAACTTTAGAGGATTTTCCGCCATCGACGGGACTAAAAAAATAATGTCTATAAAAAAACCAGTACGAGATTACCATGTATTAACTAACAACTTGGTGTCTTTCATAACCAACATTTCGCGTGTCTACTAAGTCATGCATGGAATATCCTCAGGGTGGCAACATTGTTACACCACGTTTCTGAGAAGTAGAGTGTAAACGGAGAAATAATTTCTTCATGATTCTGCATGTCGCTGTCGCTGTCATGTACCTGCATATTTGGGAATGAAACACACCAACGAATATGGTCTCCCGTATATTGTTATGAGAACATTCAATCTCCATGCTAAATATAATAAATGCTCATTAAAGAACAAAACAGCCCAGGTTTAATGACAGGGATGTAATTTGAGTAAAAAAATAAACATTTAAGACTATTAACCACAAATGCAGGGAAGCCCGTCTTCACTTAGAAAGGTTAGGTGGACTAATTCTGGGAGAGATATTGTGGATGTACATTCAAGGTTTAGGTAAAGAGACCAGGAATCTCTAAGCGCTGACACGGCAAATCGATTTAGTATCAAATAGGGATGGGATTGGATACCACTCGATTCTGGGTGGTATTCAATGTATCGAGTATCGGCTGCAATAGACGATTATTGATTCTTTAACTAGCATGCATGTAATAGGAGAATGAAAATAAATTTTAGCATACCATATTCATCATCAAATTTTCTTTTATTTAACACTGTGTAGGCCCCCATCTATCAAAAATATTTTTAATGACCCGTGCAAAGATTGTAATTTTATTTTACTTGCAATTATGATTGGATGGTCTATCGAAGCCCGAAATAGATGTTTCACTTTTTTATGAATAGACTTAAGAATAGCTGCTATACTTTTGCAGAGCGTAAAAAAACCATTATACAATAGTAAATAAGCTTAAAAATTAAAATAACTTATCCGTGAATGCGATAATCAATGAGTCGATATTAAATTGCGGTATTAAAGGAACGAGTTGGAAAAAATATTTGTAGCGTATAAATTGTCATATTGAGAAATAAGGCATTGGATCTTTGGTATCGGCTCATCCTCGTATCACAAAAAGGGTGTAAGAGAAAGGCACTTAAAAAAGAATCCAAAGATTAGTCAATGTGTTGTTACATTGTGGCTTGTACCTTGCTTCGCACAATACTCCAGGCATAAACTAACATATATACAATAATATATATATGTATTTTTATATATTTTAAATATACCATAACATTATATCAGCTATGTATATATATATCTAACTCAACAATACCCAACCTCAACAACACTTGTTAATTAATATTCATTCAATGTTCAATTTTGTTATTAAAAAAAAATATATATATATATATGCACACACAAATAAATATTATTTATGTAATTTTAAAGTTTTAGTTGTTTTAGATTTTTATATAATAAAATTTGTGATGAATTTATGTAACCAAGAAGCATAACATTGTTGTTGTTGTTCATAAAAAAATTGCCACCACAAGGTATGTACAAGATTGCTCTGTAATATTTTTTTTCCTCCCTTTCAATTTTGATCTAACAAGGGGAGGCTACGTACCTTGACCGCGCGATTCGAATGCCGTTAATTTTATTTGGTGCAGGAGGTAAACAAAAATGGTAATTTCATAACAGATTGGTCCAACTTGGAATAGCTTTTTTGTAACAAATTATTTTTTAATTGTGAAATAGGCATTCTACAAAGCCATTCACAGACGCTTGGTCTAGTGGGTAGAGTACGGGATTCCCATACCAAAAGTCGTAGGTTCGAGACCCGACGGAATACATTTTTTTCCCTTCAGAATGTATGAATTTTTTCAAGTTTTTTTAACAATTATTTTTGTTGCGAGCGTTTAACTCAATTCACATTTTTTTCTAATACCGATGACCTTGAAAACCATACCCTTACTGTGAAACACTCAACGATGGAGGGCTTCACTTGCGATACAATTGCTTTTTAATCCATCTATCCTGTTTCATCCCCCAATCTAACACAGTAATTCCAGTTTTTCAGATACTTACCTACATTTATACATTCTTATTGTGCCGTTCCCCTTCGGAGCTTTAAAAGGAGCTCAAATCACAGCATTAGACCAAGAGACGCCTTATTTTTGAGGCTTTACTCGGCAGAGTCCTATTCTTACTAACCTCACATGCTTTGTCCACATTCATGCATGCATCACATTTGATTATGAAATAATATACCAAGCAAACTTTTGGTACTTAAAATATCATTCATGAAAAGCAGTTACATATAAAAAGTTACTCAAATGAAATAAACAGAACTTGAAATAGAACTACTTTGGGAGAAATGACATTACATGGTTAGTTAATAATACAGACGTAGTGTGAGGGAATTTGTTGTAATTTCCACATAATTTACTCTTATGTATTTTTACATGAAGTATGGAACATTCACTTATTGATTTTCTGCCCTAAAAGATATTGGGGTGCAGTTCATTGGGTGATAGTCATTGTAAAAGCAACAGATGCACATTAAAATATTGCATTATGAGCACCGTACGAAACATTTCTTGCCACATGCAGAAATTGTCCTTGGAACTTCCTCTGGAAAGCACACTTGGCGAACATTTTGAAAGAAACTTCTGTGTTCTAACAACTTTGATGCGTACCAGGCATAGATGATCATGTTTCGGAATAGAGGTGACGATAGCCGATGATGTTTCAGTGAATGTACTCGTATCTCGTCCTCTCTGGAGCTAATCTCACGGTTATTTTGGATTAAATATGAACATTTTTGCAGCCTCGTGATGAACTGTTTTACATGGCGATAAAAACATACGTCACAGGCCTGGCAAAGAGCCGTACATTTAGGCGGTATTATTTTCAATTGACACTTTTGTTCATTTTCGATGTCCATATTGAATATTTCGTCATACATATTTAAATTTGTTTCACCTACCCAGGAATCTAGTATAAGCAGAAAATTGCTCGTAGAGACGTACGACTTCAGCACATTTTCAAAAAACTGTTTACATATGTCCGTCGTCAATTTCCCTGATTTTGTGGATGTCACAACGACGTTATTCCATTTATCCTCCAACTCCTTTACGCTTCGGCTCACTCTTGGACCGAAAACGCCTCCGGTTTCTTGTAGACAGAGGAACACTTGAGGAAGTAGTTTTCCCGAGGCGGTGATGGCATATTGTGCTGTATAAGAATGGGTCATTTTGCTCCTATTCCCGACACACAACTCCACAGTTTTTTCTCCCCGATGCGTCAATGTCCTCTTTACGACCACTCTGTACTCGCATCCAGTCTGATCCGTATTTATTACCTAATCTGGATCATATTTTCCAATAAGGCGTGATGTTTGTCTGCAGAAAACCTCCGCTGCCATCAGTGTCTCCTCCAAAGATGTCACGTCTTTTCAGGAAACATAATTAGTCACCTTTCTTTGTCTGATTTTAAATTCCTTTTTGAATTTATTAAGCCATGGTCTTGACGCACAAAATTTGAATTCTGGCGATATGTGCGGAAATGCCGCGATTAACGCCTTGCACTGCTGGATTGCTTTCGAGGTAACTTGCTCCCTCCTTTTCCGCGCTTCACGAAATCTTTTGAAAGTGCTCTTATTGATCATTTCATGCTTGTCCAAACGTGGGATTTGCGTTTCAATAATAGCGAGCCTCGTTTTTGCAGGGTCGATAGTGACCAATTTGGGTGTTGTTTTGAAAGATTTACCACTTTAATCTTGGTTTCTAATGGCACACGAATAAACTTTGGTGATTAGGGTGAGGGCTCATAAGAATCATCGGGACTCTGCACAGAGGCATAGCTGCTTCCTTCGGGTTCTTCTTCCTCTTCACTCTCACATGTCAGAAAAGTCACCCTCTGCATTTTCACTCTCAAACAACTCCTCTTCTTCTACAAATATATTATCCTCTAGAATCAACACAAACATTTCAACAGCTCTCTGTCCGATTAAGCGGGCCGTCGGCGATATTTTGACGTTTGAAGAATATTTAATTACATTCATTTTCCTTAAGGACTCTGAAAGTAAATGCATTCATTTTCCACATTAAAAATTTAACTAACAATTTTAGGTTCTTGCTAAAAAGAACTGTACGAACAAGATCATGATCCAAAGCTAACATTTCCTAAAAATCAATTATAAAAAATGTCTTTGAGCATTGGGAAGAAAACTAATATTTTCAAAATTAAATAGCTTACCTTGCAAAAAAGATGACAGCACCTGTGGCATCCTCTTTGGATCAAGTTAGGGTCCACGCTACATTTTCTTCAATTCCGGTGGGAAAAAGCGAACTGGACGTGGTTGCACTATACATATTGTAAGAAATGAGAGGTGTATCTTTTATGTATCACTTCAGAGATAGCTACAATGAGTTCAAGCTGTGTCACTTAGGTTTTCCACGCAGTATCACTTCAGAAAACAACTGTGCTTTTCGGCGAGAGAACAATCCAGTATCAACCTCAATCAATTCATTATTGACTTTTGTCTTCGTAAAATGTCATTGTTTACACAATATTAAGTTATGTAGCAGTATACGGTTAATACTTTGATAGTTTCTTAATTATTCAATAGATAATTTTTAACATTTCCGGGCAGAAACCCAACAATAAGATAATTCACTTTTTTACGCACAGTGGAATTAGAAAAATCACCTGTATTGGGTTTTGGACGGGGAGGGCAAGGCATTATTAACAAGACCTCTTTCTCCAAATAGCGCGCTCCACTCAACAATCGGGTTGCGTTAGGGATCAAAGAGGAAGAGGATTGTCGAAAAAATTGTCGTTCATTGTTGACGGGATTTTTTATCATTCTCAATCTCACCAATAATCTTCTCTTATGCGAACAATTTATACGCGACGAGGAATAAACAATGAACTTTTCAATTAAATGAGGAAACTAGTGTTTTTATCCCTCAAATGCAGTTCCTGTTCCTCGAGGAACATAGGCGCCTGCGTATACTTCATGTGAATTTTAAATACATTGTACGCCATTTGATTGTTGACAAACACGTAAATTTGTTTGACAATGCCATTAGTCTAATAATAACAGCAACGGATGTGCATTCGTGGGTATTCTTGATTGCAAGTAAGTATTTTTATTACACAACTTATAACCAAACAACTCCTGCCACACTCCATTTCGGCGGTACGCACCGTATTATGTAGATCTGCGACAACAACAGGAATAACTGTGTTAGATTGGGGAATGAAACAGAATAGATGGATTAAAAAGCAAGACTCCCTTGTATCGCAAGTGAAGTCCTCCATCGTCGAGTGTTTCACAGTAAGGGTATGGTTTTCAAGGTCATCGGTATTAGAAAAAAATGTGAATTGAGTTAAACGCTCGCAACAAAAATAACTGTTAAAAAAACTTGAGAAAATTCATACATTCTGAAGGGAAAAAAATGTAATCCGTCGGGTCTCGAACCTACAACTTTTCGCATGGGAATCCCGTACTCTACCCACTAGACCAATCGTCTGTAAATGGCTTTTTAGAATGCCTATTTCACAGTTAAAAAATAATTTGCTACAAAAAAACTATTCCAAGTTGGACCAATCTGTTATGAAATTACCATTTCTGTTTACCTCCTGCGCCAAATAAAATTTACGGCATTCAAATCGCGCGGTCAAGGTACGTAGCCTCCCCTTAGGTCTGTAAACAATTTATGAAAATATAAATACTTACATTATGCATCAAATAGCCCTGATGAAGCCGCAATAAAAGGGGAAACGTTGGCGAAAATTGGTGTTTCTCTTAACGACCAAACAACTTCAGACAACTTATCCATTTCTACACACACACACACACACAAATAAATAAATAAATAAATATATATATAAAAGAAAAAGGTAACGTGTGCCAATATTCCAGGATATGGCCAAGAGCGTACTGCGTTGGAAATGAAACATTCTCAGTGGGCATACATAAATATGCAGGAATATAGAAATGGTGGGTCAGATAACATCCACACTGCAGGAAGAATTTGGACTGGGAGAAATGACAGTTCATTGCAATCTGAAACCAAGGGGAGCCGTTTTATTATTCATTAATTTACAGAACTACACACTACACGAGATTGCCTTTTTTAATCATTTGTACATATAGCGAAATAATAGGTTTTATAATGAAGGCACCTCCATGCATTATGAAATTGAATGAGATATAATTGTAAAACCCTGAAAAAACACACGTTAAGTATTTAAAAGTCTTAGAAAAATTGGAATACCGTAATCCAGACTACCAAAAAACTAATAAAGAAAAAATGCACAAAACCTACACCATATTTACATATGAAGGACTTTTTCACAGTCACGAAAGATTTAATAAGTGCTAGAGATATCAGTATCATTAATACAATAATTAACCCAGGACATGGAATCAGTTTATGAGAAAGGTGCATTTCATCCTATTATTACAAAGTCCCCTGCATTCAAAAATGTCCCCTGCATTCAAAACCTGCCAACGTCATCATACGCTGCCACAGTGAGGATGAGAGGTCACACCTGCAATTAACGAAAGAAAATGAATATTAATTCGAAGATGAACTGACCATAAACCTTATTTGTATATATTGAGGACACATGAAACAAATGACTGTGCACGAGGGTTGATAATTGTATTGTTAAAGACACGTTTCGCATAAAACGTGGCAGCAAACGAAAAGGTATATAAGAGGAAATAAAACAGCAGGCATGAACAACAATAGGACATACATAGCTGTGACATATCATGAGAGCACAATATTACATCGTACGTTTATATAAATCTCCGAGAGAACAACCCATGCCCACACACTTAAAAATTCACTTTTAAACGTAACTTCTCAAAGCAATTTCTACTGCTTGTATTGTAAATGTATTTTTGCTGCAGCCAGGGCTGCTAAGGGTTTCAAATTAACTGCAATCCAGTTAACAAGGACCGACATTCCACAACAATAATCTTTACCCCACAATATATACAAAATGAAAGTATTCTTGAGTAAGTACTTGGCATTCATTAAATTTATCAGAAACCGGCCCAGTTTAAATTTCCGACCAGTTTCAATTACGGTAGAAAACAAAAATAATTATTGAATTATGAACTTGATCTAACAAGTTCTTTCGGTAATAGCATTAAAGAACTTAGTGACATGTAATTTGCGCATATTTCGTGATATTGACCCCCTGCCACACACATTTTGTATTGGCTCCCATAAAGAAGCGTACTTATAGATAAACTGTCCAGAAGCCCCTATTTTACTCTACTTTTTTTTGGCCCTTTTTTACTGAACTAGAAGCCCCTATTTTACTCTACTTGCCACAAAGTGAAAATATAATAATAAAACCATAATTTAAAATAAACAATTGAAGCTATGTTTAAATTAATAGGCGACGGATGCATATTGGAGTGGCGTTGTCATGGAAACACATACCTGTGCCTTGGAGAGGAGAGCCGGCATCACGCTGTCACGGAACAACTCCAGCAGAAGAGGAAAGTGTGGCTGCAATAGATCCGTTCCATGCGTCGATCCATATCTAGCGATCATGAGAGGAACAGCTGATGTTAAATAGATTTCCTTCCCGCGCTGAGTCTCCTTATCCAATGCAATTTCAATAAACCATTCTACTCCCGCTTCACTCCTCCTGTACTCCTCCTCCGCCTCCTTTAACGCGTTCCTCATCTGTCGCTCCGTGACTCTATCTCCCACCTCGTACGGCTTCCCTCCATTATTGAAAGCCAGACACACTGACATCTGCGCCAGTGCACCTGCTAACCAACCAATGATCACATTCTCATATCTCGATCCTCCTCCCAGGTAAACCTTCTTCTCTTCGAAGTCGGCGAAATAGTAATAAACACTGCCATCCCTCTCCACTCCGTCGTGGTCTGTGAATGACGATTTCATTCCTCCGATATTATACGAGTCGAAATCGATCTCAACAGATACGTCGTCATGGTTTTTGAGGAATTTCAACAGGCAAGCCGTCTCATCCCATTTAGAATACAGTTTCTCATACCAAGCCCTCGCCTTTGTCACTTTCCCTTCATCACTCTCCAAGATGCTAGTCTTCAGCACCATCGCCTCCACGCATTCTTCCCTTATGTCTTCTTCCGTTCGAGGAGTCGACGGCAATACTTCCTCATCGACAGTCGAAGTCTCACGTGTCATTCCTACAGGCCTCTCCCTATTCGCCAGTGACGTCACGGAGGACTCGAGTGCCGACAAAAGCACATCACGGGCCGCCAATTCAGCTTTGACTTCATCAATAGAATTGCGAATGGTCCACATTTCTTGCACCATATGGGTATTAATAGTCGCCATTTCATTTTTGACGTCATTAATTAAATCGCGATTGGTCGTAATTTCTTGACTCCGTGTATCAATTGTCGCTATTCTACGCTGGATGTCATTCGTCGACTCGCACATTGATGCCATATTCCGCGACAGAACAGATATCATGCCCAGTCCCATGGCCTCCATTCCTGCATCCTGACTTGTAGATGTAGTATTACAGCCTCCTTGTGCTACACTCTCCCTTACTTTCATCACCAGACGAACCAATTTGCTAATCGACTGGCGGTCTTCGTTCTCAGGGTACTTCTCCACCATACCCTCGGCCAGCTCCATCACGCTAACCCCTTCTGCGTCCCTCAGTCCAGGGTTCGCACCCTTTTCCAGCAATCCCTCCACCCAATCAACCTTCCCCAACCCCACCGCAACGTAAAGGAGGGTTCTCTGCTTCACTCCCCTCACATCCACGTCTCCCAAGGAGTTTAGAAGGTCCTTGTATTGCTCAAGGGTCCCAGTGGCTACGGCGGCGAAAAGAAGCTCTTCCTTGCCGAAAACGTCGTTTACAACACTGGTCGCCATTGCTACCGGATGTGGTCACCTTCACTGTTGTCTCCTTGCGCACTATTGCTGACGGTGTCACGACAGGATGGCCTCGTTTCTGATCTGGAGGACAACTGAGATCAGAGACAGAGATCTAATGCTGTCGGAGCTGAAAATCAAATTTTGGAACTTAAGTTTAACAAGAATTGGTGTTAAGTCCTCAAAATTACGCGTCAATAAATTAATTAATTTAGACATAAATAACAATAATTTTCATGTTAACTCATTTACGACAAAAGTGTGGGTATTAATATAATAAATCATGAATTGACAACATAACAAATGTATATGTGACAAATATTGGCCAAATGCATTATGATATTGAGAACGTCCTGATGAGGTTAATGAAGAATGATATCAAAACAACGAAATTCACTCAAATTTGTACATGTACTTTTCTTAAATGTAAGAATATCAATTGAAGGGTTGTGACATCAAATGCGACAAATTTAAAAAAAAATGAAGGTAGCAACGCGGTGAAGCGCAGATATGAGTGCAACAAGAAAATGCAAATGAATAAATGAGTTCCATATTTGCCCTTCTTGTCTCAGGTCGGTGCAATTGCACTAACCCGTTAAAATAAATATCTAAACAATTCTCATTTTATGGAATGGAACCCTAATAAATCTATGTGTAGCGCTAGCAGTCGGCACGAATTCATGTGCAGGAAGAAATGGCCGACCACGCCTCACGAAACAACTGCGAACAATCCCTTTAACATCTTCCATTATCCTCGTGAAAATCACAATGCAGTTCACGGCATACGACGAACTGTATCAGCAACCACGATTTCGGGAACGACAATGGAAAAGGCCTTAGCAACGTTCGAGAAAAAACCGAAAAAACAGTACCTTTCAAAGTAAATTAACCAATTTACAGAATCCTAGACAAAAAAAGTGTAAATAGGTTGAAAGAATAAGAAAGTTCAAACATTTTGTCAATAAACACAGAAAAATGGAAGAAAAATTGATATGCAATAATTTTACCAAGCGAAAGAATAAACGGGTTCGATTCCTTGCGCCAATAATGTGTTTAGCTTGGTTTAAATTGACTTTTTCAATTTATGAAAGTGCAAGGGTTTTTTCTTTCGCTCAGTAAAATTACTAAATGTGAATCGATTTCATTCATTCTTCTTGTATTTAATAGGGAATGATAATAACTTTCTAATTCTTTCAACCAATATATACTTTGTGCTCGAAATTTCTTTAAATAATGTAATTTACGTTGAAAGTTACTATTTTTTTCGGTCCTTTTCCGAGAGTTGCTAAGGCCTTTTCCATTGTCGTTCCCGAAATCGTGGTTGCTTATACAGTGCGTCGTATGCCGTGAACTGCTTTGTACTTTTCATTAGCATTATGGAAGATGTTAAAGGAGGTTTTTGCCGCTGATTCTTGAGGTGTGGTCGGCCATTTCTTTCTGCACATACATCCGTGCTGATTACTAGCTCTATTCATTGATTTAGTTGGTTAGCATTCGCTAAAATTAGGATTATTTACAAGTTTTTTAAAATTTCTTTATGAGTTTGTGCATTTTCAACAACTTGATTCATAAAAGGCTGATTTATAACTTCTTCAAAAACGTCACTGATTGATGTAGTTTGAGATTAGAGATAGTTTAACAAAAACTTGAGCATCGACGTAAGACATAATTTGTATTATAGGTACGCGTAATTAGGGAACTTAAATATACGTAAAGGTACGACATGTAAGTATTTTTATAACAGAGCTCAATATGAATCCTGGCAGTAATGATACGTTTTCAATTGTTTAAATAATAATTATGATTCCGATACTGACTTGGAGCCATACACAACTTCGTAAATCAAAGTTTTTTCGGTCCCTTCATGAAAAATGCGAAAATGCCTAAATACAATAAGTAATTATTATATTTATCCCTCAAGCTGAATATCAGTGGGAACCTCCAGGTAGAAAATTGGAACAGTATTCCCCATTTTTGTAAAGGCGATGGTTTGAATTTTGATAGTATTTATGTATTTTGGTGATATATTTTGTTTTGGAGTGAAAGATAGCTCCATGTTCAAAGTTGGGATTCGTCCTTTCCAATAAATGTTACAATCTTATTATTATGCATACATTTTACATTTCTCACACCCGTTGAATTTCAACGGGATCCATCAGCTAGTGGTTATAATTTTCGGAACCTTTCAGGCTGGAATGGGGTATTTCCGAAGAGGGGGACCCATCTTCTTGGCAAAAAATAATATATTTTCTCTGACCTTTCACGTAAATTATTCGAGTGTTAACTACCGGACTGCTTTGCAATGGCGTCAGCGAACTTCCTACGGACACGTGGTAATGCCATTTGTTCTAATTGCATTGGAGGTCTAATCGTAACAGCTGGAACACACTTTACCTATTTCACTACATACCTGTCATTTCTCTACGATTATCTGAATTTCCCTTTTCCACTCATATTCTTATAACATTTCATCTTTCAACCTACTATTCTTATATTTAATTATACATTTGGGTTTCCCACCACATTTGTTAATTTCAAACTACAACCCTTTCGAAGGCATGACGTCTGTTTTCCGCTTGTCACAGGTTGGTTCAAATAGGTAAACTAGGAAAGTAATGTAAAAAATATTTAAAACTTGAACACCATTGAATTATTCAATTGAATACTCTTGCTTTTAACGATTACAAACCTACAATATCGCACACAATAAGTAACGTTAGCAGTGATCCAGTATGCTTTTGCAGAAAAATATTTACCTTGTTCCACAAATTGCTTAGAATGCCTCCAATATCTTCCTTTATCCTCACGAAAGGTGCAATGCAGTTTACGGCGTCTCATTAGAATGAACTATTTTAGAATCATTGAGTTAGCGTCAGTGAACATCCCATGGATTCGCAATGATAAATTTGTTTCCATTGGGATTGGAATTTATTCCCAAAAGATGGTACAAAATTAACCTATTTAAAGTACATACCTGTCGTAATCTTTACATACATTTAAATTCCCTATTTACAGTTACTTATAATGCAATTTTTTAAATCAAACTGCTCATGTCATCATTGAAATATTGCAAATCTCAAACTACGACGACGTTTTCGAAAGAGAATCATATTTGTCCTTTATGTCTCAGGTCGGCGGAAATGCACAAACCAGTAGATAAATCGGAAGGACATGCTTAAATACACCTCATCTTACCCAATTCAAGCCTACTATATCCGCGAGTAGCGCCTTTAGTCAGCAGGTGTGACTGTGCCGGAAGAAATGGCCAACCATGTCTCATGAATAAGTGGCAATAACCTCCTTTTACACCTTCCATTATCCTCGTGAAAAGCACAATGCAATTCACGGCATACGACGCACTGTATAAGAATTTAGGAATTCGGGGACGACAATGGCAAAGGCCTTAGCAACGCTCGGAAAATAACCGAAAAAAACAGTACCGTAAGTAACTTTGACCGTAAATTAAAACATTGAGAGAAAATTAATAAGAACGTTTAAACATTTTTTCGTTAAATACAAAAAGAATGAAAGAAATTGATTAACATTTAATAATTATACTGAGCGAAAGAAAAAACCCTTGTACTTTCATAAATTGAAAAAATAAACCTGAGTAAACACATTATTGACGCCAGGAATTGAACCCGAGACCTGATAAAATTGGAAATATTTTTCCCGGGCCTTTCAGAGGGCTAGAAACAAAATAAGTTTCACGGCACCTCTCTAGGACGAACCGTTTGCAAGATAGAGGGGGTGACGGACGGACAGACGGACACTTCGCAAATTATATATACATATATTATTTTATGTCATGGCAAGAGCCTGTATATCGTCTCGTGTCACCTTTCACACACATACATACAATACACATAAGGGAAATATGCAGCAGAGAGAAGAGAAAGCTAGGATTTATAAAAAACATACTTGGAAAATGTGATGAGAAGACAAAAGAGCGATGCTATTTTTCCCTTGTTAGGCCCCACCTTGAGTATGCAGCCAGGGTATGGGATCCTAATGATTTAGGGTTGATCAGAGAACTAGACAGTGTGCAGCGTAGAGCAGCTAGGTTCGGTAGAAGGTGTTACGATAGGTTGAGTGGCGTTTCAGAATTGATACAAGAATTAGGGTGGGAATCATTATCAGAGCGTAGGTTAAAGTACAGATTGAATCTATCAGAGAAATTTCAATCGGATAGCTTTACTGAAGATGTTAGGCACATATTAAAAAAACAGCGTATTATGCTAGATTCGACTATTATCCGTTTCAAATATCTTTGCGACTGAGAGGCCGGCCTTAAATTTGTGGGGGAGGGTGCGTTTCGGGAGGGTCCGGAGCCGTTCGGAAGTCTCCGCTGCCGGGGGGTGGGGAAAGGCCTTCGAGAGGGGAGGCACGAGCTCAACGTTGCCAATGTCGTTGTCCCAAACTACTTGAGCCGTGAAATCCGCGGGACGCACAGTGGGAAAGGCCAGGGTATGGTAGCGGGTCATTATGGAAAAAGGAGAACCTAAAGAGTTGGTCGAATCACAGGTGGAGTGCAGAGAACATAAAGGATACCTTGAGACAAATATTGGAATGCAAATTCCTTCAAAAGAGGCAGGTAGTGGAAGCAACTGGATGAGTCACCGGGGGAATTTTGAGAAAAGCATACCTGAATGCTAAAAGGGTAATGTTATTACTCACGAAAACGGTAGAAGCAGGAGTAGGTTTAAAGTTGGAATAGGATAACGAATACAACCCTTATTTCGATATTATAAGTCCTAAAAGTCAGTCCTAAGAGTTTTTTCCAAAGAAATTGTAACAAAAATTATTTTACGAATAGTATTTTTTTTCCCTTAAAAAATGTATTCACCAGTTTTACACAAACAACCACAATCAAAAACACCAAACAGCAAATAATTACTCCCGCGAATTGGGAATAAAACCAATGATGATTGGTTTCCGTAATGGGTATTATGGGGAAGGGGAAGAATAGGAATACGGGGAATAACAGGAAAGGAATATGGGATAAATAGGGAAAAAGTGGGTAAGATAAAGGATTAATGGGTTACTTGGGAAATATGGTAAAGGGAGCTAGGAAATAACACCACGAAGCACCGATCAAAGGCAGCGGAGGTTTGGCAACACAGCAAGCAGATTCACGAAGTCCACACTACGGAGGTCTGAGAGCGACTGAATTTTCGAGAGGCTAGGCCACGCCTACTGCATCCTAGTTCGCTCAGGGAAAGTCACGTGACGAGCGACTTTCACTTCGCTCACCCCCAAAAATGTAAGGCCTGCCTCTCAGTCGCAAAGATATTTGAAACGGATAATAGATGAATAAGATTAGAGAGATAAATTATCGTACCGATGGATTCAAAATGGCATTTATCCCCCGTACTATAAGAAAACAGGATAGGCAGCATAGCAAAGGGATAGGTAGGGGAAATATTTTACAGTATTCTGTAGTGCATGATGCATGTATTAACCCCTCGAATACTATAGATACTAACAATCTAGTAGCATGAGACATTATAGTTGCTGGTTTGCATGTTGGTGGTGCATGCTTGGAGATCTTCACCCCATGCCACACACCCTCGCGGTGGCTTGCAGGGTATCGTGCAGATGTAGATGTAGATGACCTGTGACTACTTTATGGCCACTAATGCCTTTCTCGGTTACTACTTTTACAACATGTTCTGGTACATTTGCCGCTAATAAATAGGGAGTATTATTTCCTCTGGTGGATGCTGTTGCCAATTGATGCATTTAGTGTGTTGTGAAGGTACACAAGAATGGTAAATGATTTTGGAAAAAATACATTATCTGCGATTTCGTTTGATAACCAACTTTCTGACC
This sequence comes from Platycnemis pennipes, assembly GCA_933228895.1. Lineage (NCBI taxonomy): Eukaryota > Metazoa > Arthropoda > Insecta > Odonata > Platycnemididae > Platycnemis > Platycnemis pennipes. Next base: position 1,402,594 of record CAKOGI010000003.1, on the reverse strand, counting down.
CTATAATTACATCCGCATCGGTGCCTTTAATGAAATGGTAGCATTAAACTACCTTATTTTTATATTACGGCAGTTTATTATCACCAAATATATTATTTCACCTTTTACCATCTTCTCTGGTCGTTGACAGTAACCTCCATTAGCCATCTTAGGAAAACTAATTGCCAATAATTTGTCATCACTGAAAAATTACTTCTCAAAACCTCATCTTTCCCGTGACTCTTGTGAAAGCCTCCATCAACTAGCCATTTCACAACGTGGAATGGAATAAGATGTTCAAGATACTGAAAGCAGTTGGGGTGGACTACAACGACAAATAAATACTCTGTAGCCTCCGCAAGAATCAGATCACAACAGTCGAATGAATGATGGAAGGAAAATAGAAGCCAAAACAAATGACGAGTTAGACAAGGATAGAACTTCTCGCCATTATTATTTAATATAATATGTAACTAAAAGAATCAAAACGAGAAGCAGAAGAAATTGGTACAAAAGTAATCAAGGTTAATGTTGAAGAAATAAACATGCTTCCGGTTCGCAGATGCCTATCGCAGTTCTAACAGAAAGGCAAGTGGACCTGTAAACATCTTGGAATACTATGGACCTAGTAATTTAGGAAAATAATATGAGAATCGACAAAAAGAAAGGAGGGAGGCACTCTATGGATCAGAGACATGGAGCATCGAACATTGAGATCCCAGAATAAGACTCGCATGCTCTGTCTTTTCCCGCTCTCTTTTTCGAAACTCGCCCTCTCAGGTAGCAACGTTGCCACATCCCATCCGCTTTTTACGCGAAAATTAGGAAAATCCTTAACCCTTTCGCTACGAACGCCGTTTATAAACGCCGCTGATTTTTCACTCCTGTGAACGAAGGCCGTCTATAAACGCCGCAGATTTTTCTACGCAAGAGAACGAAGGGCGTCTTAAAACGTCGCTAGGGCCAGGTAGGCAGAGAAGGTCCAAGGTGTCATAAAGGACCCATCCTCGCGGTTCTGAAGACCCTTCCTCGGCTTAGAGGCGGGGATTATCTCGACCCTTCTTCGCAGCGCGAGCCTCACACTCGGCAGTTGTTCGCGGTCACTTGTTTGTTTATGCATTGGAAAAACCAAAATAATATTTGTTTCTAAATCGCATTATTGAGTTCCAGAAGTTAATTCCTTATGTTTTTTTGAATCTCTAGAAATTTTAAACGGAAATCTAACGTTATTATTAACAGAGTTCACCTGTCAATGAGATTCAAACCGATTTGGGAGAATTTTTCATTGCAGTGAGGAACTAAGACGCATGTTTTTTTATGATTTGACGATAAGGTAGTACCAAATTTTTTCTCTCCGTTTTACTTGTTTATGGACATATATTGGAAAAAAACTGTAATGGTAATACCACGCAACATACCGCGAAATCTATTATATGTACATTATAGGTAGAAAATCCCGCTGAAGGGTGTGGTTTATGCTAATTCATTAGCAGTCAATAAACTTTACTTTCTTGTAACTGAATCTTTTTGGTGTAACTGCCATTCAGCTATAAAAAGTATCTTTCAAGCTGAAAAGCATTCAAATTTGTTCTGTGTAATGCGGCTAAGAGTGATCATTATGTTGTAATCATTTATGTTAAAACTAGAAGAAAACCGCATGTGTGCGTGATGGAATATTGGGAGGTACAATAAATAATTGCTAGGCAGAAAAATTTATCTCGCGCTACCATTGCGAATATATTTACATAAAAATGTTTCCTGATGAAGGTATAGCACCAAAAAAAGTGCATGTGCTTGTATATAAAACACGAGTATGGTTGAATTATGCGCGGACGTCTTCTATTGCGAAAAAAAAAAATAATTATTATTGTAACCATTGATATTATGTCTATTGAGCTAAATATCTTAATATTAACATTAGAATTTCGTTTAAAATCTCTAAATGGTATATATAACAACAGGAATTTATTTGTGTATTAACCCCCACTTAAAGTCTTACTATTATTTATTTAACAAAAATCACTGTATTAAAAATAGTTGACCGCGGACACAGGCCGAGGTGGGTTCTCATTTGGAAAAGGGCGAAGATAATCTCTGGTCAGTGGCCGAGGAAAGGGTCGGGAACCCCACTGGGTCCGGTCCCAAATCGGGGGAAAGAAATACCTGCTCGATGTCTTGCTTCAAGAGAGCTCCGTACACGGAGTGGAAAAATATATTAGAGGAACCCGTGAGAAGGAAAGCATTTTCCTGCGTATGACTCCGGCGCGAAAGGGTTAATTTTCATCGTAGAGCGTCAATCAAAAAATTTTTTTCGACGCCTTGAAATGAATGATAAAATGAAGAAGATAAATTGTTGATGCGTTCCAAAGAGTATAACTTCGAAAAACCATGTCTAGTGGTCAATTTCCCCGAGGACCCCACCCGCTGGGAAAGGTCTACGTTCGCGGAGCTCCCGGGATGGGCGAGGCTCGATTTTCGAAGAGACCGAGGGTGGACCCCTCTAATGACCTCCGTCCCACTAGCTACCTGAGCGACGGTCCCGCTTAACTACCATTAACCGAATTTAATAGCAATATAATATGCCATAGTTTAAAAGCTTACATATCCTTTATGCCCCTTATATTTGCCCATGTTTGGTGAGCAATCACCCCCTGCCACACACCCTTGTGGTGGCTTGCAGGGTATTATGTAGATGTAGATGTATTTAGGGAAGTTATGCAAAGTGCTAGGCAGCAATGCCTAGGCATGTAATGGTATATACATTTTATTTTTTTATATCTTTCCTGGAGGGGCAGAAACTATGAGCTTCATGCAGTGTTATAGACAAATGTCTGTTACGTTTTCTCCGCAAGTTTGAAGGAATTCGTAAGCACGGTTATTTACAATTGACAATCAAAATTTGCAAAAGTTGAAATATCTGAGTAGCTGTGTAGCTGAACTTTTGAATTTGTATGTGGGACTGTTTATGTTTAATAGAACGGCAGTGGGAAATCTTATTATTAACAATATGAGCTATTTTACCAGTTGTTTAGCTTTGTTTTATAAAATAACACAATTTAATTGTAGTTATGAAACCTCAATAGATTGGTAGGCTGTTTATCTGCATGTATTAATTTTAAAAATAATTAGGGCGCAAACTATACAACATGTTACTTATGTAGAAATGACAATGAAGATTAATCGTTGCTAGTATGAAAAACAGTTATGTGATAATTTTGTGGGTAATAATTGTTCAACTGAGAAAAATTGGTACCTTTTCATCGTATGTAAATATGTATTCGATGTCCTTTCTTCCGAATATGCAGTTAGATAAGTTAATATTGACCTTAATTTGTCAACAAGATGTGTGAAATTTTCCATATTCAGTGTAATGGCAATAAAATATACAATAGTTGCTTACATGTACATTTATTTTTTGACCCTGAAATTTTGGGAAGGTAGGCAAAATTAAAGGTGTCATAGGTGAATTTTTCAACGTTGCAATCTCTCGTAAACGTGATGCAAATCGGCTTTGGGGTTTTCATTTTCCCATCAAATGATGGCGTTCTGGCAGATTTAGTGAAAATCGATTACCATAAGGACAATCACCAGTCGTCACCAGAGGTGTTAGATACACAAATCAGGGCCGAACAGGTAAACACGTGTCCACATTGGGGATCGCGTATAAATTACCTCGCCAATGGGCGATGTCGTGTTAAAACGTACGCATGGTAGCGAGGGAGAGGGGCGGTAGACTAAAATTAGCTTGTCTGTTAAAAATTTCGTTTAAGTTTTTTTCCTCGTCAAAATCTCGCTGCTCATATCTACATCTTCGCGATACCCTGCAAGCCAACACGAGAGTGTGTGGCAGCGGGTGAATATCACCGAGGATGCACTATTGACATGCAAAACAAGCAATCAAAGGGTTTCATGCAACTAGATTGTTAGTTAATTATATTCTTTAATGGAATAATACGTGAATCAGTCTATTAAATGAATTAAAATGGGAATCATTGCCAGATCGCAGGTTGAAATTTAGACTTAATCTCTTAAATAAATTCGAAGATAATATTGTCGGTGATGACGTTAAAATATTTTGTAGACCCCAACTGACTATGGTACACTGGACCATAATCGCAAAATTAGAGAAATAGATTGCCGAACTGAAAGATTTAAATGTCCTTTTTTCCTCGTACTATTAGGGATATGAATAACGGTAAATATATCCAGTACGAGTGTAGCAATGGATAACATTGGAAGCTGCATGTTGGTGTAAGGACTTAATGCCTAACCAACTCATCATAGCTCTTTGTATAATTCCTCGCTTTCTCTTCGCTCGGCCGCATATTTCCCTAATGTGTCTTCCCCACGATAAATCCTTAGTAATTGTTACATCTAAATATCTTATTTGATGTTACGGTTGATCTCAAGAAATTATCTCCACTAATCCTCTGTATTTAATCCTTTGCTTTGTTCGCAATTAAACGATTCCCTTGGTTCCTCTTTCATTTGTCGTAATTAGCCTTGCCAAATAAGTATACCCTCCTCCTTGGTTAATAATGTCTTTCAACGCCTACAATAAATATCGCATGCACTATTTTATGATAATATTTTGTTCTCCTTGGCAACGAAACTTGTGACGGAACGTGCTTACAAGCCTATTTACTAATTTATTTTAGGAATGTACGGTACCATGATCCTTCTTATAGCTTTCATCTAATTTAAAAATTTCATTGGTTATTGACATGGTGTAATTAATAACAATGCTTACAAATGGTAGCAGCGCCATTGCTGCTAAACATTTTCCAAAAATATGAATATTAATAATATCAAAACAAAGGCTTTAAAGGGAATCTACGGAAATTTTCAAGGGAATAGTTTACAACTAAGTAATAAAATATTTAACTTATTTTAGCATACGTATTAGCGGGTTTGAGCATGTATTCTCATTTTGTAAAATGAACGTGCTACAACACGTCGGTCATGTTTCGAAGTCAAAATGAGTTAAAAGAGCTGGTCAAAAAAAGAGTGCATCTACAACGCACAATATAATAGCATAGTCATACAATTAGTGTGTACTATGCTTCATCACACTATAGATGAATTTCCACATAGGTGCTTTTCTGGATCGGTATTTATGAATTAAATAACATAGCTCTTTTACGGGAGTTTGTATGCGGAGTCACGGTGGAACCTCAAATGCTAAAAGCTAATGCTAAAAGCTAGCACAAAATGCTAATTTTCCCCCTGCCACACACCTTTAAGGTGTCTTGCAGGGTATTATGTATATGTAGATGTAATTTACATTAATTTCATTCTAAATCTAAAGAGATCACTTTGAAAGAACTACAACAAAAGAAGGAAACAGAAGCAATTTGTACTTACGAAATATAAACCGTAGTCACAGGTATTGGACCTCGCAGAAGTAGAAGTAATGGACCTGCCAAGTGATGATCTCTCCACAGGAAATCAGAAGACAGTAGAGGGCTTAACTCCGCATTACACGATCGCCTCGATCAACCACCGACTGCAGAATGACGAAATGAGAGACGCGACCGTTATAAATGCTCCCAGGTCCGGTGGGTGGCAGCGCGCTCGAAGCGCTCGTAACTTCCCCTCCCCACCTCTAAAAATCCCCTCCCCTCTGTGTGACGTCACATCTACTGCTTCCAATCACATTCATCTACATCTACATCTACATCTACATAATACCCTGCAAGCCACCACAAGGGTGTGTGGCAGGGGGTGATTGCTCACCAAACATGCACTACATATCATGCATAAAAAAGGAATAGTATTAATATAGTACTCAGAACTACACTATTTAAAAAAGATAGAAATTACAAAGAAAACATGCAAACACATTCTGTTAGTAGGGTTAGCTTTAAGTACTCATACCAACATGCAGCTACCAATGCTATTCATTGCTACTCTCCGATAGGACATATTTACCGTTATTCGTATCTCTTATTGTGCGAGGGAAAAAGGACATTTTGAATCGGTCAGTTCGGCAATCAATTTCTCTAACTTTATGATTATGGTCCAGTCTGCCATAGTAAGTTGGGGTTCGTAAAATATTTTTAACATCATCACTGAAAATATTGCCTTGGAATTTGTGGAAGAGATTAAGTCTAAATTTCAACCTGCGATCTGACAATGATTCCCATTCCAATTCATTTAATAGACTGGTTACGCTAATATAATTATCGTATCGTCCCTTTACAAATCTTGCCGATCTTCGCTGCACACGTTCAAGTTCATTACTTAGACCGATTTCGTAGGGATCCCATACACTGGCAGCATATTCCAAATGAGGTCTAACAAGGGAAAAGTAGCTGATTTCTCGTACATGATCGTCACATTTACCCAATACTCTTTTAATGAAACCCAGTTTGCGATTCGCTTGACCCATTATTTCACGAATGTGTTTACCCCAGGAAAGATCATTTGTCAGTCTTATTCCAAGATATCTAATGGATTCCACGTTTGTTAATTCATTATTACTTATTTTGTAAGTGCTAGGGGGAGAGCTATTCTTTTTCCAAAAATTCATTACAAGACATCTACATCCACATTATACACTGCAGGCAACCATAAAAATGTGTGACAGGTAGTGAGTTGACAGCAAACTTGCTTAAAAAAATGTGCAAAGAAGATTTTATTAGTCTAAACATCACCATAATGCTAAAATGAAAAGAATTAGTTAACATATGCCCACTGATGAGCGTAATGTAATTATTGAAAATTATAAAATTTCCAAATCTATCTACATCTACATAATACCCTGCAAGCCACCACAAGGGTGTGTGGAAGGGGGTGATTGCTCACTAAACATGCACTACATATCATGCATAAAAAGGAATAGCATTAATACAGTAGTCAGAACTACACTATTTAAAAAAGATAGAAATTGCAAAGCAAACATGCAAAAACATTCTGTTAGTAGGGTTAGCTTTAAGTGCTCATACCAACATGCAGCTACCAATGCTATTCATTGCTACTCTCCGATAGGACATATTTACCGTTATTCGTATATCTAATTGTGCGAGGGAAAAAGGACATTTTGATTCGGTCAGTTCGGCAATCAATTTCTCTAACTTTATGATTATGGTCCAGTCTACCATAGTAAGTTGGGGTTCGTAAAATATTTTTAACATCATCACTGAAAATATTGCCTTGGAATTTGTGTAAGAGATTAAGTCTAAATTTCAACCTGCGATCTGACAATGATTCCCATTTCAATTTATTTAATAGACTGGTTACGCTAATATAATTATCGTATCGTCCCATTTACAACTCTTGCCGATCTTCGCTGCACACGTTCCAGTTCATTGCTTAGACCGATTTCGTAGGGATCCCACACACTGGCAGCATATTCCATATTTTTAGCGTAACAAGTCTATTAAATGAATTAAATTGGGAATCCTTGTCAGATCGCAGGTTGAAATCAAGACTTAATCTCTTAGACAATTTCTAAGATCATATTTTCAATGACGATGTTAAAAATATTTTGCGGACCCCAACATACCCCTGATATGTATCTACATCTACATCTACATAATACCCTGCAAGCCACCACAAGGGTGTGTGGCAGGGGGTGATTGCTCACCAAACATGCACTACATATCATGCATAAAAAAGGAATAGTATTAATATAGTACTCAGAACTACACTATTTAAAAAAGATAGAAATTACAAAGAAAACATGCAAACACATTCTGTTAGTAGGGTTAGCTTTAAGTACTCATACCAACATGCAGCTACCAATGCTATTCATTGCTACTCTCCGATAGGACATATTTACCGTTATTCGTATCTCTTATTGTGCGAGGGAAAAAGGACATTTTGAATCGGTCAGTTCGGCAATCAATTTCTCTAACTTTATGATTATGGTCCAGTCTGCCATAGTAAGTTGGGGTTCGTAAAATATTTTTAACATCATCACTGAAAATGTTGCCTTGGAATTTGTGGAAGAGATTAAGTCTAAATTTCAACCTGCGATCTGACAATGATTCCCATTTCAATTCATTTAATAGACTGGTTACGCTAATATAATTATCGTATCGTCCCTTTACAAATCTTGCCGATCTTCGCTGCACACGTTCAAGTTCATTACTTAGACCGATTTCGTAGGGATCCCATACACTGGCAGCATATTCCAAATGAGGTCTAACAAGGGAAATAATAAGGTAGTGCATGTTTGGCGAGAAATCACACCCTGCCACACACCCTTGTGGTGGCTTGCAGGGTATTATGTAGATGTAGATGAACATACTATGGTAAACTGGACCATAATCAGAAAATTAGAGAAATAGATTGCCGAACGGACAGATTCAAAATGTCCTTTTTTCCTCGTACTATTAGGGATATGAATAACGGTAAATACATCCAGTACGAGTGTAGCAATGGATAACATTGGAAGCTGCATGTTGGTGTAAGGACTTATAGCTAACCCAACTAACGGCATGTTTTTGCATGTATTTTTTGCTATTTTTATCTTTTTTTTAAATAGCTTAGTTTTGAACAGTACCTATACAAGTACTAATCCCTTTTTTATGCATGATATGTAGTGCATATTTGGTGAGAGTTCACCCCCTGTCACACACCTTTATGGTGGCTTGCAGGGTATTATGTAGATGTAGATGAGATGTAGATGTAGATACCAATGTTATCCATTGCTACACTCGTATTGGATATATTTACCGTTATTCATCACCCTATTTGTACGAGGAAAAAAGACATTTCATTATTTTCGTCCCAAAAATTCATTGCTATAATTATTTTAAATTTAATAGTAACCGCCATTTTGGTCATTATTATGTCATTATTAAAAGTCACCGGGGCGCTTACTCAACGACGCATGAGGCGAACCACTTACACTCCCTTGACCCATCACACACCCTAATTACGCCAACACATCTCTCGTCCAGAGTTGACAACGTGCATACCTGAGGATGACGTCATGCAACCGACGCCTTCGCTCTTCGTCACGTCCCACCGCTTAGTCACCAAATCAGAATAGCTTCACGCAGTCGCTCGTTATGCCCAGGCCCCTTCCTGCGAGGGACACTCATTACTCACCCGTTGGGGTGAATATCTGATGGCCGAAGAGTGGCCCAGCTTAACCTCCCCCGAAACAATGGCAAAGTGGAGGGGGGGTGGCAAAAGGATCGGGTTATATCTCATCCACGATACCCAGCAAACCACCGCGAGGGTGTGTGGCAGGGGACCCACAGTGGTCGGAAATCGAAAAAAACGGACTATTCCAAAACTGTATTTTAGATATAAACTTGGAACATTACAAACTACACTTTATAGACACAACACCCAGCAAGCCTCCGGGAGAGTGTGTGGCAGGGGGTGAATCTACATCTACATTGACACGATAGAGAGTTTTGGTATAAATAAAGACGTTGTATGTTGGGTAAAAGAATTCTTAAGTGGGCGAGAGCAGAGGGTTGTCATAGATGGTATCATGTCGGACACAATCGAAATCACATCGGGAGTTCCCCAGGGTAGCGCAGTAGGTCCGCTTCTATTTCTTTTATACATAAACGATTTGGGTACCGTAGTAAGTAGTAACCTTAGACTTTTTGCAGACGATGCGGTGGTGTACAGGGGTATATCAAACGAAGAGGACACGAAATCACTTAGCAAGGATTTAGATGCAATTCAAGAGTGGTGCGACAAATGGCAGTTAGAATTCAACCTTAAAAAGTGTGTATCTATCCATTTTTGGAGGAGGAATAATTCGATAGAGCGATCCTATAGAATTAATAACACGAAGATCGAAAACGTTGAAACCGTAAGATATTTAGGTGTAACAATCACTCGAGATTTATCGTGGGGAAGACACATAAGGGAAATATGCGGCCGAGCGAAGAGAAAGCTAGGATTTATAAAAAGAGTACTTAGGAAATGTGATGAGAAGACAAAAGAGCGATGCTACTTTTCACTAGTTAGGCCCCACCTTGAGTATGCAGCCAGTGTATGGGATCCTAATGAATTAGGTTTGATGAGAGAACTAGACAGTGTGCAGCGTAGAGCAGCTAGGTTCGTCAAAAGGTGTTACGATAAGTTGAGTAGTGTATCAGAATTAATACAAGAATTAGGGTGGGAATCATTATCAGAGCGTAGGTTAAAGTTCAGATTAAATCTATTGGAGAAATTTCAATCGGAGAGCTTTACTGAAGATGTTAGGCACATATTAAAAACACCCGCGTATTATGCTAGATTCGACCAGATAAATAAGATTAGAGAGATAGATTGTCGTACAGATAGATTCAAAATGGCATTTTTCCCCCGTACTATAAGAGAACAGAATAGGCAGCATAGGTAAGGGATAGGTAGAAGAAATCTTTTAGAGTATTGTGTAGTGCATGATGCATGTATTAACCCCTCAAATACTATAGATACTAACAATCTAGTTGCATGAGACCCTTTAGTTGCTTGCTTGCATGTTAGTAGTGTATGCTTGGTGATCTTCACCCCCTGCCACACACCCTCGCGGTGGCTTGCAGGGTATCGTGTAGATGTAGATGATACCCTGCAAGCCACCGCGAGGGTGTGTGGCAGGGGGTGAAGATCACCAAGCATGAACTACTAACATGCATAGCAACTAAAGGGTCTCATGCAACTAGATTGTTAGTATCTATAGTATTTGAGAGGTTAATACATGCATCATGCACTACAGAATACTGTAAATTATTTCCTCTACCTATCCCTTTCCTATGCTGCCTATTCTGTTCTCTTATAGTACGGGGGAAAAATGCCATTTTGAATCTATCTGTACGACAATCTATCTCTCTAATTTTATTTATCTGGTCGAATCTAGCATAATACGCTGGTGTTTTTAATATGTGCCCAACATCTTCATTAAAGCTATCCGATTGAAATTTCTGCAATAGATTTAATCTGAAATTTAACTTACACTCTGATAATGATTCCCACCCTTATTCTTGTATTAATTCTGATACACTACTCAACCTATCGTGACACCTTTGGACGAACCTAGCTGCTCTACGCTGCACACTGTCTAGTTATCTCATCAAACCTAATTCATTAGGATCCCATACACTGGCTGCATACTCAAGGTGGGGCCTAACTAGCGAAAAGTAGCATCGCTCTTTTGTCTTCTCATCACATTTCCCAAGTACTCTTTTTATAAATCCTAGCTTTCTCTTCGCTCGGCCGCATATTTCCCGGATGTGTTTACCCCACGATAAATCTTTAGTGATTGTTACACCTAAATATCTTTCGGTTTCAACGTTTTCGATCTTCGTGTTATTAATTCTATAGGATCGCTCTATCGAATTATTCCTCCTCCAAAAATTGATAGCTACATACTTTTTATGGTTGAGTTCTAACTGCCATTTGTCGCACCACTCTTGAATTGCATCTAAATCCTTGCTAAGCGATTTCATCTACATCTATATCTACATAATACCCTGCAAGCCACCACAAGGGTGTGTGGCAGGGGGTATTGCTCACCAAACATGCACTACATATCATGCATAAAAAAGGAATAGTATTAATACAGTAGTCAGAACTGCACTATTCAAAAAAGATAGAAATTTCAAAGCAAACATGCAAAAACATTCTGTTAGTAGGGTTAGCTTTAAGTGCTCATACCAACATGCAGCTACCAATGCTATTCATTGCTACTCTCCGATAGGACATATTTAACGTTATCGTATATCTAATTGTGCGAGGGTAAAAGGACATTTTGAATCGGTCAGTTCGGCAATCAATTTCTCTAACTTTATGATTATGGTCCAGTCTGCTACTTTTCACTAGTTAGGCCCCACCTTGAGTATGCAGCCAGTGTATGGGATCCTAATGAATTAGGTTTTGTGAGAGAACTAGACAGTGTGCAGCGTAGAGCAGCTAGGTTCGTCCAAAGGTGACACGATAGGTTGAGTAGTGTATCAGAATTAATACAATAATTAGGGTGGGAATCATTATCAGAGCGTAAGTTAAATTTCAGATTAAATCTATTAGAGAAATTTCAATCGGATAGCTTTACTGAAGATGTAAGGCACATATTAAAAACACCAGAGTATTATGCTAGATTCGACCAGATAAATAAGATTAGAGCGATAGATTGTCGTACAGATAGATTCAAAATGTCATTTTTCCCCCGTACTATAAGAGAACAGAATAGGCAGCATAGGCGACGGATAGGTAGGGAAAATATTCTAGTGTATTATGTAGTGCATGATGCATGTCTTACCCCGTAAATACTGTAGACACTAATAATCAAGTTGCATGATAGAATATAGTTGCTTGTTTGCATGATAGTAGTTAATGCCTGGCGATCGTCACCCCCTGCCACACACCCTCGCGGTGGCTTGCAGGGTTTCATATAGATGTAGATGTAGATGTAGTAAGTTGGGGTTAGTAAAATATTTTTACCATCATCACTAAAATATTGCCTTGGAATTTGTTTAAGAGATTAAGTCTAAATTTCAACCTGCGATCTCACAATGATTCCCATTTCAATTCATTTAATAGACTGGTTACTCTAATATAATTATCGTATCGTCCCAATACAAATCTTGCCGATCTTCGCTGCACACGTTCATGTTCATTACTTAGACCGATTTCGTAGGGATCCCATACACTGGCAGCCTATTCCAAATGAAGTCTAACAAGGGAAATGTAGCTGATTTCTCGTACATGATCGTCACATTTACCCAATACTCTTTTAATGAAACCCAGTTTACGATTAGCTTGACCAATTATTTCACGTATATGTTTACCCCAGGAAAGATCATGTGTCAGTCTTATTCCAAGATATTTAATGGATTCCACGTTTGTTATTTCATTATTACTTATTTTGTATGTGCTTGGAGGAGAACTATTCTTTTTCCAAAAATTCATTACGAAACATTTTTTAAAATTTAATTCTAACTGCCATGTATCACACCAATTTACGATTGCTTGTAGGTTATAATTTAAAATGTGCTTATCGTTTGGGCTTAGAATTTCCCTGTACACAACTGCGTCATTGACAAATAGACGAAGCTTACTCTAATTTTGTGATTATGGTCCAGTCTACCATAGTAAGTTGGGGTCCGCAAAATATTTTTAACATCATCACTGAAAATATGGTCTTGGAATTTGTTTAAGAGATAAAGTCTCAATTTCAACCTGCGATCTGACAAGGATTCCCAATTTAATTCATTTAACCCTTCCTTGCCCGGGGGGTATTTTAAATACCCCAAGCCTTGTTATTTTATTATCACTCAGCATGATGAATTAGAAAACGGAAATGGTCCGAGGTACTTGTTTCTAATACTGTACTGTATTATTATTATATATAAACAATTAAATTTATATTTAAATCAGCTGAATATTTAGCATTAAACTCTAGGGGTAGTTAGACTACCCCTCTTGGGCTACTGCGGCCCAAATTTATTGTCAATTTTTTTCTGTTGGGACCTGTCCTTGGTGAATTTTTAGCTCCAACATTAGCGCGAAAAGTTATCAATTTCATGCGGATCTTTGTAATGCTAGTGTTCACCTTGAAACGAAAAACTCCTTTGCTATAGCTACGCTGGCAACTGTTTTTACGTTCGTTGTTGCAAAATAATGAGACGAAATGTCTATTTTCTCCTGGATAAATTAATTTATTCCAATATACTTTTCAATGTGCTACATTGTCATGAATGCAGCTCCACAGATTTCAGTGAAGATGACATGAATGACCCTGGGTTTGAAAGTGCCTCAGAAAATGAAGAGGTAGATGCTGCGTAACATGAGGAAGAATGCTGTAATGAATTTGATTCTGAATCTGAATCAGAAGACGAGGAAGAATTTTAGAAGCTGAGGAATATTTTTTCACAGCAATGCCAGGACTGAAATAAAACAGAAAACCGTATCACGTCGGTCGCACAATGGTAAGCTACATTGTCAATGGAAAACCTGGGTTGACTGATTGCTGTTCGGGAATTGAGAGTTTGAAGGACGCATTTTTATTGTTTCTGGCACCAGACATATTAGAAATTGTATGTGTTGGGACAAACAGAGAAGCTGGTAGTGTGTACGCAAAATTCAATAAAGATCATGCTAATTGTGAAATGGAAAGGCAAAACGTGACCCAGAGAGTTACTTGTGTTTTGGCATGATCGTTGCTGCCGGAAAAGTTCATGGGTGTAAGCTAAGTGATCTGTGGACTGAGCGATCAGCATTTCAAATTCCTTTCTTTAGTGCCGTAATGTCAAGAGAAAGGGTGAAGAGCATTCTTAGATTAATACAGTTTGACGATAATTCTATTCGAGCACAAAGATTGGAAAATTCATGAGACAAATTGGAGGCTATTGGGGCTGTGTTCGATATGTTCACGTTTCCTTGTGTGAAAAACTTTCCTCCAAATACCTATGCACATAACAATTAACGAACCACTAGCAATATTTCGTGGTAAATTCCCCTTCCAGGTGTATGTATAATCCAAACCAGGACGTTATGGGATTAAAATTTGGGTGTGTGCCGATTCGAAAACTGCTTACATTTTGAATGCCCAGGTATACTTAGGGAAATGTTAGAATATTCGGTAGGTGAATCAACGGCACCGTGAAGTTCTGGACTTGGTGAAACCATATGTTGGAAGCAGAAGAGGGGCACAGTGGACAACTTTTTACGTCATTACCTCTTTCTGAGTCTCTTCTCTAAAAGAATCTGACCCTAGTTGGTACAATCTAAATCTAAATCTACATAACACTCTGCAAGCCACCACAAGGGTGTGTGGCAGGGGGTGATTGATCACCAAACATGCACTACATATCATGCATAAAAAAGGAATAGTATTAATATAGTAGTCAGAACTACACTATTTAAAATAGATAGAAATTGCAAAGTAAACATGCAAAACATTCTGTTAGTAGGGTTAGCTTTAAGTACTCATACCAACATGCAGCTACCAATGCTATTCATTGCTACTCTCCGATAGGACATATTTACCGTTATTCGTATCTCTTATTGTGCGAGGGAAAAAGGACATTTTGAATCGGTCAGTTCGGCAATCAATTTCTCTAACTTTATGATTATGGTCCAGTCTGCCATAGTAAGTTGGGGTTCGTAAAATATTTTTAACATCATCACTGAAAATATTGCCCTGGAATTTGTGGAAGAGATTAAGTCTAAATTTCAACCTGCGATCTCACAATGATTCCCATTTCAATTCATTTAATAGACTGGTTACTCTAATATAATTATCGTATCGTCCCAATACAAATCTTGCCGATCTTCGCTGCACACGTTCATGTTCATTACTTAGACCGATTTCGTAGGGATCCCATACACTGGCAGCATATTCCAAATGAGGTCTTACAAGGGAAAAGTAGCTGATTTCTCGTAAATGACCGTCACATTTACCCAATACTCTTTTAATGAAACCCAGTTTGCGATTCGCTTGACCCATTATTTCACGAATGTGTTTACCCCAGGAAAGATCATTTGTCAGTCTTATTCCAAGATATTTAATGGATTCCACGTTTGTTAATTCATTATTACTTATTTTGTAAGTGCTAGGGGGAGAGCTATTCTTTTTCCAAAAATTCATTACAAGACATTTCTTAAAGTTTAATTCTAACTGCCATGTATCACACCAAGTTTCAATTGCTTGTAGGTCAATATTTAAATATTCTTTATCGTTCGGGCATAGAATTTCCCTGTACACTACTGCGTCATCGGCAAATAGACGAAGCATACTTTTTACCACCTTTTGGATATCATTAATATACAAAAGGAATAGGAGTGGACCTATCACACTACCTTGTGGGACACCCGAAGTGACTTTAATTGCCGGTGAGGAAACACCGTCCAAAACAACCCTTTGAACCCGATCATGCAGAAAATCATTAATCCATGATATAATGTTACTGTCTAACCCGTAAGATTTTAACTTCAAAATTAGTTTGCTGTGAGAAACCTTGTCAAAAGCCTTCTTGAAGTCGAGAAATATAGCATCCACTGGAATATTATTTTCGCCAGAAACTAAAATATCGTGGGAAAAGAGAGCAAGTTGAGTTTCACACGATCTGCTCTTTCGGAAGCCATGCTGGACATTGGACAATAAATTCTGGCTATCTAGGTGTCCCATGACTGAACTGACAATTATATGTTCTAGGACCTTGCATGAAATGGATGTGAGGGATATAGGTCTGTAGTTAGATGGCTGCTCCCTATCGCCACTTTTAAAAATGGGTGTTACATCGGCTGCTTTCCAGTCCATCGGTACGACGTGTTCGGTCAGGGATTTATTAAATACTATTTCAAGGTAGGGGGAAATTTCGGATGCTAACTCTCTATATACGCGGGAGGGAATTTGATCAGGGCCAGGAGATTTGTTGGGGCTTATATCTTTAAGTAATTTTTCAATACCATTACAGGAAATGTCAATTGGTTTCATCAACCGCTGAAAGAGGTCAGGTAACACGACAGTTGAATCCCCGGAAGGTGGGTTAAAAACGGTTTGGAAGAAGGAATTTAGCAAGCTAACTTTGTCGAGTGTGTTTGTGGTCATTTCACCTCTATCATTTTTAAGTGAATGGATGGCAGACTTATGTCCTTGCACTTCCCTTACGTACGACCAGAAGACTTTTGGATTTTGAGGTTGAATAAAGCACATTTTTGACAATGAGGTTGAATAAAGCACATATACCCAAAGAGTTTCTCCCAAAAAAATCCGAGCTGATTTTTCCTCTATTTTTGGTTTTACCAAGAATATGACCCCCTGAATTCCCCTGCCACACGCCCTTGTGGTGGCTTGCAGGGTATTATGTAGATGTAGATGACTTTGGTCTCCTACGTACCAAAACGCATTTTTATTTGGCATTCAGCATCATGAATGAGCACATAGTAGTCAGTTTGATCATGGGGCATTTGGATAGTCAGGGATTACTCATAAAGAGCCAGCATGGGTTCCGGAAAGGTAGATCTTGTAAGACACAATTAGCTTTATTAAAATTAAATAGTTAGCATAAAGCCACCAAAAAGGTATGTAGCAGGGGGTGAATTCTCACCAAACATGCACTACATATAATGCATAAAAAAGATTAGTACTTGTATAAGTACTGTTCAAAACTATGTTATTTAAAAAAAGATAAAAATAGCAAAGCATACACGCAAAAACATGCTGTTAGTTGAGTTAGATTTAAGTCCTTATAACAACATGCAGCTACCAATGTTATCCATTGCTACACTCGTACTGGATATATTTACCGTTATTCATATCCCTAATAGTACGAGGAAAAAAGGACATTTTGAATCTGTCAGTTCGGCAATCTATGTCTCTAATTTTGTGATTATGGTCCAGTCTACCATAATAAGTTGGGGTCCGCAAAATATTTTTAACATCATCACTGAAAACATGGTCTTGGAATTTTTTTAAGAGAGTAAGTCTAAATTTCAACCTTCGATCTGACAATGATTCCCAATTTAATTCATTTAATAAACTGGTTACGCTAATAAGGTTATCGTACCGTCCCTTTGCAAATCTTGCCGATCTTCGCTGCACACGTTCAAGTTCGTTATTTAGACCGATTTCGTAGGGATCCCATACTCTGGCGTTCCACAGTTGTTAATTCATTATTACTTATTTTGTAAGTGCTAGGAGGAGAGCTTATCTTTTTCCGAAAATTCATTGCAAGACATTTTTTTAAAATTTAATTCTAACTGCCATGTATCACACCAAGTTTCAATTGCTTGTAGGTCAATATTTAAATATTCTTTATCGTTTGGGCATAGAATTTCCTGGTGCTATAAATTAGTAAATTCATTGAGTACATGAATTTATTTCTTTAAAGTAAATGCAGAATTGACTCCATATTGGAACTGATTAAAATTTTCATAAAAAAGAAATCCTTCGACTTTACATCGTATTTATTGTGATACTTATGACTTTCAAATGCTTAGGTAATTTTCTTTGTTAAGTAAGGATCACTTAACAGGCATATACTCGTACTTAAATTAATAAGATTCCTCAGACAACTTGAGTCAAGCAGTCGCGAGCCAACCTCCTTAATAAAAAGGAACAGAAATGGTACACCGTGCGCCCGGCGCACATACAAGAAGAGAGAGAGGGTCCGGCCCAAACGTCTCTCTTGATCCCGAGTCCCAGACTGAAGATAATCCTGTCCTTTTGGTCCTTCCGTTGATTAGCCAGTGCGTGCCCCTTCTCATCGGACTCTCATCGGCATGCCTCGGTGCGTCCCCCCCTCACACTTCACTTAGTCCCCGATATTGATAAGTGCTTCATGTGGGAGGAGGCATCCCTTACTCATCGGATACTCATCGGCATGCCTCACACAACACTTGCGTTCTAGCACGCTCGCCATTCCGTGTGCAAAGCTGTTGTTTCGTCAATTCTATTTTTCCTTGCGAATGGTAATGGGAATATAACCCATCTCACTTCCCTCCTTACCCCTCCCAGTAACAATTTTGGACGAGTTGAATATTTCCTCCTTTATTTACTACGAATATTATTAAAATTTTTAAAATTCTCTGGAGCGCTCCATCGAATATGAATGAATGTCTCCAAAAAACGATGATATGCGAATCCCGCATCGACATTTATTAAAATTGGAAACATTTCATTAGCCGGCAAGGACGGGATGGGAGGGCGGTTTGCAAAAATGCCCTCCGTGTTCGTGTCAAACAGTGCTGAATATTATTCATTTAAAATAATGGGTAAGGTGTTTTCAATTAATAAAAAAACTGAAATTTCCTGCATATTTGACCTCATGTGCCGATAATTTAATTAATGTTCAGAAGGATACGAATAAATGTTTGATACAAATAACGGTAAATATGTCCTATCGGAGAGTAGCAATGGATAGCATTGGTAGCTGCATGTTGGTATGAGTACTAAAAGCTAACCCTACTAACAGAATGTTTTTGCATGTTTGCTTTGCAATTTCTATCTTTTTTAAATAGTGTAGTTCTGACTACCATATTAATACTATTCCTTTTTTATGCATGATATGTAGCGCATGTTTGGTGAGCAATCACCCATGAGCGATCTGACAAGTATTCCCAATTTAATTCATTTAATAGACTGGTTACTCTAATAAGGTTATCATACCGTCCCTTTAAAAATCTTGCCGATCTTCGCTGCACACGTCCAAGTTCGTTATTTAGACCGATTTCGTAGGGATCCCATACTCTGGCAGCATATTCCAAATGAGGTCTTACAAGGGAAGAGTAGCTAATTTCTCGTACATGATCGTCACATTTACCCAGTAATCTTTTGACGAATCCCAGTTTGCGATTCGCTTGACCCATTATTTCACGAATGTGTTTACCCCAGGAAAGATCATTTGTCAGTCTTATTCCAAGATATTTAATGGATTCCATGTTTGTTAATTCATTATTACTTATTTTGTAAGTGGTAAGAGGAGAGCTATTCTTTTTCCAAAAATTCATTACAAGACTTTTCTTAAAGTTTAATTCTAACTGCCATGTATCACACCAAGTTTCAATTGCTTGTTGGTCAATATTTAAATATTCTTTATCGTTTGGGCATAGAATTTCCCTGTAAACTACTGCGTCATCGGCAAATAGACGAAGCTTACTTTTTACCACCTTATGGATATCATTAATGTACAAAAGGAATAGGAGTGGACCTATCACATTACCTTGTGGGACACCCGAAGTGACTTTAATTGCCGGTGAGGATTCACCGTCCAAAACAACCCTTTGAACCCGATCATGCAGAAAATCATTAATCCATGATATAATGTTACTGTCTAACCCATAGGATTTTAATTTCAAAATTAGTTTGCTCTGAGAAACCTTGTCAAAAGCTTTCTTGAAGTCGAGAAATATAGCATCCACTGGAATATTATTTTCGTCAGAAACTAAAATATCGTGGGAAAAGAGAGCAAGTTGAGTTTCACACGATCTGCTCTTTCAGTAGCCATGCTGAACATTGGATCATAAATTCTGGCTATCTAGGTGTCCCATGACTGAACTGACAATTATATGTTCCAGGATTTTGCATAAAATGGATGTGAGGGATATAGGTCGGTGGTTAGATGGCTGCTCCCAATCACCACTTTTTAAAACGGGTGTTACATCGGCTGCTTTCCAATCCATAGGTACGACGTGTTAGGTCAGGAATTTTTTTTATTTCATTCGGAGGTTTATTTTATCTACAATATATCTGATAGCATAAATACAAGTTTACCAACAGATAACGTACTTAGTTCAATGTTTGTAATTGAACTTTAAGCTAATACTGTCATTTTTCTCTCGCACTATAAGAGAACACAATAGGTAGCATAGCAAAGGGATAGGTAGTGGTAATATTTTAGATAGGTTTGTAGTGCATGATGCATGTCTTTATCCCTAAATTACTATAGATAGTTACTAACAACCTATTTGCATGAGATCCTATAGTTGCTGGCTTGCATAGGGCATGCATGTCGATCTTCACCCCACGCCAAACACCCTCGCGGTTCCTTGCAAGGTACATCTACATCTACATAATACCCAGCAAGCTACCACAAGGGTGTGTGGCAGGGGGTGATTGCTCACCAAACATGCACTACATATCATGCATAAAAAAGAAATAGTAATAATATAGTAGTCAGAACTACACTATTTAAAAAAGATAGAAATTGCAAAGCAAACATGCAAAAACATTCTGTTAGTAGGGTTAGCTTTAAGTGCTCATACCAACATGCAGCTACCAATGCTATTCATTGCTACTCTCCGATAGGACATATTTACCGTTATTCGTATCTCTAATTGTGCGAGGGAAAGAGGACATTTTGAATCGGTCAGTTCGGCAATCTATTTCTCTAATTTTCTGATTATGGTCCAGTCTGCCATAGTAAGTTGGGGTTCGTAAAATATTTTTAACATCTTCACTGAAAATATTGCCTTGGAATTTGTGAAAGAGATTAAGTCTAAATTTCAACCTGCGATCTGACAATGATTCCCATTTCAATTCATTTAATAGACTGGTTACGCTAATATTATTATCGTATCGTCCCTTTACAAATCTTGCCGATCTTCGCTGCACACGTTCAAGTTCATTACTTAGACGTATTTCGTAGGGATCCCATACATCTACATCTACATCTACACGATACCCTGCAAGCCACCGCGAGGGTGTGTGGCAGGGGGTGAAGGTCACCAAGCATGCACTACTAGCATGCAAGCAAGCAACTAAAGGGTCTCATGCAACTAGATTAGATTGTTAGTATCTATAGTATTTTAGGGGTTAATACATGCATCATGCACTACAGAATGCTCTAAAATATTTCCCCTACCTATCCCTTTCCTATGCTGCCTATTCTGTTCTCTTATAGTACGGGGGAAAAATGCCATTTTGAATCTATCTGTACGACAATCTATCTCTCTAATCTTATTTATCTGGTCGAATCTAGCATAATACGCTGGTGTTCTTAATATGTGCCTAACATCTTCAGTAAAGCTATCCGATTAAAATTTCCCCAATAGATTTAATCTGTACCTTAACCTACGCTTTGATAATGATTCACAACCTTATTCTTTTATTAATTCTGAAACGCTACTCAATCTATCGTAACACCTTTTACCGAACCTAGCTGCTCTACGCTGCACACTGTCTAGTTCTCTCATCAAACCTAATTCATTAGGATCCCATACACTGGCTGCATACTCAAGGTGGGGCCTAACTAGTGAAAAGAAGCATCGCTCTTTTGTCTTCTCATCACATTTCACTGGCAGCATATTCCAAATGAGGTCTAACAAGGGAAAAGTAGCTGATTTCTCGTACATGATCGTCACATTTACCCAATACTCTTTTAATGAAACCCAGTTTGCGATTCGCTTGACCCATTATTTCACGAATGTGTTTACCCCAGGAAAGATCATTTGTCAGTCTTATTCCAAGATATTTAATGGATTCCACGTTTGTTTATTCATTATTACATATTTTGTAAGTGGTAGGAGGAGAGCTATTCTTTTTCCAAAAATTCATTACAAGACATTTCTTAAAGTTTAATTCTAACTGCCATGTATCACACCAAGTTTCAATTGCTTGTAGGTCAATAGTTCTCGGTATCGCGTATTGCGTAAAGGTATCGCGTAGATGTAACACAACTAATGACATGTTTTAGATTGCGTTTTACAATTTTATTTTTTTATTGTGATGTTTAGACTAATAAAACCTTCTTTACACATTTTTTAAGCAAGTTTGCTGTCAATTCACTACCTCTCACATATTTTTATGGGTTCCTGCAGTGTATAATGCGGATGAATGTGATTGGAAGCAGTAGATGTGACGTCACAGAGAGGGGTGTGGATTTTTAGAGGTGGGGAGGGGTGGTTACGAGCGCTTCGAGCGCGCTGCCACGCAGCGGACCTGGGAGCTTTTATAACGGTCGCGTCTCTCATTTCGTCATTCTGCAGTCGGTGGTTGATCGAGGCGGTCGTGCAATGCGGAGCTAAGCCCTCTACTGTCTTCTGATTTCCTGTGGAGAGATCATCACTTGGCAGGTCCATTACTTATACTTCTGCGAGGTCCAAAACCTGTGACTCCGGTTTATATATCGTAAGTACAAATTGCTTCTGTTTCTTTCATTTGTTTTAGTTCTTTCAAAGTGATCTCCTTGGATTTAGAATGAAATTAATGTAAATTACATCTACATAATTCCCTGCAAGACACCTTAAAGGTGTGTGGCAGGGGGAAAATTAGCATATAGTGCCTTTTTATGTCTCCCAAGGAAACACGTATTGAGCCGGGTGAAAGAAAAAAATTAGCGCGATATTAACTTAAGCACGTTTTAGGAGGTTCCACCGTGACTCCGCATACAAACTCCCGTAAATGAGCTATGTTATTTAATGAATAAACCGATCCAGAAAAACTATTACAATTTTTGGAGGAGGAATAATTCGATAGAGCGTACCTTTAAAATTAATAACACGAAGATTGAAAACGTTGAAACCATAAGATATTTAGATGTAACAATTACTAAGGATTTATCGTGGGGAAGACACAGGGAAATATGCGGCCGAGCGAAGAGAAAGCTAGGATTTATAAAAAGAGTTGTGATGAGTTGGGTAGGCTTTAAGTCCTTACACCAACATGCAGCTTCCAATGTTATCCATTGCTACACTCGTACTGGATATATTTCCCGTTATTCATATCCCTAATAGTACGAGGAAAAAGGACATTTTGAATCTGTCAGTTCGGCAATCTATTTCTCTAATTTTGTGATTATGGTCCAGTCTACCATAGTAAGTTGGGGTACGCATAATATTTTTAACATCATCACTGAAAATATGATCTTGGAATGTGATATAAGAGATTAAGTCTAAAATTCAACCTGCGATCTGACAATGATTCCCAATTCAATTCATTTAATAGATTGGTTACGCTAATAAGGTTATCATACCATCCCGTTACAAATCTTGCCGATCATCGCTGCACACGTTCAAGTTCGTTATTTAGACCAAATTCGTAGGGATCCCAGACACTGGCACCATATTCCAAATGAGGTCTTACAAGGGAAAAGTAGCTGATTTCTCGTACATGATCGTCGCATTAACTCAGTACTCTTTTGACGAATCCCAGTTTACGATTTATTTCACGTATGTTTTTGCCCCAGGAAAGATAATGTGTCAGTCTTATTCCAAGATATTTAATGGATTCCACGTTTGTTAACTCATTATTACTTATTTTGTAAGTGGTAGGAGGAGAGCTATTCTTTTTCCAAAAGTTCATTACAAGACATTTTTTACAGTTTAATTCTAACTGCCATGCATCACACCTAGTTTCAATTGCTTGTGGGTCAATATTCAAATATTCTTTCTCATTTGGGTATAGAATTTCCCTGTACACTACTGCGTCAACGGCAAATGGACGAAGTCGGTATTGGTAAAGAATGAATGTACCGGTAACGGACATGAAAATGTGGGAAATAATATTTTACCTCCCATATAACCTCGTTTTTAACAAACGTGGAATCCATTAAATATCTTGGAATAAGACTGACAAATGATCTTTCCTGGGGTAAACACATTCGTCAAATAATGGGTCAAGCGAATCGCAAACTGGGTTTCATTAAAAGAGTATTGGGTAAATGTGACGATCATGTACGAGAAATCAGCTACTTAATTCCCTTGTTAGACCTCATTTGGAATATGCTGCCAGTGTATGGGATCCCTACGAAATCGGTCTAAGTAATGAACTTGAACGTGTGCAGCGAAGATCGGCAAGATTTGTAAAGGGACGATACGATAATTATATTAGCGTAACCAGTCTATTAAATGAATTAAAATGGGAATCATTGTCAGATCGCAGGTTGAAATTTAGACTTAATCTCTTAAATAAATTCCAAGATAATATTTTCAGTGATGATGTTAAAAATATTTTACGAACCCCAACTTACTATGGCAGACTGGACCATAATCATAAAGTTAGAGAAATTGATTGCCGAACTGACCGAATCAAAATGTCCTTTTTCCCTCGCACAATTAGAGATACGAATAACGGTAAATATGTCCTATCGGAGAGTAGCAATGAATAGCATTGGTAGCTGCATGTTGGTATGAGCACTTAAAGCTAACCCTACTAACAGAATGTTTTTGCATGTTTGCTTTGCAATTTCTATCTTTTTTAAATAGTGTAGTTCTGACTACTATATTATTACTATTCCTTTTTTATGCATGATATGTAGTGCATGTTTGGTGGGCAATCACCCCCTGCCACACACCCTTGTGGTGGCTTGCAGGGTATTATGTAGATGTAGATGTTGTACCTGGTGGAGCGTGGGGGTCGAAAGATGCACTGTCTTACCTTTCTTTGGTCTCATAACTAATGTATTTCTTGCGGTGCCTTACACACTTCTGGTCGTATACTGAGCTATAAGCGATAATAGATAAAATACTTTGGGAAAATTATACGCTAGTGTTCGGTTTACGAAGGCATCTGCAGTGGTCGGTTTCAGAGGCGTGTGTGTAAAATATTTACACCCGTATATTTCCGTTCTTCGATCCGTCAATTAGTTATCGAGTTATAGGTGAAGAAATACTGATGTTTTAACCCTTTCGGAAAGGTGGGCGTGCCAATGACTAATCTATTGTCTCGCATGTTTCCTTACAGTACCCTAGTTGCATTTCAATAGTGTATGTCTACATCTACGCGATACCTTGCAAGACGCCACGAGGGTGTGAGGCAGAGGGTGAAGATCACCTAGTATGTACTATTTGCATTTATTTAAGGTACTGCATGGAAACATGCTAATGATGTGGGTCACATGCAGCTAACTATAGTCTATATTTACCGAAACTTTCCAAGCAAATAATTTCGTAACAAGACCTCCAGTATCCCTCAATGCATACACTGTCGACGCCTCTTAAATATGCAAGAGGAATAATTCGTAAGAACGACTCTATAGCATTAGTGACCCGCAAATCCAAAATTTTGGAACCATAAGCTACTTCCTTCACCTTAGCACACCCTTTAAACCCCAGATTGTTACACCGTTACCGTAAGTTACGTATGTAACTCACAATCAGTAAAGACTTACCGTGGGGAGGACACATCCGAGAAATATGCGCACGGTTTAAGTCTTAACTTAGTGAAAAGCACTTAACTAGTGAAAAGTAGCATCGCTCTTTTGTCTTCTCATCACATTTCCCAAGTGCTCTTTTTATAAATCCTAACTTTCTCTTCGCTCGGCCGCATATTTCCCTTATGTGTCTTCCCCACGATAAATCTTTAGTGATTGTTACACCTAAATATCTTACGGTTTCAACGTTTTCGATCTTCGTGTTATTAATTCTATAGGATCGCTCTATCGAATTATTCCTCCTCCAAAAATTGATAGCTACACACTTTTTAAGGTTGAGTTCTAGCTGCCATTTGTCGCCCCACTCTTGAATTGCATCTAAATCCTTGCTAAGTGATTTCGTGTCCTCTTCGTTTGATATACCCCTGTACACCACCGCATCGTCTGCAAAAAGTCTAAGGTTACTACTAACTACGGTACCCAAATCGTTTATGTATAAAAGAAATAGAAGCGGACCTACTACGCTACCCTGGGGAACTCCCGATGTGACTTCGATTGTGTCCGACATGATACCATCTATGACAACCCTCTGCTCTCGCCCACTTAAGAATTCTTTTACCCAACATACAACGTCTTTATTTATACCAAAACTCTCTAACTTCAAGATTAATTTGTCATGAGGAACTTTATCGAAAGCCTTTTTAAAATCTAAAAATATCGCATCAACTTCAGAACTGCTTTCGCCGTGGACTAAAATATCGTGTACGAATAAAGCTAATTGTGTCTCGCAAGATCTACCTTTCCGGAACCCATGCTGGCTGTTTATGAGTAATCCCTGACTATCCAAATGCCCCATGATCGAACTGACTACTATGTGCTCAAATATCTTACAAGAGATTGACGTGAGTGAAATGGGTCTGTAGTTACTAGGTTCTTCCCTATCACCGCTTATAAATATAGGTGTAATGTTAGCTACTTTCCAATCCTTGGGTACTGTGTGGTTCTTTAGTGTTTTATTGAATATTATTTCTAGATAGGGGGCTATTTCAGAAGCTAATGTTTTATAAACTCTGGAAGGAATTTGATCGGGACCTGGTGCTTTGTTTTTACTTATGCTTTTTAACTGCTGCTCTATTCCGCGACATGAAATGTTTATTTCGGGCATTTGCTCACTGAAAGTGTTCGGCGGTGGTTCCACTGCGTTTTGTGACGATGAGTTGAATACACTTTGGAAGAAGGTGTTTAAAGTGTTGGCTTTTTCTACACTGCTGGTGACTCTGATTCCTTTATCATTTTTAAGTGTGTGCCCTGTGGACTTATTTCCCTGAAGCTCTCTCACATATGACCAAAACGCTTTAGAATTGCTATCTAAATATTCTCCTAACATCTTGCTCTTGAAATAAGATAACGCTTGCCGACATGATTTCCTTGCTAATGCTCTCGATTTTTTATAGTTTTGAACTAGCTCATTTTTTTCCTCTACCGATAGACCCCTGGCATTTTTCATCTTAGCGTGGCATACCCTTTGTCGCTTTAGTGATTTTCTGACCTCCGCGTTATACCACCTTGGCTCTGTATTATCACTAATATATTTACTTGGTATGTATTTATGAACTGCGTTACGGGTGACCTCAAGAAATCCTCTCCACGAATCCTCTGTATTTAATCCTTTGCTTTGTTCGCTGAATACATTAAACGCTTCCCTTAATTCCTCTTTCATACCGTCGTAATTTGCCTTGCCAAATAAGTACACCCTCCTCCTTGGTTTATAATGTCTTTCAACGCCTACAATAAATTTCGCATGCACTATTTTATGGTCACTAATTCCTGTGTCTGTAACTGTATTTAGAACTCGCTCGGGTATATTTGTTGCTAATAAGTCTAGAATGTTGTTTCCCCTGGTCGGCTCTGTTACTAGCTGTTGTAAAGAATGTGTCGTAAAGGTGTTCAACAGTGATTCGCAATGTTCCTTATCCTTACCTCCTGCAATGAAACTACACGTATTCCAGTCTATCGAGGGGAGATTGAAATCTCCGCCTACTATTATTCCTCTATCATTCTTCCCAGAAAGTAATGTTCGTATCTCTGACTCTAGCTCTATTATAGAATTGACGTCTGCGTCCGGTGGCCTGTAATATGCACCTACATATATCTGTTTCGCGTTACTACTTTTACTTTTAACGGAACACCAAATACTTTCCACATTTCGCTCTGAAATAAGTTCTCTTCTACTGACATACGGGTCCTTCACAGCTATAAAAACTCCTCCTCCGTTTCTGCTTACTCTATCCTTTCTGTATACTGTAAAACACTTCGGAAATACTTCATGATCTGATATGTCCTGCGAAAGCCAGCTTTCTGTACCTACGATTATATCTGCATTAGTACTCTTAATGAGGTGGTGAAATTCTGCTACTTTATTTCTTATACTACGACAATTCACTACTATCACTGAAATTTTTTCTTCCAATCTGTTTCTCTCTTGGTGCTCCTTTCCAACTAAAATTTTCCTCGATAATTTTTTGACGGACAAACTATTTGGTCTACCTCTTACCTTTGATGAATTATCATGTTCGTTCTCTCCATGTGTTTTTCTCTGACCTTCTAAAACTACTCTGCATGTTCTGTCAAATTCTTGCACGATTTTTCCCCCGCGGATTGACCTGCACTCTGGGCTACCACCTGAGCTAAACCCTACGTGTATGCTCCAGTATCCTACTCGCTACCCTAGACGATGCCTCGTCCGTGTAGTGGACACCCGAGCGATTCAGGGGCACCCGACACGTTTCCAGCTCCGGCCCGAGGTCCAAAAACTCAGCTCCTAAACTTAGCTTATGGTTCCAAAATTTTGGATCATCTACATCTACCTCTACACGATACCCTGCAAGCCACCGCGAGGGTGTGTGGCAGGGGGTGAAGATCACCAAGCATGCACTACTAACATGCAAGCAAGCAACTAAAGGGTCTCATGCAACTAGATTGTTAGTATCTATAGTATTTGAGGGGTTAATACATGCAACATGCACTCCAGAATACTCTAAAATATTTCCCCTTACTATCCCTTTCCTATGCTGCCTATTCTGTTCTCTTATAGTACGGGGGAAAAATGACATTTTGAATCTATCTCTACGACAATCAATCTCTCTAATCTTATTTATCTGGTCGAATCTAGCATAATACGCGGGTGTTTTTAATATGTGCCTAACATCTTCAGTAAAGCTCTCCGATTGAAATTTCTCCAATAGATTTAATCTGAACTTTAACCTACGCTCTGATAATGATTCCCACCCTAATTCTTGTATTAATTCTGGTACACTACTCAACGTATCGTAACACCTTTTGACGAACCTAGCTGCTCTACGCTGCACACTGTCTAGTTCTCTCATCAAACCTAATTCATTAGGATCCCATACACTGGCTGCATACTCAAGGTGGGGCCTAACTAGTGAAAAGTAGCATCGCTCTTTTGTCTTCTCATCACATTTCCCAAGTACTCTTTTTATAAATCCTAGCTTTCTCTTCGCTCGGCCGCATATTTCCCTTATGTGTCTTCCCCACGATAAATCTTTAGTGATTGTTACACCTAAATATCTTACGGTTTCAACGTTTTCGATCTTCGTGTTACTAATTCTATAGGATCGCTCTATCGAATTATTCCTCCTCCAAGAATTGATAGCTACACACTTTTTAAGGTTGAGTTCTAACTGCCATTTGTCGCACCACTCTTGAATTGCATCTAAATCCTTGCTAAGTGATTTCGTGTCTCTTCGTTTGATATACCCCTGTACACCACCACATCGACTGCAAAAAGTCTAAGGTTACTACTAACTACGGTACCCAAATCGTTTATGTATAAAAGAAATAGAAGCGGACCTACTACGCTACCCTGGGGAACTCCCGATGTGACTTCGATTGTGTCCGACATGATACCATCTATGACAACCCTCTGCTCTCGCCCACTTAAGAATTCTTTTACCCAACATACATCGTCTTTCTTCATACCAAAACTCTCTAACTTCAAGATTAATTTGTCATGAGGAACCTTATCGAAACCCTTTTTAAAATCTAAAAATATCGCATCAACTTCAGTACTGCTTTCGCCGTGGACTAAACATCTACATCTACATCTACACGATACCCTGCAAGCCACCGCGAGGGTGTGTGGCAGGGGGTGAAGGTCACCAAGCATTCACTACTAGCATGCAAACAAGCAACTAAAGGGTCTCATGCAACTAGATTGTTAGTATCTATAGTATTTGAGGGGTTAATACATGCATCATGCACTACAGAATACTCTAAAATATTTCCCCTACCTATCCCTTTCCTATGCTGCCTATTCTGTTCTCTTATAGTACGGGGGAAAAATGCCATTTTGAATCTATCTGTACGACAATCTATCTCTCTAATCTTATTTATCTGGTCGAATCTAGCATAATACGCTGGTGTTTTCAATATGTGCCTATCATCTTCAGTAAAGCTATCCAATTGAAATTTCTGCAATAGATTAAATCTGAACTTTAATCTACGCTCTGATAATGATTCCCACCCTAATTCTTGTATTAATTCTGATACACTACTCAACCTATCGTAACACCTTTTGACGAACCTAGCTGCTCTACGCTGCACACTGTCTAGTTCTCTCATCAAACCTAATTCATTAGGATCCCATACACTGGCTGCATACTCAAGGTGGGGCCTAACTAGTGAAAAGTAGCATCGCTCTTTTGTCTTCTCATCACATTTCCCAAGTACTCTTTTTATAAATCCTAGCTTTCTCTTCGCTCGGCCGCATATTTCCCTTATGTGTCTTCCCCACGATAAATCTTTAGTGATTGTTACACCTAAATATCTTACGGTTTCAACGTTTTCGATCTTCGTGTTATTAATTCTATAGGATCGCTCTATCGAATTATTCCTCCTCCAAAAATTGATAGCTACACACTTTTTAAGGTTGAGTTCTAACTGCCATTTGTCGCACCACTTTTGAATTGCATCTAAATCCTTGCTAAGTGATTTCGTGTCCTCTTCGTTTGATATTCCCCTGTACACCACCGCATCGTCTGCAAAAAGTCTAAGGTTACTACCAACTACGGTACCCAAATCGTTTATGTATAAAAGAAATAGAAGCGGACCTACTACGCTACCCTGTGGATAAAATATCGTGTACGAATAAAGCTAATTGTGTCTCGCAAGATCTACCTTCCGGAACCCATGCTGGCTGTTTATGAGTTATCCCTGACTATCCAAATGCCCCATGATCGAACTGACTATTATGGCTCAAATATCTTACAAGAGATTGACGTGAGTGAAATGGGTCTGTAGTTACTAGGTTCTTCCCTATCACCGCTTTTAAATATAGGTGTAATGTTTGCTACTTTCCAAGCCTTGGGTACTGTGTGGTTCTTTAGTGTTTTATTGAATATTATTTCTAGATAGGGGGCTATTTCAGAAGCTAATGTTTTATAAACTCTGGAAGGAATTTGATCGGGACCTGGTGCTTTGTTTTTACTTGTGCTTTTTAACTGCTGCTCTATTCCGCGACATGAAATGTTTGTTTCGGGCATTTGCTCACTGAACGTGTTCGGCGGTGGTTCCACTGCGTTTTGTGACGATGAGTTGAATACACTTTGGAAGAAGGTGTTTAAAGTATTGGCTTTTTCTACACTGCTGGTGACTCTGATTCCTTTATCATTTTTAAGTGTGTGCACTGTGGACTTATTTCCCTGAAGCTCTCTCACATATGACCAAAACGCTTTAGGATTGCTATCTAAATATTCTCCTAACATCTTGCTCTTGAAATGTGATAACGCTTGCCGACATGATTTGCATGCTAATGCTCTCGGTTTTTTATAGTTTTGAACTAGCTCATTTTTGTCCTCTACCGATAGACCCCGTCCAGCATTTTTCATCTTAGCGTGGCATACCCTTTGTCGCTTTAGTGATTTCCTAACCTCCGCGTTATACCACCTTGGCTCTGTATTATCACTAATAAATTTACTTTGTATGTATTTATGAACTGCGTTACGGGTGACCTCAAGAAATTCTCTCCACGAATCGTCTGTATTTAATCCTTTGCTTTGTTCGCTGAGTACATTAAACGCTTCCCTTAATTCCTCTTTCATACCGTCGTAATTTGCCTTGCCAAATAAGTATACCCTCCTCCTTGGTTTATAATGTCTTTCAACGCCTACAATAAATTTCGCATGCACTATTTTATGGTCACTGATTCCTGTGTCTGTAACTGTAGTTAGAACTCTCTCGGGTATATTTGTTGCTAATAAGTCTAGAATGTTGTTTCCCCTGGTCGGCTCTGTTACTAGCTGTTGTAATGAATGTGACGTAAAGGTGTTCAACAGTGATTCGCAATGTTCCTTATCCTTACTTCCTTTAATGAAACTACACGTATTCCAGTCTATCGAGGGGAGCTTGAGTGGCAAGAAACGTCCCACGTGGCCTCTCTCCTGTTGAACTCGGTAGTATTGTACAAGACGTCATTTTCCCCCGTACTTTAAGAGGGAGCACAATAGGCAGCATAGTAAAGGGATAGGCAGGGGAAATATTTTAGTCTGTGCATCTACATAATACCCTGCAAGCCACCATAAAGGTGTGTAGCAGGGGTTGAATTCTCACCAAACATGCACTTCATATCATGCATAAAATAGGATTAATATTAATTGATTCGTCTAAACTGCAATATTTAAAAAGATAAGAATAGCAACCTACGCATGCAAAAACGTGCTGTTCGTTGGGTTACCTTCAACTCTTTACGACAGCATTCAACTACCTATGCAATGGATTGATTCACCCGTATTGGACATATTTGCCGCTATTCATATCCCAAACTGTACGAGGAAAAAAGGACATTTTGAATCTGTCAGTTAAGCTATCAATTTCTCTAATTTTGTAATCATGGTCCAGTGTACCATAGTCAGTTGGGGTCCATAAAATATTTTTAACTTCATCACCGACAATATTATCTTGGAATTTATTTAAGAGATTAAGTCTAAATCTCAGCCTGCGATCTGACAATGATTCCCATTTTAATTCATTTAATAGACTGATTCACGTATTAGTCCCTTACAGACTATAATAAACTAACAATCTAGTTGCATGAGACCCTTTGATTGCTTGTTTTGCATGTCGATAGTGCATTCTCGGTGATATTCATCCGCTCCCACACACTCTCGTGTTGGCTTGCAGGGTATCGCGAAGATGTAGATATGAGCAGCGAGATTTTGACGAGGAAAATAAACTTAAACGCAATTTTTAACAGACAAGCTAATTTGAGTCTACCGCCCCTCTCCGTCGCTACCATTCGTACGTTTTAACACGACATCGCCCATTGGCGAGGTAATTTATACGCGACCCCCAATGTGGACACGTGTTTACCTGTTCGGCCCTGATTTGTGTATCTAACACCTCTGGTGACGACTGGATGCCCCTGGTGATTGTCCTTATGGTAATCGATTTTCACCAAATCTGCCAGAGCGCCATCATTTGATGGGAAAATGAAAACCCCAAAGCCGATTTGCATCACGTTTACGAGAGATTGCAACGTTGAAAAATTCACCTAATACAAGCTGGCTTTAATTTTGCCTACCTTCCCAAAATTTCAGGGTCAAAAAATAAATGTACATGTAAGCATTTAAACCATTGTATATTTTATTGCTATTACACTGAATATGGAAAATTTCACACATCTTGTTGATAAATTAAGGTCAATATTCACTTATCCAACTGCATATTCGGAAGAAAGGACATCGAATGCATATTTACATACGATGAAAAGGTACCAATTTTTGTCAGTTAAACAATTATTACCCACAAAATTATCACATAACTGTTTTTCATACTAGCAGCGATTAATCTTCAATGTCATTTCTACATAACTAACATGTTGTTTAGTTTGAGCCCTAATTATTTTTAAAATTAATACATGCGGATAAACAGCCTACCAATCTATTGAGGTTTTATAACTACAATCAAATTGTGTTATTTTATAAAACAAAGCTAAACAACTGGTAAAATAGCTCATATTGTTAATAATAAGATTTCCCACTGCCGTTCTATTAAACATAAACAGTCCCACATACAAATTCAAAAGTTCAGCTACTCAGATATATATATTTCAACTTTTGCAAATTTTGATTGACAATTGTAAATAACCGTACTTACGAATTCCTTCAAACTTGCGGAGAAAACGTAACAGACATTTGTCTATAACACTGCATGGAGCTCATAGTTTCTGCCCCTCCAGGAAAGATATAAAAAAATAAAATGAATATGCCATTACATGCCTAGGCATCGCTGCCTAGCACTTTGCATAACTTCCCTAAATATAAGGGGCATAAAGGATATGTATATGTAAGCTTTAAAACTATTGCATATTATATTGCTATTAAATTCGGTTAATAGTAGTTTAGCGGGGCCGTCGCTCAAGTAGCTAGTGGGACGGAGGTCATTAGAGGGGTCCACCCTCGGTCTCTTCGAAAATCGAGCCTCGCCCATCCCGGGAGCTCCGCGAAGGTAGACCTTTCCCAGCGGGTAAGGTCCTCGGGGAAATTGACCACTAGACATGGTTTTTCGAAGTTATACTCTTTGGAACGTATCAACAATTTATCTTCTTCATTTTATCATTCATTACAAGGCGTTGAAAAAAATGTTTTGATTCACGCTCTACGATGAAAATTAAGGCTTTTCCTAATTTTCGCGTAAAAAGCGGATGGGATGTGGCAAAGTTGCTACCTGAAAGGGGGAGTTTCGAAAAAGAGTGCGGGAACAGACGGACCGCGCGAGTCTTATTCTGGGATCTCAATGTTCGATGCTCCATGTCTCTGATCAATAGAGTGCCTCGCTCCTTTCTCTTTGTCGTTTCTCATATTATTTTCCTAAATTACTAGGTCCGTAATATTCCAAGATGTTTACAGGTCCACTTGCCTTTCTGTGAGAACTGCGATAGGCATCTGCGAACCGGAAGCATGTTTATTTCATCAACATTAACCTTGATTACTTTTGTACCAATTTCTTCTGCTTCTCGTTTTCATTCTTTTATTTCATATTATATTAAATGATAATGGCGAGAGGCTCTATCCTTGTCTAACTCCTCATTTTTTTTGGCTTCTATTTTCCTTCCATCATTCATTCGACTGTTGTGATCTGATTCTTGCGGAGGCTACAGAGTATTTATTTGTCGTTGTAGTCCATCCCAACTGCTTTCAGTATCTTGAACATCTTATTCCATTCAACGTGAAATGGCTAGTTGATGGAGGCTTTTACATGAGTCACGGGAAGTATGAGGAATTTCAGAAGTAATTTTTCATTAATTACATTTTATTGGTAATTAGTTTTCCTAAGATGGCTAATGGAGGTTACTGTCAACGACCAGAGAAGTTGGTAAAAGGTGAAATAATATAATTGGTGATAATAAACTGCCGTAGTATAAAAATAAGGTAGTTTAATGCTACCATTTCATTAAAGGCACCGATACGGATGTAATTATAGGGTCAGAAAGTTGGTTATCAAACGAAATCGCAAATAATGTATTTTTTCCAAAATCATTTCCATTATGGTGTACCTTCACAACACACTAAATGCATCAATTGGCAACAGCATCCACCAGAGGAAATAATACTCCCTATTTATTAGCGGGAAATGTACCAGAACATGTTGTAAGAGTAGTAACCGAGAAAGGCATTCGTGGCCATAAAGAAGTCACAGCTCATCTACATCTGCACGATACCCTGCAAGCCACCGCAAGGGTGTGTGGCATGGGGTGAAGATCTCCAAGCATGCACCACCAACATGCAAACCAGCAACTATATTGTCTCATGCAACTTGGTGGTTAGTATCTATAGTATTCGAGGGGTTAATACATGCATCATGCACTACAGAATACTGTAAAATATTTCCCCTACCTATCCCTTTGCTATGCTGCCTATTCTGTTTTATTATAGTACGGGGGAAGAATACCATTTTGAATCTATCGGTACGATAATCTATCTCTCTAATCTTATTCATCTAGTCGAATCTAGCATAATACGCTCTTTTTTTAATATGTTCCTAACATCTTCAGTAAAGCTATCCGATTGAAATTTCTCTGATAGATTCAATCTGTACTTTAACCTACGCTCTGATAATGATTCCCACCCTAATTCTTGTATCAATTCTGAAACGCCACTCAACCTATCGTAACACCTTTTACCGAACCTAGCTGCTCCACCCTGCACACTGTCTAGTTCTCTGATCAACCCTAAATCATTTGGATCCCATACCCTGGCTGCATACTCAAGGTGGGGCCTAACAAGGGAAAAATAGCATCGCTCTTTTGTCTTCACATCACATTTTCCAAGTATGTTTTTTATTAATCCTAGCTTTCTCTTCTCTCTGCCGCATATTTCCCTTATGTGTATTGTATGTATGTGTGTGAAAGGTGACACGGGACGATATACAGGCTCTTGCCATGACATAAAATAATATATAAGTATATATAATTTGCGAAGTGTCCGTCTGTCCGTCCGTCACCCCCTCTATCTTGCAAACGGTTCGTCCTAGAGAGGTGCCGTGAACCTTATTTTGTTTCTAGCCCTCTGAAAGGCCCGGGAAAACTATTTCCAATTTTATCAAGTCTCGGGTTCGATTCCTGGCGTCAATAATGTGTTTACTCAGGTTTATTTTGATTTTTTCAATTTATAAGAGTACAAGGGTTTTTTCTTTCGCTCAGTATAATTATTAAATGTTAATCAATTTCTTTCATTCTTTTTGTATTTAACGAAAAAATGTTTAAACGTTCTTATTAAGTTTCTCTCAATTTTTTAATTTACGGTCAAAGTTACTTACGGTACTGTTTTTTTCGGTTATTTTCCGAGCGTTGCTAAGGCCTTTGCCATTGTCGTCCCCGAATTCCTGAATTCTTATACAGTAAGTCGTATGCCGTAAATTGCACTGTGCTTTTACGAGTATAATGGAAGGTGTTAAAGGAGGTTTTTTCCACTTATTTATGAGGCATGGTCGGCCATTTCTTCCGGCACAGGCACACCTGCTGACTACAGGCGCTACTCGGGGATATAGTATGCTTGAATTGGGTAAGATGAGGTGTATTTAAACATGTGCTTCCGATTTATCTACTGGTTTGTGCATTTCCACCGACCTGAGACATAAAGGACAAATATGACTCTCTTTCGAAAACGTGGTAATAGTTTGAGATTTGACATATTTTAATGATGACATGAGTAGTTAGATTTAAAAAAATTGCATTATAAGTACGCGTAAATAGGGAATTTAAATGTAAAGGTTACTACAAGTATGTACTTTAAATATGATAATTTTGTACAATCTTTTGGGAAAAAATTCCAATCCCAATGTAAACAAATGCATCATTGCGAATCTATGGGATGTTCATTGACGCTAACTCAATGATTCTAAAATAGTTCATTTTAATGAGACGCCGTAAACTTCACTGTACCTTTCGTGAGGATAAAGGAAGATATTGGAGGAATGCTAAGCAGTTTGTGAAACAAGGTAAATATTTTTCTGCAAAAGCATACTGGATCACTGCTAACGTTACTTACGGATAATGTAGGTGTGCAATCGTTAAAAGAAAGAGTATTCAAATGAATAATTCAATGGTGTTCAAGTTTTAAATGTTTTTTACATTACTTTCCAAGTTTACCAATTTGAACCTACCTGTGACAAGCGGAAAACAGACGTCATGCCTTTGAAAGGGTCGTAGTTTGAAATCAATAAACGTGGTGAGGAACTCGAAAGTATAATCAAATATAAGAATAGTAGGTTGAAAGATAAAATGTTAAAAGAATATGGGTGGAAAAGGGAAATTCAGATAATCGTAGAGAAATGACAGGTATGTAGGGAAATAGGTAAAGTGTGTACCAGCTTTTACGATTTGACCTTCAATGCAAATTGAACAAATGGCATTCCCACGTGTCCGTAGGAAGTTCGTTGACGCCATTGCAATGAAGTCCGGTAGTTAATACTCGAATAATTTACGTGAAAGGTCGGAGAAAAAATATTACTTTTTGCCAAATGGAAATTTTTTGCCCTCTTCGGAAATACCCCATTCCAGCCTAAAGGTTCGGAAAATGCAAGAGGAATGAAATAAATCGATTAAAATTTAGTAATTTTACCGAGCGAAAGAAAAAACCCTTGCACTTTCATAAATTGAAAAAGTCCATTTAAACCAATCTAAACACATTATTGGCGCAAGGAATCAAACCCGTTTCTTCTTTTGCTTGGTAAAATTATTGCATATCAATTTTTCTTCCATTTTTCTGTGTTTATTGAGAAAATGTTTGAACTTTCTTATTCTTTCAACCTATTTACACTTTGTTTTCGAGGTTTCTGTAAATTGGTTAATTTACTTTGAAAGGTACTGTTTTTTTTCGGTTCTTTTCCGAGCGTTGCTAAGGCCTTTTCCATTGTCGTTTCCGAAATCGTGGATACCGATACAGTTCGTCGTACTCCGTGAACAGCATTGTGATTTTCACGAGGATAATGGAAGATGTTAAAGGGATTGTTCGCAGTTATTTCGTGAGGCGTGGTCGGCCATTTCTTCCTGCACATGAATTTGTGCTGACTGCTAGCGCTACTCATAGATTTATTAGGGTTCCATTCCATAAAATGAGAATTGTTTAAATATTGATTTTAACGGGTTTGTGCAATTGTACCGACCTGTGACAATAAGGGCAAATATGGAACTCATTTCTTCATTTGCAAACTAATTAATAGTTTTTTAAGTTATTAAGGTCAAGTGTAATTTGTTTTAGTTGTCGTTTGCATTTTCGTGTTGCTCTCATATCTGCGCTTCAGTGCTTTGCTGCCTTCATTTTCTTAAATTTGTCGCATTTGATGTCACAACCCTTCAATTGATATTTTTACATTTAAGAAAAATACATGTCCAACTTTCAGTGAATTTCGTTGTTTTGATATCATTCTTAATTAACCTTATCAGGAGGATCTCAATATCATGATGCATTTGGCCAGTATTTATCACATATTCATTTGTTATATTGTCAATTCATGATTTATTATGTTAATACCCACACTTTTGTCGTAAATGAGTTAACATGAAAAATTATTATTTATGTCTAGTGAAATTATTTTTATAACTCTAACTCTCGTAATTTTGAAGAGTTGACACACATTCTTATTAAGCTGAAATACCAACATTTGATTTTCAGCTCCGACAGCATTGGATCTCTGTCTCCGATCGCAGCTGTCCTTCTGATCAGAAGAGAGGCCATCCTGTCGTCACACCGTCAGCAATCGTAAGCAAGAACACAGCAGTGAAGGTGACCTCATCCGATAGCCATGGCAACCAGTGTTGTAAACGACGTTTTCGGCAAGGAAGAGCTTCTTTTCGCCGGCGTAGTCACTGGGACCCTTGAGCAATACAAGGACCAGCTGAACTCCTTGGGAGACGTGGATGTGAGGGGAGTGAAGCAGAGAACCCTCCTTTACGTTGCGGTGGGGTTGGGGAAGGTTGATTGGGTGGAGGGATTGCTGGAAAAGGGTGCGAACCCTGGACTGAGGGACGTAGAAGGGGTTAGCGTGAGTGAGCTGGCCAAGGGTATGGGGGAGAAGTACCCTGAGGACGAAGGCCGCCTGTTGATTAGTAAATTGGTTCGTCTGGTGATGAAAGTAAGGGACAGTGTAGCACAAGGAGGCTGTAATACTACATCTACATTTCAGGATGCAGGAATGGAGGCCATGGGACAGGGCATGATATCTAATCTGTCACGGAAGATGGCATCAATTTGCGAGTCGATGAATGACATCCAGAGTAGAATAGCGACAATTGATACATTGAGGCAAGAAATTACGACCAATCGCGATTTAATTAAAGACGTCAAAACAGAAATGGCAACAATTAGTACCGAAAGGGAAGAAATTGCAGCCATCCGCATTTCAGTTGATGACGTCAAAACAGGAATTACGACTATTAATACCCAGTTGCAAGAAATGTCGACCATTCGCAATTCTATTGATGACGTCAAAGCTGGATTGGCGGTCCGGGATGTGCTTTTGTCGGCACTCGAGTCCTCCGTGACGTCATTGGCGAATAAGGCGAGGCCTGTAGGAATGACACCTGAGACTTCGACTGTCGATGAGGAAGTATTGCCGTCGACTCCTCGAACGGAAGACATAAGGAGAGAATGCGTGGAGGCGATGATGCCAAAGACTAACATCTTGAGGAGTGATGAAGAGAAAGTGACAAAGGGGAGGGGATTGTACGAGAGACTGTATTCTGAATACGATGAGACGGCTTGCCTGTTGAAATTCCTCAAAAGCCATGACGAGGTGTCCATTGAGATCGATTTCGATTCGTATAATATCGGAGGAATGAAATCGACATTCACAGACCACGACGGAGTGGAGAGGGATGGCAGATATTATGTCTCTTTCGCCGACTTCGAAG
Source organism: Platycnemis pennipes (assembly GCA_933228895.1). Classification (NCBI taxonomy): domain Eukaryota; kingdom Metazoa; phylum Arthropoda; class Insecta; order Odonata; family Platycnemididae; genus Platycnemis; species Platycnemis pennipes. Next base: position 1,362,700 of record CAKOGI010000003.1, on the reverse strand, counting down.
AGAAGAAGGTTTACCTGGGAGGAGGATATGGAGATGAGAATGTGATTATTGGTTGTTTAGCACGTGCACTGGCGCAGATGTCAGTGTGTCTGGCTTTCAATAACGGAGGGAGGCCGTATACCAAGGGAGATGACGTCACGGAGCGACAGATGAAGAACGCGTTAAAGGAGGCGGAGGAGAGGAGGAATAGAGGGGGAGTAGATGGGTTTATTGGATATGCATTGAGAAAGGAGACTCAGCGAGGGAAGCAAGTGTATTTTACATCAGCTGTTCCTTACATTATCGCTAGATATGGATTGACGGATGGAACGTCTCTATTGCAGCGACGATTTCCTCTTCTGCTGGAGTTGTTTCGTGACAGCGTGATGCCGGCACTGCTCTCCAAGGCACAGGTATGTGTTTTCATGACAAGGCCACTCGAATATGCCTCGAATATATCCGTCGCCGATTAATTTAAACATCGCTTCAATTGTTTAATTTAAATTATGGTTTAATTATTATAATTTCACTTTGTGGCAAGTAGAGTAAAATAGGGGCTTCTAGTTCAGTAAAAAAGGGCCAAAAAAAAGTAGAGTAAAATAGGGGCTTCTGGAACAGTTTATCTATAAGTACGCTTCTTTATGGGAGCCAACACAAAGGGAGTGTGGCAGGGGTCAATATCACGAAACATGCGCAAATTACATGTCACTAATTGCTTTAATGCTATTACTAAAAGAACATTGTTAGATCGCGTTCGTACCCCCGGCTTTTCAATAATTAATATGTTGCCTACCGTAATTTAAACTGGGTCGGTTTCTGATAAATCTAATGGATGTCAAGAACTTACCCGATAATACTTTCATTTTGTATACATTGTTGGTGAAAGATTATTGCCGTGGAATATGAGGCCATGTTAACTGGAGTGCAGTCAATTTGAAACCCTTAGCAGCCGTCGACACAGCAACAATACCATTACAATAGAAGCAGTAGAAATTGCTTTGAGCAGTTACGTTTAAAAGTGAATTTTTAAGTGTGTGGGCATTGGTTTCTTTATCGGAGAATTATATAATCGTTTAATGTAATATTGTGCTCTCATGATATGTCACAGCCTGTGCATATCCACACCGAATGTCCAATTGTTGTTCATGCTTGCTGTTTTATTTCCTCTTATATACCTTTTCGTTTGCTGCCACGTTTTATGTGAAACGTTTCTTTAACAATACAAGTATCAACACTCATGCACAGTCATTTGTTTAATGTGTCCTCAATATATACAAATAAGATTTATAGTCAATTCCTTATAGAAATAATATTCAATTTTCATTCGTTAATTGCAGGTGTGACCTCTATCTATCATCGTCACTGTGGCAGCGTATGATGGCATCGGCAGGTTTTCACTCTTCAATGCATTGGACTTTATGATGATCGGAGTTGTGGAGTACAGCCAATGGACTGCCATCCTGATTCTTGGACTGCCATCCTGATTCTTCATAGACGAATGGTTTTTTTCATGCATCTGTGACCGCCGTGATTTTTTATGATTCTTGTTAATTGAGATTTGTAAGACTGCATCCTGCTGTAACGGAAATCAGATATTTTCACTTAGCCTTCATTTTTATTTTACTATTTTCTTCATTAGCATTTTAATGGTTTTCCACAACATTTTTGTTTGTTATGAATCCATTCTTAATGCCTTCTAACATTTTGTTGGGGGTTTATCTAATATTTGTTATTACGTGGGCAATTTGGTTTCATGTCAATGTCTGCTGTCATTATTTGAGAGTGAAAAGTAAATTATTTAGCACTTGTCCAATGCATTTTGAAAGAGAGTCTAGAGAATAAAGTGTATGTATTTCATGTTGGTTTTGGTGTGCAGTGTATTTTATAGATTTCAAACCCGATTAATGTTAGTGTCTTTAAAATCTGACTTTTTTAATTTTTGATACTAATTTGCACATGTATTGGCCTGTGTCTGTTAATATATGTCTACTTCATTTTGTTTTGTTTTTTGAGACCTTGTGAATGTCGAAGTAAATTTAAATAATACCTTATTATGGAAAATAGGATGAAATGTACCTGTCCCATTCACTGATTCCATATCCTGGGTAAATTATTACATTACTGATACTGATATCTCTAGCACTAATTAAATCTTTCGACATTCATTGCATAATGTAAGTCAATTCTGGATGTTGACCATGAAGAAGTCCATCATTGTATATATGGTGTAGGTTTTGTACATTTTAATTTATTAATTTCTTGGTAGTCAGGATTACGATAGTCCAATTTTGCTGAGACACTTTTAAATTATTAACGTGTGTTTTTTCAGGTTTTTACATTTATATCTCGTTCAATTTCATATTGTATGGAGGTGCCTTCATTATAAAACCTATTATTTTGATATAGGTATAAATGATTGAAAAGGCAATCTTTTGTATTGTGTAGTTCTGTAAATTGGTGAATAATGAAACGGCTCCCCTTGGATTCAGATTGCAATGAACTGTCTTTTCCTCTAGTCCAAATTCTTCCTGCAGTGTGGATGTTATCTGACTCACCATTTTATATGTTCCTGCATATTTATGAATGCCCACTGAGAATGTTTCAATTCCAATGCAATACACTCTTGGCCATATCCTAAAATATTGGCACACGTTTTCTTTTTCTTATATATATGTATATTTATTTAAGTATATATTATATTTATTTAAATATAATCATCACAAGTAAATAACTGGAATTTCTTCGCCACTATCAACTAGAAATCCTGCTCTTCTAAAGAAGTAATATATTGTAGAGTCCTTAACCTGTTTCTAAGCCCATGATATGTAGTGAAAAGTATCCAGTACGCTCAATTTGATTGTCTTTATGTCCCTACCACAATTGCAGAGATATCAATTTCTGTACAATCATTCTTTGATAAATCACCTTAAATGAGTGAATTATTCCTAATCCAATGGTTGGAGCTCACTGGTACAGTTTGCTGGAAAAAATTTTAACTGTACATTTCTTAAGTGTACATTCGGTAGATGGGCTGGGCACTGATCAATAAACAGCAGAATTTTCCAGTTCTGCGACCCCATTTTCGCATCCAGATCTTGAAGCTGATCCTCAAATATTGTGGAGGTGATCCATGCTTTGGTATTTGTGGTGTATCTAGTGGGCAACTGTTTTACATGCTTGAAACACCTAGGACTTTTTGATTTGCCAATCGCTAACGGCTGAAGTTTCTCACTTCCATCTGCATTTGTGGTTAATAAGACAGTAAGTATTTGTTTACTAAGGGACCCTCCATGACATTGTTCCCCTCTAAAGCACACTGTTCTAGATGGCAGTACATTAAAGAATAATCCTCTATCATCTGCATTGAAAACATCTTTTGGGCTGTAGCCTTCCAGAAGTCTAATCAATTCAGATACTTTCCACTGAGTTGCAGTCTCTATCTGAACACCTTTACTTTCACCACTCACAGTCTTGTATACAAGATTGTACCGATTTTTGAATCCATCCAACCAACGATTGGATGCCGTAAAATCTTCGATTCCCAATCTTGTGGCGATATGCAGGTTTTTTTCTCGTAAGATGATGCCATTCACAGGAACTTGCACCTATATGTGCAAGATCATCAAATTTTATAAAAACCATTTTTTTCAGCATTCGTTCTAATTCTTCATACCTGGAATTCTTTACATGTTTTCTCTTTTTTGACCAATGTCCACACTGGTTTGCATGTTTTACAATCGCATCACGATTTTTCACTATGGTATTCAATGTCGAGACCGGCAATCTGAGTTGCTTTGCCAGATCATTGCAGCTGCAATGCAGTTGATGCCATATTGGAACCTAGGTTCCAATATGGCATCAACTTGCTCTAAAATTTTCATTTTGTCCTTAGTTGAAAAAGTTCGTTTTTCACCTCGCATTTCCATTTTCAAGCAGGATAAATTCTAATTTCCGTACTAATTGAGGATAACTTAGCAACACACGAGCTACTTAGCCGTTCAAATAGTGCAAACCGTCGTGCAACTTCATAATTTTTAAATAGGTATTGTAATTATTTGCGATGCAGTGTGGCTTGAATGGGATAATGCAAGTTACAATAAGTTTTATATTTAAGTGACACATCATTATTATAACTGTTGAATCAAGTCAGCGTAAATGATCCATTGTCGTTCACGTAATATAGTTCCGGTATTTATCACGTTTCATCACGTCTGGTTGAGCAGTCGCTTTCATTCTTAATCGTATCAAATTCTGTACTAAATCAATATTGTCAACATTCCGACCGGAGTTCTTAACATTGTATTTATTATTAGCTGGGTAGTTCTACAACACATTCATTTCATATCATCAATCTTTTCCTCGCGGAAGATAACGAGATGACGTAGTTCAAATTTCCGACACTAGTGGCGTTGTGCCCCGCCACATTCAAATTCTTCCCGATGATAGTTCTCGTACCGCTCTCTCACTCTTGTATTTTTAGACAAGTCATATGTTGGTTATGAAAGACACCCAAGTTGTTAGTTAACACATGGTAATCTTGTACTGGTTTTTGTAAAGACATTAATTTTTTAGTCCCGTCGATGGCGGAAAATTCAGTAAAGTTCCTTAAAGTTTTTCATTCTAGTAAAACCTCTACTCCGGCCGTCGGATGAGATACGAACGTGGAATTCCAGGATCCTTTCGTTGGAAGCAGACAAACACTTAGGCCGATTTATCACCTGTATAACTGGAAAATTACGTGATTAAAATGGCAGATCGTCGATTGAAATTTAGACATAAGGTCTTAACTAAATTCAAAGACAATACTTTTATTGATGACATTAAAAAAATGGACTATGTTTGAGTGGATTATGATTGTTAAATTAGAGAAATTGATTCCGGAACTGATGGATTTTAAATGTCCTTCTTTCCTCGTACAATTAGGATACCTACATGATTAGCTGTAAATATATCAATAGCCTAAGTACGAGTGTATGAATATCAATAACATAATTAGTTGCATGTTGCTCTAAGGAGTTTAAGCTAATGCAACTAACAACATCATATTGCATGGTTGATTTGATATTTCTATCTCTTTTAAATTTTGAAGATCAGTCTAGTATACTATTACTAATTCTTTTTTATTCATGATACATATGTAGTGCATATGTGGTGTGATTTCCCCACCTGCCGCACACCTTTATGGTGGCTTGCAGGGTATTATGTACATGTATTTTAAGGTGAAAATATTCAATATGGAATATATTATGCTTTTCCCAGTTATGTCATATTCAAATTTTGCATGAAAATAGCAGGTATTTATTATTCATGGGTAATCAGTCATTGCCTACGTTTTTGTTCTTAATTATGATCCCAGCCCCTCGGAAACCTGATGACGGACCAAGCCTGTAGGGATCCCAGAGTGTTATAGAACATTAGAACCGTCCTGAATGCAAAACAAAATAGATTTTCTCCTTCAGAAGACTATTATCACTGGGCTATCCTGAGCAAGCGAATAAATTACTGCCATAAGGAAGAGCGCTCATGTGAGAAAAATAGAATCCTCTGATAGGCTTTTTCATGCAGTGACCATAGAAACGATGCAACGCATTTTAAAATGCCCCTATGTTTTGGTCGAATGAGCAGTTGTTTTGCCGTTAATCCTATTTTTTATCATAGATTGCATGCCTTTGTAATAATACATAATGGATGTAAAACGTAGTGAAGCATAAACATAGTTCAATATTACATAGCCAATACTTTCTTAAGTGATTTGAATTTAGTTATCCATAAGATACCGCTCGGGTATGCTTTCACTAAGGCTGGCCGCACACCGAAGGAGCAAACTGTCTGAAGCAAGTGTCGCGAGTCATTTTGTTTCTACAGTTTTGTCGGACACCTACTTCTGCATGTATTTCAACGGACCGACGTACACTGAGGGAACGCGTGTTTCGAGGCGCCTCGCGACGTTGCGAGGCGCCTGAAACAGTGTCGGACGCCTAGTGGAAATTTTATGTCTCGCGACAACCGTCGGAAGCTCAAGAGTCCGCGCATCCGCACGGAGGCTTTTCTAACTTCATTTCGAGCATTGTGCGGCCGGCGTACGTTTGTTTGTGTTGTTTTATGACGTGTGTTCATGTCTGGGAAACGCTTCAGTTCTGATATAAATGATTTTATATCCCTCTTTTCGTTAATGGGGTGAACCCTTCCTTTCTGGAGACATATCCAACATTTGGACAAACTGCCATAAGCACATGGCAACATTAAGATCTTCTTCTGCACTCATCTTCTTAACAGAGTGTACGGGCAACTGGCTATTTTTCTCAACCTGAGACAAAATGACTCTTTGTCGCAAGCTACCGCACACTGGAGGAGCAAACTGTCAAAATGCTTCCAACAAAATGACTCGCGACACTTGCTTCAGACAGTTTGCTCCTTCGGTGTGCGGCCGGCCTTAGTTTCTTTGTTGTGTACCAAGCTGGATGTTGATCACGATGCCAGGCTGAGTGTTAATGGCACCATAGGTGCTGTTATGGAGATAGCTGATGTCTTCCTCTCATCTCTTTGGCAATGGAGACAGTTACAGGAGGCAATGGATTATTATTTATACCGCCTCCTTTTATAAAATGCATATATGGGCTTAAGCATGAATATAACGATGGAGTCATACGAAAATTCCACGAAGCAGCATCAGTTGGTATTCTTAAGACGATGTAAGGTAGGTATTATAACATTTATTCCTACTTGGTGGTGAATTTTACTGCTACACCTGGTTCGAATGTGAACTGTATATTTGGTTATAACGTAACATACCAGTTTGAACTACATATTGGAGGACTCTTTGCACTTTCTATTGTTTTTGGCATGTCCTAGAGATGAATTCCCTTTCTCTATCTTGTGGCGCCAATGTGTACTGCAAGAGAAACAACTTCTTCCATGTGAGCACCATTCCGTTTTACACATACACCTACGAAATACCCTGCAAGTCACCCCGAAGGTGTGGCAGGGGATGAAGATCACCAAACATGCGCTATTGACATGCAACTAGGCCACTACATGGAAACATGATACAGAATTGCTTCACATTCAGCTATTTGTTCAGTATCTACATAGTAATAAAGGTATCGGTTGTTAATACATAAATCATGCACTACAGACCACTCTAACAATCTTTCACCAACTATCCCATTGCTATGCTCCCTATTGTGTTCTCTTATGTTACGGGGGAAAAATTAAATTTTTAATCCATAGGTACGAAAATCTAAGTCACTGTTCTTATTTATCCGGCGTAATCTTGCATAATACGCAGGGTTTTTAAAAAAATATTGCTCACATCTTTAGAAAAGTTAATGGTTTTAAATTTCTGCAATAGGAGACGCTCTTCGAGGATTGTAAGAAATTACAAGGAAGGAGGTAGAAGGAGAGAACTGCCAGGGTACACAGGATGTTATGCTATACCAGTAGCCAGAGAAGGATATTTTATGTAAGAACCAGGAGAAGTAATGAGGAGTTGGATGGAATACGTAGACTGACTTTAAGGTAAAAACACTGCTCCATTCAAGACATTCTATGAGGAATGTAAGGAAAAAAATGGTAGGTAGACTGGGCTCCGTACCTACTAAGATGGCAGCTGGCTTCACAAATCAGCTGTGATGCCTCCTCAATTACATTTTATATCCTACTATCATATCTGGTGAGGATGACCAGGGTGGAAGAGAGGTTGTCTAGGGGACGAGTGCTTGGGAGGTTCATTGCAAGGAAATTGCTCTCGGGTGTAAAGCTGACGAGGACAGCATCAGGATCTTCGAAGGGATACGAATGGACTCGAAGACGATCTTCACCATCTTAGGATTCCAAAACCGCAACGAAACATAAAAAAGAGTAATATTGCAGAAAAAATGCAAATAAGCACAATTTAATACGACTAAAACAGTACTCCCAACCGTGAACCTACAAATATCAACAATAAATGTCTAATAAAGAAGCCGGGTAAACAATTGAGCAACTCATTTCGTTCACATTTCATTCGTGACGTAACAGAGTAGTTTTCGTCCCATTCAGCAGGCCTGTGTATCGAGATTACCCTTCAAAGCCCATTTACAACTAAAACCTTGGACTATTGGACAACATTTCCTGGCATCCATGTGGATGTCCTGCATGGACCTTTATAGGATGTCATTTTTAAGAAATCCAATGGACATCCAATGGATGTCTGTAAGGGACTTCTGGATGTTAAATGGAAGTCATGCGGTGGCTGGGTTCTCGATACGAAAATTTTAACGCTGCCATTATTTTTTTGCTAAATTCCCTTCAACTGCCGCAAAATTACATTATGTGATAGCTGGATTTTCTCTCTTATCAAGGTGGGCATGAATTTCGCTTGAAATGTGAAGTAACGTTAAGAAAAAATTACGATAAATAGGTTGCTCTTCTACAGTTGATTGATGGTTAAAAATCGTGCTCCAAATTTAGTGAAATTACACATGCTGTTACAATTGCTGTTTAATTACAATTACACTGTTAACCTATGGGAAAAACCTCCAAGTACTTTTGCTAGTGCTTTTCGGAAAATATATGGAGTTAACACAGAACAAATTGATTTATTAGATACCTAATTTTATTAGGATCAACTTCCTTGACATTGGTTCTAGACTACCCGCACATTCAAATTTCCTGCCTAGACGAACGTCAATATAAAGGGATGTTATTGAAACTGCGTACAAATAATAGGTTGAAAATATGGATATTTATTTATTTTTGAGCGTTTAAAGTTCACTGGACATATACATAATTACAGGGCGAACAATCAAAAAATATAACTACAAAAATAAGGTATAAACTGGTTGCAGGAACAGAAATAATAACTTTACTGCCTTGATCACTAAGTCACTTCACAAAAAAATTCTTCGCTTCCTTTAAAAAGTTGTCTTTTGTTGTATAAAAGTCCAGTTCCTTGAAATGCCTTATACTTTTGGGTTATTGGCATTATACTTTCCACAAATGTCTTTCAATTCCTCCTTTTTCCTATTCAACGTGGTTACATAATACGCCTTACTCTACTATTACATACTCTGATATATTAGAGATCAGGAGCAGCTTCTCTTCCAGCGAAAAGTATTCGTTTCGTCCACTTCACATTTTCACTAGATACTCACACGCTTCCAAACTGAGAGTTCGCGGTGTTTATTTACGTCGCTAAGCAGCTTACAATTGCTTTTCGGGAGAAAAATGACAGTAGCCAGCGTTGTCACATAATCAACAACGGCAGGCTGCGGTTTTCCTGAACCGCGACGAAACCTTGTTTATGCAAGCGGAAGGAAGATCGCGTCCAGGCCGAGGCTTATGAAGACGCCGTCTAAACCACGGCTTGAACCTCGTTCTTGCAATCCACCCTATATGTCTCCATGCTGACAGTATTTTTATCAACCTACTCAAATCACATGGATGCCTGCTGAAAAAATGAAATGGACGATCTAGATCCAAGAATTAGTTGCGATACGTCTCTTAGTAGATACCTACCTTTCAGTATCTTAGAGTAAATTCTATTCTTATTACCTAGTATATATTTAGCCCACTTAAACCAGGCACTTGTCGCTTGGTTGCGTATATTCATTTCTTCTACTGCATATTTGACCTGTAACTTGATCATTATAATTTTTTTCATCATTTTATAATTTTTTTAATTATAATTTTATTCATTTTGCTACTCTTGTTTTTGATTACACTTCATTTAAGTTTATTATCACTTTCTTGTGTCTCAAAAGACAACTATTGTTAAATCTGTTTACTTCGGAATATGGTATAAATCAATGAAATATTCACCATTTGAAACCGTTTGAAACATTTCATGTTTTCATTTCGAAGACCACAATGGCAAAGGCCTTAGCAACTCGCGGAAAAGAACCGAAAAAAACAGTAACTTTCAACGAAATATCACGCATAACCCATAAACCTCGAAGACAAGGTGAAAATTGGCTAAGAGAATGAGACAGTTTAAACACTTTCTCATTATATACAGAAAAAAGAAAGAAATCCTTTAATATTTGGATATTTCAGTGTGCGATATAAAAAAACTCTTACGCTACTATAAATTGAAAATGTCAATTTTAACCAATGTAAATACATAAATGGCGCCTGGAATTGAACCCCGGCCCTGAGCCTTTTTTTATGTAGCCCATAGCACCTTCTAGTGTGTACGCTAGAATCATACGAAATTTCTACTCAATCGGTTCATTAGTTTTTGAGGAGATGCGTAACATAGAACTGGCAGACAGACTCCACTTAATTTTTATCTATCCATACTAATATATAAAAATGTAATGGTGTCTGTCTGTTGTTCATTCACGCAAAACCTACTAGACGGATTGAGCTAAAATTTGGTATGTAGATAGGAAATGTGTCTGAGCAGAAAATATACTATGTTTAAATACCCTCAGGGTCCAAAAAAGCCCCTGAATGGTCCCTTAGATGGATCATGGGGGTCCCTAGAATTGAGTTCGGTGGAGTGGTCTCATTTTTTGCTTATTTAAAGTACTTCCAATCAAGAAAGAGGGCTGAATTCTTTTTATCGGATGGCTGAATAAATGAAGTTTCTAATTCTTTTAATCAATTTTCTATTACGCTTAGTATTTGTCTAAAAATCATATTTTTAGTAAAAAATCTCACATTTTCTTTGAAATGAACAATAGCGTATGTTCTTGACAACCTGAGAGGCGTGTGAATGTCCTTTGAATTGCAAAGGACATTCAAGCCTCTAGCATTTAGATATCACGTTTATCTGCAGGCCCATGATAACACGTAGAAATAAATTCTATATAAGAGGGGCCCAGAGTCCCAAGGGTCCCATGTTTGATGCTATGATCCCATGATAACCAGGGAAAAGGAGCAATTATTTTCTCAGATGCTCCAGGTGGAACAGGAAAGACACTCTTCATCAACCTTTTGCTAGCCCATATAAGAAAATACGGTAACATTGCACTAGCGGTAGCATCTTCTGGAATTGCGTCCGCACTTTTAATAGGTGGAAGAACTGCACATTCAGCCTTGAAGCTTCCACTGAACTTGGCTAACGTCGAAATCCCCCATGCAGCATTAGCGAAACCTTTGTTCGAGCTGAAGTACTTAGACGTTGCAAACTAATGGTATGGGACGAGTGTACCATGTCTCACAACCATGCCTTTGAAGCGCTGATCCTTAAGTACCCTTAGAGATCTCAGAAAGTCATGATTTGATGGGAGGTTTGCTCGTTCTGCTGGCCGGTGATTTTAGGCAAACTTTGTCAGTTATTCAACGTGGTACGTCCGCTGACGAGATCAAAGCCAGTCTGAAAAATTCTGTGTTATGGAGTCACATCGAGAAATGCCATTTGACGCAGAACATGCGGGTTCATCTTCACAATGATCACAATGCTGGCCAGTTTCCAGCTGATCTGATAAAAATCGGCGAAGGAACCATCAACACAGACGAGAGGCAGAGAATCGTATTTCCTGAAAACTTTGGGCAGTTGGTTTCTTCAACTGATGAGCTAATTTCAAAGGTTTTCCCCGATATTGCTGAAAACTACAATAATGCTGATTGGTTGTGAAACAGAGCTGGTCTCGCCCGGAAAAATGACACTGTTAATAAAGTTAACAAAGTTATCCTCAACCTGATTCCTGGAGAAACAAACACCTATTTATCATACGAATCTGTCCTTGAAGAGGATCAAGCTTGGCTTGCTCCCGCGTTTCGAGCGGCAATAATCAACACTCCTGAGGATAAAGCTGTAAATATAGTGTATAAGTCTATTTTTGAATCAGTTGAAACGTATTCCTGAATGATGATTAGAGTTTATCAACATTTAACGAAAAAACTTTTATCAAAAAAAGAAAAAAAATACACCAAGAAAAACAAACTAAATCGATCAACTCCTCATGGTATTTCCGCTCAACCCTCCTGGGTTACGCTAAGAACCTCAAAAATTTCATTTTACCCAATACTACGGACGGGTAATCACGGTTAAATCTGTTTCAAATATTGACTCATCTGCTTCGAAACTTCAATTTGTTTCAAGATCGCGGAAATTATAAAGACTTCACTATATTAAAGTGAATGGTTATCTGGTAGTAATGGGAAAAATTTGTGATAAATGGCAGTGGACATGCCATAAGGAAAAATCTGTCGTTCCACATCGTCCTTATCAGTCCTTATGGACTGTGTCGAACGCCTTATGGCCGTCCACATAGGTTTCATATGGCCATGTTCCACATTGGCCACATGGAATTTCCATATGGACGGCCACATGGATTTTGACTAGGGTGGGGCAATCTCATCATACTTATAGCAAAACACTTGGCTTTTACCTGCAAGTTGCACAGTCTCACCTTTAAGCATTTAACACAACCAAAAAAAAAACATTAAAATTCTTCAAATTTAAATTTTGATTGCTGCTCTATTTTGCATTTCATTTTGATAGTCATATTGTTCTGATTTTTAATACCATTATACTTTGAAAATTGTGTTGATCAACATTGTGAAATTTAAAGTTTGATTGCTGCTCTATTTTGGATTCCAATATGCTAGTTTTTGTTCTCATTTTACCTACCATTTGAAAGTGGTGTTGATCAACATTATGATATTTTTAATTTTGATTGCTGATCTATTTTTCATTCAGTTTTGATAGTTTTTCTCATTTTAAAGACCATTATACTTTGAAAATGGTGTTGATCAACATTTTGAAATTTAAATTTTGATTGCTTCTCTATTTAGCATTCCAATTTGCTAGTTTTTGTTCTGATTTTACCTACCATTTGAACATGGTGTTGATCAAAATTATATTTTTAATTTTGATTGATGCTCTATTTGGTAATTCAGTGTCGATAGTTTTTCTCATTTTAAAGACCATTATACTTTGAAAATGGTGTTGATCAACATTGTGATATTTAAATTTTGATTGCTGCTCTATTTTGCATTTCATTTTGATAGTCAGATTGTTCTGATTTTAAATACCATTATGCTTTGAAATTGGTGTTGATCAAAAAAAACGTTGTGAACTTTTAAGTGTTGATTGATACTCGATTTTCTATTCCATCTTTATTGTCTTTGTTCTGATTTTAAATGCAATGATACTTTGAAAATGCTGATGATCATTGCTCATTTAATTAACATTTCCAACAGCAACCTATCTATCCTTTATCCTTGTTCATGTATGCAAAATTGTGGTGGGAATCTGGTATGTGGTCAGTCGTTGACTAGTTAATACAGGTTGATTAATAAGATGTTCAGTGGAAAGTACTAAGGAGTAGGCAAGGGAGTTTTGGAGAGGGCAGGGGGTATTCATTGGAGTAGGCAGGGGAGTTTCAGTGGGGAAGGCAAGGGAGTTTCAGTGAAGTAGGCAGGTGAGTTTCAGTGGGGTAGGCAAGGGAGTTTCAGCGTAGTAGGCAGGTGAGTTTCAGTTGGGTAGGCAAAGGAGTTTCAGTGTAGTAGGCAGGGGAGTTTCAGTGGAGAGAGCAAGGGAGAGCCAGCTCATTAGGCTGCAAGGGTGTGCCAGCCCACTATATTAACAAGGATCTGTGCCAGTGCAGTCGCAAGGCATTATATTGCACTGCTTCTCTGCTGTCATCCCACTTCCAAACTCCATTGGTTTTGTTTCAATTTCAGTGCAGTTTCAGCAGAGAAGCAAGGCAGAGTGATTCAAGGGTGTTTCAGCCAGGGGCGGATTCAGCATCAAATTTGGGGGGGGGTCATGACCTGGGTCCGGGGAGTACCCCCCCCCTCCACCGAAAGAGAGAGGGGCGTTCTCCCGTGTAAATTTTTTTTAAATACCCATTTTCACGCATTTTGGAGCCTAAAATGTCATTTGTATTCTTAACAACTAATGAAATTGAACAATTTTAGGCATTTAAGTTTAACAAGTTGGATGGAGAAGAAATTTAAGTTTAACAATGGAGAAGAAATAAATAGCCAACTTGAAGTTTAGAATAATTATAAAATATTTTGTTTCATACAACAGAAAATGAGAATAAATTTCATTGGAAAAGGTTTACAGTGGTGATAAGCACATACATAAAAGTTAAAAACTATCTGTTTAATTAGGGGATTACTAAAAAGTTTGAGTTAAGTGCTAATATTGCTGTACGGTATCATCAGTATCATGTAACAGAAGAATTTATAGAAAGCCAACTCAGGATCAGTTTTTCAAATTACGAAAGTGGGAAAATCCAGAAAATAATTGCATACAAAAATGTTTAAAAAAACCGACAGCTGAGGTCATTTGCGCCATTTAGAAAATCCATACTCCCTAATGCCTAACGAGTTGGGACACAGCTCATTTTATTTTTGAGCTTCTTTTTACGGTAGGGAGTGCTACTCTCTACGATAAATGCAACTTAAACTTCTCTCACGTTTGGCACTTGTAGCCATGCATTTGCATATATACTCCCTTTAGTCCTTTACAAGGAAACAAAAACTATTAAACTAATAAAAATTAAAAATGTTTGATAAAATTTGGGGGGGGGTCATGACCCCTGTGACCCCCCCCCCTGAATCCGCCACTGGTTTCAGCCCTGTTTCAGTTTGGTTTCAAGGGAGAAATTTTTACTTGAGATGTCAACTATATCTAATTAGCGGCGTGTATAAGACTTCATGAATATGAGTAACCTTGTCGTTGAAATTGTGACAGGGTTAAAAGAATGAAAAGAAGGAAGTGCATTTTTTGTTTTTGAAATTGTCCCGCCAATGTAATACACATATCTGCCACCAGCGGCAGCACCACTTGTGTAGCTTGCCAAGATTAATAAAGCAGTCATTTGTTCCTGCCTAAAGTCGGCCGTTTTTCTACGAAGTCCCTCCGTAAATTATTGTAAAGTGCGTTGTGTATTAACCTTTCCCGCTAACAGGTTATGGGCCCAGCGGGTTATTTATACTACACTGGTAATTTTGAGGGATAATAACAGCGTCTTCACGGCGTAGACCTGAAATATCGTGTGAAATTCAGTGGTGTGCGCCGGCTTGGCGGGATAAAAGACTCGAAATGGCGGACAATGATGCAGCGAGTGTAGAATTGCAACGATGTCCAAAATTAAATGGAGAGAATTACTTTACGTGGGTGATTCGCATGAGGGGGCTTCTATTAAAAGCCCAGTTCTGGGATTCAGTGGAAGGGTATGTGGAAACATACGAGACGAACAGTAATGGTGAGTCAACAATAATTCCCCCTTCACGAAATGAAATTCAACGAAGGAAGAAGTGCGAAGGAGTAGCAATGGGCATACTCCTAAACAACGTTGAAGATGACTTTCTGGACGACATAGCAGTTTGTGACACCCCAAGTGATGCTTGGAAAACCTTAGAGGAAATCTGCACGGATTACGGTCTGTTACAACAGTTAATGTTCCTGAGGGAATTAGTGAATGTGAGTCTAGGTGACTTATCAGTTCAGAAATACGTCGCTAAAATTGTGGAAATCCATAAAAAGGTGAGAAAATGTGGAATTGAAATAACGGATAACCTGTTGTCACTTATCTACCTAATGGGACTGCCTAAGGAGTATGAAGGTTTGATAAGAAGTTTAGAAAAAGAAGAGGAACAGTTGACGACGAAGAAAGTGAAAGCCAAGCTACTCCTGGAAGAGAAAAGGATTAGTGAAACGAACGGTAGCGCTAGTAGCGAAAGGAAATTACTCAAGACCGAGCAGAAGCCTACAGAATATGTGAAGTCTGCCTTTGGGAGGAAAAAGGGACAAAAGAAGAAACCATCCGAGACTGAACAGGCAGGTAAACCCAAGACTTGTTTCGTTTGTGGTGAGGAAGGTCATGTATCCTTTGTATGCCCCATCGTTAAGAAGGCAAAGGAGGCTAGCGGATTCACCAAAGGGCAAGAAAAGGGTAAAGCAGTGGTGGTGACAAGGGAGTACCAACTACTGCATGTACGATTTCACGTTTTCCCGGCGAATTGCATTGATGAACTCTTCTCGGGCTCTACACCGGGTGAGTGAATGTAATGTTGCCGACGTTTCGGGTAGCGACTCGTTACCCATCCTCAAGGCAAATGTCACGTAACTAAACCGTCCGTTGGTTTTATACGGACGCTGGCGGTGGGGGATTGGTCGAGCCCCGATTGTTGAGCTGGAGGACCGTTGAACTTTGGCCGTTGACCGTTGGCCTCGCTCTGTCAACCTGTATTCTCTTTAGGATTCTATTCCATGAGCTACTGATGGTATAGCCCGAATCCCGATTTACGTTCCTCCTCTCCATTCTTATTTCTAACGCTTCCTTTGTCAAGCGATCCCAAAATTTGTCCGTGCGCCAGATAACCCTCGTATCGTCCCATTTAATGCGATGGTCTAGACTGAGGCTATGTTCAACTATCGCTGATTTCTCCGGCTGTCCGAGTCGAAAATGTCTTCGATGTTCCTTCAGTCGAGTGGAAATCGTTCGACCTGTCTCTCCCACATAGACCTCGCCACATTCACAAGGTATTTTGTAGACCCCCGGAGTCATGAGGCCGACTGGGTCCTTCGCTCTGACGAGACGATCCCTTAAATTGGGCAATGGTCTGTGAATGGTGTCGATGTTAAACCTCTTCAAAACCCTCGAAATTTTTCCAGATATCGTAGAAACATATGGCAAAACGGCTCTGGCTGTCGGTTTGGTGTGTTCATTCTCTGTAACTGAAACCCTTGAAAAGTTAGAGGACCTCTTGAGAGCCAAGGAAATTTGCCGCTCACTATATCCATTCTGTCGGAAGGTTTTTCTGATGTGGTCTAATTCCATAGGAAGATTTTCTTCGTCGGAAATAGCCTTTGCGCGATGTATTAGTGTGGAGAGGACCGCGCTGCGTTGAGAGGGGTGATGATGACTGAGGCCGTTCAGGTAGAGATCCGTATGCGTCGGTTTACGGTAAACGCTGTGTCCAAGTTTGCCATTTTCCTTCCGGTGGATAAGGACATCGAGAAAGGCTATCATATTGTTCTTCTCCGTTTCCATTGTAAATTGGATATTGGGATGCTGGTTGTTCATATGCTCCAAGAACGATGCAAGAGTGTCCGGTCCATGAGGCCATATGATGAACGTGTCATCCACGTATCTATAAAAGCACTTGGGTCTTAACGGAGCAGTAGTAAGGGCTCTTTCCTCGAAATCCTGCATGTAAAAATTCGCAATGGCCGGTGACAAAGGGGATCCCATCGCAACTCCGTCGGCCATTTCATAGAATACACCGTCATACTTGAAGAATGTGGACGTTAATGCATGGTGGAATAGCTTCAACGTTCCGCTGTCAAATTTTTCTTCCAGCAGCTTGAAGGTATCGGAGAGTGGAACACGGGTAAAAAGGGAAACAACGTCAAAACTAACCAAAATGTCTGTTGGTTCTACCCGAAGGTTAGTCAAAATACCCACGAATTCAGAAGAGTTCTTAATATGGTGTTCACAGACACCCACATAAGGTGACAAAATTCCTGTAAGGTATTTGGCTAGGCTGTAAGTAGGAGATCCGATGGCACTCACAATGGGTCGTAAAGGAACACCTTCCTTGTGTATTTTCGGAAGCCCGTAGAGTCTAGGAGGTGCTGGTGCCTGTGGGTAGATATTCTTAAACGTTTCTTCCCGGACGCCTGACTTTTTAATTAAAGAAACCGTCTTCCTCGCTATAGTCTCCGTGGGATCACAATTTAACTTCCGGTACGCTCGATCCTTAAGTATTTCACAGATCTTATGGTGGTAATCTGAAGATCTCAAAATGACAGTAGCGTTTCCCTTATCTGCGGGTAAAATTTTAATCGCCTTGTTGTCACGCAGGGCTCGAAGTGCGGACCTCTCTTCCCTTGAAATATTCGATTTTGGGACCACGGACTTCTTCAGAATCATGGAAACTTCGTCCCTTGCCTCCTCCGCCAAATCTCTTGGGAGCTTCCGAATCGCCTGTTCCACTCCACCAATAAATTCCACGTACGGAATGGATCTAGGTGTTGGCGTAAAATTCAGTCCCTTTGAAAGGACGGATAAGGTAGGTTGGTCAAACTTCTCACATGTCAGGTTGATCACTAACCGTTTGCGGTCCAAGGGAACGACAGAAGATTTAGAAGAAGGGAGCCGTTCATACTTGCACTTCTGTCTTTCTGTTTCACTTCTCAAAAGGACTTCACCCATGGCTGAAGTAATGATGTCAATGTAATTCCAATCCAAAGGTGAGAGTAAGTTTGCAAGGCGAAGATGGAGGGATAGCAAACTCCTGGCGTTGACATCAAGCAATCTTCTTTTGTCATGAATCCTCTCACGAATCAAAGCCATACTCGTCCGTCTTAGGATTCGGTTCACAGCTGGTGATTTCACAGATGACCTTACTCGAGCAAAGGTAGGGATAGTATCCTCGTCGCGACATCTTAAAAGAAAGGCAAGAGAGCTGAGGAGTCTTGCCTTCTCCTTTCGCAGTCTTTCTAACTTGCGTATACTGCGGTGTACTTCCTCCCCGTAGAGGTTTGTGAAGTAAGATTTCACGTTTTCCCGGCGAATTGCATTGATGAACTCTTCTCGGGCTCTACACCGGGTGAGTGAATGTAATGTTGCCGACGTTTCGGGTAGCGACTCGTTACCCATCCTCAAGGCAACGGTACAAATGGTTTTATATACACACTCCAAGGTTTATAAACGATTGAACAAGACAGTAAAATTAAACAAAACTGCCCTACTGCTCACCTCCAAATCAACACCACGGACCTCGGTCTTCGAGTGATGCCCAGAATCCACACCCATTGAATTCTTGACTCCTTCACCCTCCTCTGACTTTACAGGAATCTGGAGCAGTTACCAAAGTTAACTTGTTAACTTCTGTTTATGAACAAATTTAAAGTGGGCTTGATATTTACAAGAATAATTATGAGAAAAATTTCACTGAGATCTTCATATTCAAAAAATACATAGCAACTAAGTTTGACATATGCACATGCCAATGATCTATCAGACATGAACAAGACTTTAATGCATCATAAATAGGGGTTGTAAAACTTGAAGTAGTTCAAAGCATTTTCAACTGATGTTTTTGTCAATTGTTCAACTCACAATTCTTAATGACTTCATCCTCATGTACATAATAGAATGCCAGGCACCAAATTAAAGGTGTGTGACAGGAGGTGAATCTCCATCAAGCATGCTGCAGAAGCTATCAAGCTTCAAGAGAGGCCCTCTGTACACAGCAAAACAAAATAATAATTGAGTAGAATGTGCATATTTCATTTACTGCAACCCAAGGAAGATATGCACAGCTCAAGGAATGAATCACAGCAGAGACTGTGCGTCTTCACCTTCATTATCAACTAACCTCGAGCGATTCACTCCCTTCATCAACTGACTGCAATGAAGGAAATCTCGCATCTGCATCACTCCAACGATTCTCATCACCATAAGGAACTTCAGATTTACACGTAGTCATCTCTTCACTCTTAATCTGGGAAGAGGTGAGGACAACAATACAAGTTCAGGTGAGGGAAATCTAATCGTCATCATATCATACCAATTTCGCAGTAGCAAGACAGCCTTCCCACTCACTAAACACTGATTCCTATAAAACACCATAAAGTACCACTAAGTCCACTGTCTAATTACTTGCTGTCGCTTTAAAATGCAACATTCATACTAACAAAATTATGCTTTGTTTCCGGCGAAGATTTGAAATAAGAGTGCATGAAATCCCTATAGCAATATTTCCAATAGGTACATACATCAGACAAAACTTGAATATCCTCTTCCAATAAGTTTTTAATGATGCAAACATTAGTTAACCAAATTCAGGTAAACTTATTCGTACATATACACTTTTTAATTCAATATTTACATTCTGAATTAATATACCTACTTCACAGGGGATTTGGTATATCTTGGGATTATACACATTCAGAAAATAAATATTAAAGAATCCTGCAAATAATGACGTTGTCTAAAGACGTTAGAGGAGACACAATAGGAGAACATCACTGACCACAAATTCACTGATTTTACCTCACATGAAGAGATGGACCTTTGAGATGGCAATAACAAGGAATTCGATGATTCAGTGACAATTCCATTGCCACAGGTTTCTTCGCAAGATAAAACGTCACTCGTTCCCAAAAGATTCTTCTGCTGATTCTACAAAGGGAAAGAGACACACAATTTAGGCGCTTTGTCACAGTATAGTGACAGAGTACTGTCCACTAGTAGAGTGCCCACTGTCCTACAAACCGTTCTTTGCATGCTTAACTTAACACAAGTGAAGAGTGATATCTAGATAAGTCAATACACATTTGCAATCTCAGAAGGATAAATATTTGAAGTTCATTACAGTTAATCTCACATTTACAGAATAGAGTAATGCATTTGGAACTAAGAATAAGATGACTTCAACTTACACTAAGTTGAAGATTTTCCTCAATAAATTTCCATGCCAACATCCCATTGTCCGCCATCATTTCGAAAGTGTCAAGTTTAGGCTGACCAATTGCCAAACACAGTCGGCATAAGAGATCGTTGTCCTTACTACTCATTTTATTTAACAGCTAAGACCTTAACATTGCCGTTTTTATAGGATGGGCCAAAAATAATGACACCATGTCCACCGGCCTTAACATCAAACACTTAGAATTTGAACAGACTGTTTTTACGTGTCCGCTATTCTAATTACAGGAGCACTACAAAATCTACATGAAGTGATTTAGCAAAGAAATCTCCCAGTTGTGCCACGATGCTGCATGGGCGAAGCATAATTACGAGTGGCTGAACACTCAAAATAGACAATTTGTGGCTTAATGGCTGCAGATACGTCCAAAAATGCTATTTTTTGCCCAAAAGGGTCGCAACTCGGCAAAATCCATGGATAACCGCTGTAATTATATGACTTTTTTCCATTTTCAGCCCCCCTCCCCATAAATGGCCATGGCACGAGGGTCTACGGTTGACCTAGAGGTCCCAAATTTTTCTGGCCTCATTTTGAGTCACTTTGACAACTTTTTCCAGTGGGCCAACTTTCTCCGCAAAAAATCAACTTTTCCCATCCACCCGATAGGGAGGGCTTGTTTTTGGGGGCCGAAAATGGTCCTGGTGAGAAGATTAGTGGATTTTAGTATATTGGATAGGTTAGCTGGCAGGGCATTTGAAAGTGAAGGAGGGCGGGGTAGGAAATATACAGGTAGTGGAAAGAAGGTGGTGCATAGCAACAGGCTGTGGGTAGCCTTTGTAGAGGGAAATTTTGCCTTGGGGGAGTGCTTAATGATTTTATTGTCAAGAAGGTTTTCTGGGTAGCCATGCTGGAGGTGATGAAGGTTGGTGAGGAAGTTATTTGGGATTCGACATTATTACAGATGCGGTGGCCAAAAATGGAGCGGGAATATGGGAGGGAGTACTGGTGTGTGAGGGATGGCATCTGCTCTAATTAAGATACTGCTGCTTGTTGGTGGGTTTTGTATGGACTAAGGGTTTGCAATCCCGCTTTTGAAATCGGACTTTATTTCATGAGAGAAGACAAATTACATAACCCACCTGGTCATACTGATTGCACAGGAAGCTTACCTAATTATTACTATAGCACTAAAGTAAACGCCCATTATACATGATTTATGTGGTTTTATAGGCATGTGATTTCAGGGAAAAAATCTGGTGCAGTTTGTAGCATTCTCTTTTCACTGATCAACAGATATACTATTGTATATCAGTTCATATGTATTCCCAATTAAACAGATACACCATCTGAACTGTCCTCCAACACCTCAGCTGATGACCAAATCCACTAATTTTGCTTTTAGCAGTGCTACTGGATGGCTAGTAATATAGCAAAATAGTTATGCCAGAGAATATAAATGTGTTGTTGAACTCTTATGCCCTGCAGCCTTTAACAATTTCATTTGAGGACCCTTCCTACCATAAGATTTCAATAATCTTATGGTAACACTTGGCAATAATAAGTTCCTTTGGTAAATTCTTTGTTGTTTCATTTACACAATAGATACAGGGCATAAGTATCTGAGTATTCAAACTCCAGGCTCTCAGGTATCAGAAGCTTGACAGAAATTTGTTAGCGAGAAAAGACATTTTTCACGGGTGGATGAGGAAAAAGCATTACTTATTGCGATTTTGTATTATTGAATGAAAATCAGATAGCTCCCAAGAAACAAATATGCTATTTATAGTTAAATTTATCAATATAATGGAGTGCAAGAAGACTAGGAATGACATCTGGCATTATTACTGTTAAGTCTCTCCAGCCTTAGCTCAATGACTCTTGTGAGCAGAAAAATTCATACAAGTTGGGCTGTCATCATATTTTTTTCAGCACATGAAAATTAAGCATATTTCAATCATTCTATATGAAAATGCTCCAAAAGGGCTTGTCATAGTAACGTTGAGAGTGCAGAGCAAATTTCACAGCTACCATCCCCTTCAGCACCTTCTACCAGTTCCCTTTTCCCGATTACAAACCCACAACCAAAGGAATTTCTCAAGGCATTTCCTCGGGATCCATAACACAGATGACAATAAAATGATCAATTCCCATCTTTTGCAAATGAAAGCCAATTGAGGCATCTATAAGGGAATACTTAAGCTGATTGTGTCCCAGTATCTGCCTTTCAGCCTTGAAGAGCAACCACTACTAAGACGTTCCTCTACTTGTTGAATGCTAATTACCAACTGCCCTTGAGAAAAACGTTGGCAAGTAATGACTTAGAACTTCTCTATACAAAAACGGCAAATTAACTGAGACACTCAAAAATGCTAATTTAAATCAGTTATTGTAGATAGGTGGACATATAATCAAAATGACAGAATTATGTGGCAGTAACTGCGGATTTTATATCTGAATAAAAAATATTATATGATCTGTGGATTGCATTCGATTTATGGAGAAGAACACAGCAAATAACATTTCAGAGGAGATTCTGAATAAAATAAAACAATTGAAACTAGCTGGAAAAGTAGTGGCATTGATTTCTGACAATGCTGTAAATTTGTTATCCACTGCAGACATATACTAGACCCATATGAATTCGAAAACCTGCAAAATAGAGTAAAGAAGGTGACAGTACTTCAAGAGATGTTACACTGCCCATCAAAAATATACACCTTTGTATTCTCCACAAGTCCATGGGTTTAATCTGAAGCAGAAGGTACCTACTATGTTGAATCCTGCGTACCTAATGTTAAATTCAGTATTGAGAGATAAAGACCTCTCCTGTCAGTTGTTGCTAATAAGAACTGAACTTACTCTGGCACAAAAAAATTTGAAATAATGGAGAAACTATGTGAAATGTCATTACCTTTTCATGAGGTAATATTAGAACTCAGTACAGAAAAACGAGTGACAGTAACCAAACTGCTACCCCTCAGCCATGGAATAAGGAGATATCTACAATCATTGAATTTTGATATACAAAAGGAGGAGGTCACAAAGTTTTCATCCAAATGTTGTAGCAAGATGCAGAAGAAGTTATTGAACATTGAAGGCAAGTCACTATTAGCAGAGATAACCATGCGACACCAAGGATTCGATATGGTGGGTTATGACAATCATGCTATCATTGATAATACAAAAAGTAATCCAGTTGGAAGAGCAGGAGGTGTTTCTCTAGCCTGTGTAGCTGTAGGTCCTAGCCAGGAATTGATTATGGAAATTTTTCCTTCTTTCGGAAATGGTGTTCTCCAAGGCCAGACGCATCTTACTGGAAAGAAGGCGAAGCCTCAGAGCTAATAAGCTCTCAAATTGTTATTTTTAAATGTCACCTGAAATAAGATGATTGTATAAGTAATTCTAAACAGTTGTTTTTAACCCTTTCACTCTCCGGAAACCTGCTCAACACATGCAATGGAAAAGTGAAAGCCCTACAGTGAGAACGAAAAGGTAAGTTCACAGCAGCCTACCGCGCAATCATACTAGGTAAGTTCACAGCCGAAAAGGGTTAATACATAGATGTTTCAATTCAGCATTTTAGACTTCCTCTTGACCATTGAATATTTTTGAAGATTTTATAAAAACAAGGGAAATATACACCCTTTGTTGAACACAGTAGTATGGGAAACTAAATCATTAGCAATGCCCAGTTCTACAGAAACAAATTACTCAGTTCTTGACTGATATTTATTAAATTTTTAGCATGCCCAACTTCATAATTATGTGCTGTTGTATACATAGTCACTGCAAAGATGAAATGACACAATACTATAAGTAACGATATAATAGTATCTGGAAAAGCTAATCCGTAATAATAAATTTTCCCAAAACATTTATCTTATCGATGTCAAAATATCAAGAACCAATCCTGTCAAAAATTCCTATTAATGACTCTCAGTCTTGAAATATACCTAAATTACATGTTAAATTTGGCACCCAAATTATTTGAATTGAACAATCGGGATTTAAATCACTGACGAATCAATCAATTCTTCATTCTCATTCTTCATTGGGAATACAATATATACCATGACTCTCCGCTCAAATAATACAGTTAGAACAATTTCAATGAAGATCATGATTCAATTAATTTGGTTCATGCCAACAAGTTGTGAATTTTGAACGATTCAGTCATTAACAACACAGCTCTACTATAGCTCAGATATTATGTTGTTCCAATAATATTCCAGGTTCTCAGGGCCAAAATTTTCATTTTTCCATGTTAAAATATGCAGGGATACAAAACCGGTGCTTCAACCATAGGGAATAATGCAAGCATAGAGAACACAAGCATAGAGAAAAATTGGAAAAATAAAAGTTCTCTAGGAAGAAAATTGACATAATAATTATTAGCTTAGTTACATGAGTAAATGTAGTTTCTGAAGACTATTATTGAACATTAGAGAGGAATTGAACTGAACATTAGAAAGCATTGTGAATAATTATTAGACAATTGGGCTGTTTACAATATTTTTTTAATTGCCTAATCTGATTGTTTGTGAAATAAAAAGACCCATAATTATCCGAATTTTGATTTGTCAATTATTGCTCAAGTTATCAGTGGTAAAGACGTGTTTCCAAAGAGGATGTTTTTCACCCTTTTGGAAAAGTGGGTGTGGTTAAACCACTGATGTCATTGACTTCGTCCAATCACAACTGAGCCCGCATATCTACTTCGCCTTATCGCAATGGGGGAACACAGCCTCAGCCAACTGGAGCTGTTGTGACAGTATCTGTGCAAGCAAACATTCGGAGAACCCCCTTCACTCCCTTCCCCTACACCAAAAGCAGTCAAGGATGGGAGGAATATAACGTCAATGATATCAAAGTAGCTTCTTTGGTGGGCATTACCTTTTACTTATTTTAATTTTAATTTATGAGCAAATGATTGTGTTTAGAAGATTAATTCACTAAAATTCATTTTTCGTTTCCATCTAACGACTTTGTGCACAAAATTGCATTTTTGGTTCCGAGTAAATGCCCCCATTGCATTACACCATAGGAAAGGCTATAATGAAACAAACTTTTAAAATGTAACATAAATGTGGATTATTTTAATTCTGTCCTCACCTTAGAATCAAGGCTGAAGTCCACTGTAACAGGCTGATTGCTGTGGTCTTTGTCAATATTCTTGATTGCGTCATGGTGGAGTGGATCCTCATCAGGATCATGTTCTTCTGAATTTACAGGAATCTGAATGGGTATAAAAGACATAAGAAGCATGAAAACTTATTTAAAAAACTTAATTTAAATTTCAAATGATTTTGTAACAAGATTGGAATTTAATTGTGGTGACCTTGCATTGTAATTTTATGATATAGCACCACCTCAATAGGTATTGGTGGATGCTAGCCCTGTATAAATGGGGATGTAACATAATGATTACAATGAAAAAGCCCTAGAGAGGTAAAGTATAACCATAAAAAATTGACAATTGTTGATAAAATTTATTCTCAAGTGAGAATGAAGTTCATACAATTGTGTGGACTGGTGAAATACATCACCATTTTCTTTAGTGCAAGAAGCTTGCTATATTTACTAAGGGATTAAGGTTTTGTGACAAGATCAAACATGATTTGTGTTGATTTAAGCAGTTGTTGATTAGAGTAACAAGAATAGTGGAACCAAAGCTGCTTCAGGAGCTAGCAATGTTGAAAGGTCATGAAGGCCTTTTGGATGCAGGATACAGTTTGGATGAAAAATGAAATAGGATGTAAACAATTTGTGCAGATCGTGCCATGACTGTCACTCATTGGTTTGGTGTGATCGACCGGAAACAATGATGTAACCAGAATCAGAAACAACAAACCAAATCCATGTGAAGAAAAAGTGTAGATGTTTAATGCTTTGTTGGGACAATTAGTGAGGAGTGCTTAATTTGAACTTTTGCCAATTAGAAGAAAAAGTGATGAAGTCCAATACTGCTGAAAACCTGCTTTATAAATAAAAGTTAACTGTTGCTAAAATGTTATTATAAAACAATTGGCTTCAATGAAAAAGGGGTTAAAATATTTTGATTGATTTTTATAGGATTCATCATTTTTCTGCACATTGGTATCGTGGAAATGGATCAGTAAATAAAGAAATAAATACACAATGAAAATATTAATATTGTCAGCAAAACTACACAATTGACAAATGGGTTATGTTAACAACTTGCCCTGCCCAATCAACACATAGGAGTCCTATATGATCTCATAAAGAGGTCTTAGGAATTTGTAGGAGTCTTACGAGACACTCCTAAAGACCTCACGAAGAGATACTTATGACGTCAGATGCAACACTATAGGAGTCTTTTACGAGGTCCTTTAAGAGCCTCCTAATGAGCTCCTACATGAATTCTCATATGATCTGTACAAGACTTCCCCACGATTGTGGTGCCACCTAGTGTGTAATGGCAGAACTACGATACGAGCTACTATGAATGAGTGGTGCCACCTAGTGGGTTTTGAACGAACTACGAACGAGTATGACACCTATTGGGTTATGGTAGAACTATGAACTAGTGGTGTCACCTAGTTTGCAATCCTAGAATTACGAATGATCCGATTCAAATATTCAGTCCAGTAATTTTACAAAAGTCTACAAATATTTGAAACATAACTGAAAAAAAACCTGTGATTGAAAATTATAGACATTAGAACATTTTTTGAGAATCTGATTTCACTAGCAAATTCCACAAACTGCATAGTGGTTGAGCTGTAGCTGAAAGTGCACATACCATTAGATTATTCAAATTCTAATAGGAAGAGGATCAAGGTGATGGGAATTACTTCAGTAAGAACAGTTCATAAGATCAAAACATCCATATAATAGAGACCTAGCTCTTACTTAAATACAGAGTTTATGAAGCAATAATACATAAATAATATCTTAGCACTTGAAAATTGGCTTGAAAAACATCATTAAATTATGAGAGTGGAAGACTATTAAAAATTAAACTTCTTCATTGTCAATCCTCATCTTTTCTGCATATTTAATGCGATCCCCTGCATGTTGCAGCCACTGTTTAGCCACCCTCTCCAGGCTGGCGATTGTGGTCATTGGGTTGGACTGCAGAACGGTGGCTGGAAAACACACATTTAAAAAAATGTTTTGTAGGAAATTACTACTTAATCTTTTCTTAGCAATATCTGATTTAAGATGTAAAAAGAAAAGGTAGACACAAATCATATGAAATGCTGGCACTAACAAGGAGACATCGCGAGAGTGATGTTCGGTATCCGAATGCCGATGTTATTTTCTGAAACTATACAGGAAATGTAGAAAAAGTGTCACGGCTTTCTCTCCCATAGGCCCGGGTTCGAGAGATAAATGCCAGTAAAGATTTTGCGCGGAATGACTATCTGCGAGTACGGGAGTAATTACTAACATCTGGCGTGGCCGAGTCCGTTGAGGCGCTCGGTCGTTGGTTTTTGCCCCGGGCGCCCTGGGTTCGAGTCCCGGTGAAGTCAATTTTTTTTTCTTTCTTATAATTTAAGGAATAAATGATACAACCCATCCCCATTCATTGAAGTCAGTTACATTAGTATTTTTTCTATTTTCAACTCATTTAATGGATTTTTAATGGACCGAGGACTTACGACGCGAATTAAGAGATTTTATTTTCCCATTACAGGCTCACATGCCGCCCGACGCATTAGGTTTGGATTTCGAAGATCCGTGAATACTTCTATGAATACCAAGGGCTTCAATTGTTCGCTGGACTACCTCAAGACTGTAAAGAATGAACTAGATGCTTATTACACTGCGACGGTTGCCCTCGTAAATTCCTCGGAACCGCCCTGGAATTTTCACTTTTATCACTTAATTTTTCCTAAAATAGTGAGCATGATATCGGAAGAAAATAGAAGGGCATGTGAAACATATTTAAAATGATTTTCTCACGGAAAAACATATTTTATTGATGTGAATCCTCTATCGTGGGCAACGCACAGCACCAGTGATGTCTTCTTGGGATGGTGACAACACCGATGGAGAAGTGTCATTATCATTGTCTGACAATGAGGATCCGTCACTGAACGACGGACAGACTTCTCGGACACTCTTCATTTAGCTTCCGAGAAATCCCGACACAACGCCGCAGATAGGAGGAAACTGAATAATGCACAAGACTTGCTGCAGGAAACTTAAGCTACGCTTCACTTTGCCTGCACTGATCAAGAGCTGGATTGAAACTGGCAAAATAGACGGCCCAATACAGCTACCACGCGTTGCTGTATGTAGAGAACACCCCTTCCCAGCACTCAAAACGGTGTCTCAAACCGGGATTTTCCGACTCCTACATTCTATTATTCATAATATCATTTCCACCGGGTTTTCCCTCATTAGATTATGTTTAATAAAATATGTTTTTCCGTGAGAAAATCATTTTAAATATGTTTCACATGCCCTTCTATTTTCTTCCGATATCATGCTCACTATTTTAGGAAAAATTAAGTGATAAAAGTGAAAATTCCAGGGCGGTTCCGAGGAATTTACGAGGGCAACCGTCGCAGTGTAATAAGCATCTAGTTCATTCTTTACAGTCTTGAGGTAGTCCAGCGAACAATTGAAGCCCTTGGTATTCATAGAAGTATTCACGGATCTTCGAAATCCAAACCTAATGCGTCGGGCGGCATGTGAGCCTGTAATGGGAAAATAAAATCTCTTAATTCGCGTCGTAAGTCCTCGGTCCATTAAAAATCCATTAAATGAGTTGAAAATAGAAAAAATACTAATGTAACTGACTTCAATGAATGGGGATGGGTTGTATCATTGATTCCTTAAATTATAAGAAAGAAAAAAAAATTGACTTCACCGGGACTCGAACCCAGGGCGCCCGGGGCAAAAACCAACCACCGAGCGCCTCAACGGACTCGGCTACGCCAGATGTTAGTAATTACTCCTGTACTCGCAGATAGTCATTCCGCGCAATATCTTTACTGGCATTTATCTCTCGAACCCGGGCCTATGGGAGAGAAAGCCGTGACACTTTTTCTACATTTCCTGTATAGTTTCAGAAAATAACATCGGCATTTGGATCCCGAACATCACTCTCGCGATGTCTCCTTGTAAGTAAGTCTCTCCATACCTATAAGGATGTAGTTCTGCTCAGGCACAGTCTCTTTTGAGCATCCTCCCTTTTTAGAGCCATGTTGTGGACCCATCCATGCTAAATCATAGGCTAAATTATTTGATAGGAATGATGATAATGTTTTCCTCAGATGGGCTTCACCATTGACTCCACCGATCATTTTCACTTTCAGCTTCTGCAAAGTATCAAAAGTATCTCACGTTATTTGAGTGCCTTGAATGAGCAGTGGAAATTTCCTTAAGGTGGCTCCACCGAATTATGAAGTAGATGTCATTTTTGTGAAAATTTTAGGAAACATCATTTTTTGGCCCTTCTATTGATTGGCAATAAATTAATTTGGCCTTTCCATAGTATATTTCGAGAAAAAAGAAGTTGAAAGTCTGCTATTTTATACGTGGCTATATGGCAGAGCAAGGCTCTTACAGTAAAATTTGCAGATTAATAATTCAAAGACAAATGTCGTTTTGACGAAAAACTAATATAAGATGCGCAATTTTATATAGAATTTAGCACTGTGAAAAAAAGCTCGCCTTACCACACTTGTTTAATTGATATTAATAAATGTTTGCTCGAAAAAAAGCAGAAAAGCCTTAGTTGCATGAAAGTGGCGCTACAGTATGTTGTTATCATTGGCAACGGTACTTGTGATGAAATGTGCTTACCAGCCTATTTACGGACTTCATTTAGGAATATACCTTACCAAGGTCCTTCTTATATTTTTTATGTAATTTAAATATTTCATTGGTTATTGACATGGTGTAATTTTTTCCAATGATTCCAAATGGCAGCAGTGTCATTGTTGCCAAACAAATTTCAAAAATACGAATATTAATAAATTCAAAATAAAGAGTTGTATTTGCAAGGGAATAGTTTAAAACTAAGGAAGAAAATACTAAACCAATTTTAGAATACGTATTAGCGGGATTGAGCATGTATTCTCACTTTGTAAATTAAACGTGGCAACAACACATCAGTCATGTTCCGAGGTCAAAATTAGTTAAAAGAGCTTGTAAAAAATAGAATGCAACTACAACGTGCTATATAATAGCATACTCATAAAATTATTGATCATGCGTTATCACCATATAGATGATTTTCTATATAGGCGTTTTTCTGGATCGGTATTTATTCATTAAATAACATAGCTCTTTTACGGGATTTTGAATCGCGGAGTCACGTTGGAACCTCCTTAATATATCAATCACTGATTTTAAGAAAAAAATGCAATGGTGATATGATGACTTAAAGATAATCAAAAAAGGGAAATCTTCAGTAATAGCGTACTCTTACTATAAATAATTAGAAGAATCACTCACCAATTGCTTCCGGGCTTCCTCTGCATTTTGGAGTTTACCCTCAAATTATTTTTAGCTCCCACATTGCTGTTAAGGGTAAACTTGGAAGTTCATCTAGACTTGTCCTTGTAGTAGAACTCATAATTCCTAGTTCAGGGTCTTCTCTAAGTGCCAGCAGGAAATCCAATTTATTTTCCATGACTTCCTGCTCTCTTTCAATCCTCTCCAGTCTTGAATGCAATTTCTCAATTTCTTTTTTTATCAAGTTAGCCATGTCATTTTCTGAAAGAGTTGATTTTTACTTTAGCGTTCTGATAAATGGAAAATTCAGGCATAAATTTGATTTGTCTGTCACAGTTGGATGAAAAACGAAAAAATCAATACGTACCACCATCAGATCCATTGGCTTCGGATGAAGAAGGCACTATTGCTCTCTGCCTGTCGGTTGCAATGCCTGAGCCAGAATACTAATGAAACAACAATTATAAAATAGTTCATATAAATATGTGAAATTATTTCTCCAATCTAAAGCACAACATCCAGTTCACCTTACCTCGGCTGTTGGTAGAGGTTGAGCTCCTCTGGCACATGAACTTGATATCTGCAAAACTATTATGTAACCCATTAGATTTTGAATTGTAGGCAATAATTATATTATCTTAGAAAGCAAGCACTTTTCAATAGAATTCCAATAGTCCATACCAGTTGCCACTACATGTTCATTTAATTTTGATCCCTTATCAGATGCAGTTTTTAAATTAATTTTTGCAAGGAAAAGTAAATTATTTCAACCATTCAAGCATCCACCTCTTCACAGCGACAAAAAAGTGCAAGTTTCAATAAAGTCAAATTTTCATAATTTTATTACTCTACTGGTGACCACTTTACCTATGGGTATTTCATCATTGATGCCCTATACCTCAGTTGCAATTCGTGGGACTTTGAATGAAGCTGGAGGAGTCGGCAACTCATCTAATGTATCATTTCCTACCCAAAATAGGAATATTAAAGAACATGTACTCCAATAATAGCAAAGGATAAGTTGAGCTGTATTTACAGAAAATTATTCACATTGGACCACAAGCATACCTTCAGTTCCCTGCTCAAAGATATAATCATCAAAATTTTTCCGCTTCACACACCTCTTCCCTTTACTCCCTTGTGAAGCCCATTGGATATGCTCTTCATCTTCAGTACTCAACTCAGCCATTCTGACCTCAACTTCTCTAGCCTCCTTTAGGGTATCTGTAGAAAAGTACATACGCTACTACAACTCCACTTAACTCAATATTCACCAAATTAAAAACCATTCACACCAATATACCATAAGGTCCTAATACTCTGTCATACTTGTCAGCATGCCAGGAAGCATTAGGCTCTAGGTGACGATAAATAGCCACTCTTATCCTTTCATTTCTTGGCCATTTATAGATGCCTTGTTCCTCGTCAATCCAAGAACTTGGAATTGCAGCGCACCAGTTTTCTGCCAATACCACAAAGTAGGACATCTGTAATTAAATGACATGTTGTAATATTACACAAATGTGTGGCAAAACAGATCAATGGATTAATCATTAAACTAACTACTAACCAGATGGCATTAGTTCACACTCCCCGAATAGTATAGCTATGCCCCACCCAACTGCACTAAAAAAATTATTAATGTAATAGTGTGTGCAGCATAGGGAAAAAGCAGTCCTCTGCTCTGTTATATGGTAGGCGCACTGCCTTGGATAAAATTTGGCTAACATTAATGGTTTTATCAGTGCTCGATTTTCCACTAAGGTGAATATCCATGGAAAGAGAATCTAATGGATAAAATAACATGTCTTTTGAGCCCTATAGAACATTGCCAATAATAACAGGAGTACCATTGTTTAGGCCTATGGCTTTTATATACACTATTTCCTTAGTTCTCAAATAACAGCAATTGTTTGCTGGACTCTTGCTGGACAGAACAAAATTTTGAAATCTTATTTTTTCATACACAGAACTCAATCCAGCAACAGCAGTCTTCACAGGTTTCTGCATAATTTGGTACTTAGTAGCCACATAATTGCTACTGCACTGACTTAACCTACACACATGTATTCACACTTAATTTTCACGACTTTCGGGAAATGATTTTAAACCGAAGCAGCTGTAGATATAAACATTTATTAGTATTCCTTCTAAATTCAATTATTTCATTCACTTGACGATCCATACCACATTAAACATGCGTTTCAACATACTATGCGACTTCTCAAAGAAAACAAGTATGACAGCACACGACACGAGAATAGATGGAATTGAGATAGCTTTTGCACAACTTCAACAACACAACTTTAATTTTATTTGTTCTTCGTATTCAATGACCAAAGTTATTTTTAATCCACTCTCGTCCCACAATCAGTAATGTACTTACCTAACTACATTTTCCCGAGAGGAAGTTCTTTTAAATGGTTTCAACACTCGTCACTGCACTGAGGTTAATCAACAATTCCGACGTTTTCATGTTCATATATGCTCTATAGTTGAATTATGTCCTCGTTAGCTCATTCCAAAATGCCGAATAGGGTAATAATATAACATGTCTGAAAGAAGAAAAAGAATTGCCATTACTACTCCAGGCAGGAATCCAATGAAAAACATGGGAAGGGTTATTAAAACAATGACAAATTGATGACTTTTCTTCAACAACACCTATTTTCAATTACGTAAATAATTATACTAGCCGTACCTGAATTCTCGAACATGATCATCGATGATAGGATGATCATCCCATTATCAAATTAAGTTGCCGTGAACACCAATAGCTTAAAATGCAATTTAGCGAGGAGTTTACTCTGACGAACTCCCACATTAGTTTCTCAACATAATTCGCCGCCGCTCTGCTTTGCGATGTTGTTATACCCTTTCCAAACGCCGCGAAATATAAGATGAACGTTGAGCTAAATAAACACCATCGGCACAATTATGAACATACAACACAGTTATTTACTATAATTCACATTAATTTAGGTACGGTACAAAAACCATCGACATACCGACGAAATTAAGCGCGACAATGATGGCAATATTTGGTTATGATCAGTTATCGTAACATGACTGAACACGATCGTGGACTGGTAAATTCAACTCAAAAATGCAAAGTTGTGAGTTATGGAAAAGTATAAATAAACATGTCTATCAATAAACAATGAGCTATTTCCACCAAAATATTTTAGACATGTTCTATGAACATATGCTAAAAATATGTTGAGCACATAACATCAAAATATTTTGAGCATGTCAAGCGTATTCAAAGCAAACCTCGCATTTCTCCGCGCTACGAGTTCTCATCGGATCACTCTCGTGACGTACCTGACGTACCATAGAAATGAGTGTCAAGCCTGTATATCGAGACCAAGGAGGAATATAATATTCGTGATCGAGACTGCCTTGACATATCCCACCCTCTGCAATTAACATATGATATAAGTACTGTATGAACGTTACTCACCTTGGTTTTTAGCTCGATGTACTTTCTGCGAACCAGACAAGGTGCGCGATGCACACGATCGGGTCCAACAAAAGTCCAATCCCATGAAAAACGGGTCGAAACAAAGCCGGATCAGTAGAGTGTACCAAAGCAGGTATAATTTTTTTAAGGAATCCAAATGAATACCAAAGAAGGTTGATCCAAATAAATGTCCCGATTCTGTGAAGATTTCAAAAGCAGGGCGAGAACAAAATGAGTAACGTAAATATATTTCATTGCGAACTAAACATAATAAACAGTAGGTATTAAAAATAAGGAAAAAGAAGTGCATACAAACCAAATTTACCTTGAAATTCAGGACGATGTCCGTGCACGAACACTACTCACACACGCCGTCTGGCCACGTGCCACAATTGGTCTACCAATTTTAGAACAAACCCAGAAAAATTGGGTAAGTTATTCGATTGATAAAATTCAGGCAGGATCAAATAAATCAGCGTCCAAAGAAAGTTCGAAGGAAGCAGTGTCAATGTAAATATAACTGTGCGGATAGTCCAAACGGTTCTCGAGGGTAGAAAACGAGAGAGTGAGGTCCAAAGTACGCTCGAAGTCATCAATTCCGTCAGGGTAATCCAATGAGGTGCAGAGGTCAACACAGGAGAGCAAAGTCCAAACGAAGGAGAGGTCAAAAAATATAAAGAAGCCGAGTCGCAAAAAACACACCGTATCACCGGGAAACACGCGCCAACTGCCAACTGAATGTGTCGTTTCCGTGGTCTACCACCAGGTGGATCAGAAATGAGGTCACACAGCACGAGTCGCGGAGACCTCCTACAGTCGAGTTGAAAAGAGGTCATACAGTAAGAGTCGCGGAGACCTCTAGAAGAGCTCCGACAGTCGAGTCGAAAAGATCTCTCATGTGTGACCTCTTATATGACCTCTTCACGACGCCTGTGTTGACTGGGTGGGTAATAATAATTAGGCCTCCAGGTAAGAGGTTAACTACCATCTCTTGTATTCTATTAATCTGACCTAAATTTTGTCTTTACAGATTATATATTTTCCTATACATATATTTATTGATTATATAATGCACTGTTAGTTAAGCATGAAAATGGTCGTGACTTTTGAATGGTCGTGAAAAGTTTTCTTTCAGCACTTTTGTTTTAGGAAATAATAATTAAAATCATTTACAGGTTAATGGCCCAGAGTGTTGTTCTGTGTGAAACAAGAAAATAGAAATATGCTAACCTGTGATGCATATACAACATAAGAAGTAAAGAAGAGACTAAGTCAATATCAAGACTAGCACATACTGCTGGATATCCTAAATGGGAATTGAAAATTGGAGTCCTCTTCACAGCCAAGATACTTATTGATAATGTGGATGAACCTGAAACCGTAGCAGATCATAAGACTTGCGACAAGGAAAATACAGGAATGGCTTACCAAAAGATGCCAGTCACACCTTCTTTGTAGAACCATTGACATTAGTGAAAAACCACAACCACATTTGGACCTGCAAGTGGGCCAAAGTGATGCATGATACTCTACGAAGCATTTATAAGAGAGATACAATATACAAAAAATCAGAAAGACCAACGATTAAAATGGGAAATATTGCTCGCATTCAAACTAGCTTTTGGGTTAAATAACTCGGGGATGACAATCGGTGAAGATATGATGATGACCAAAATATTGCTGTCCCTCAGAAAAATACAAGCACTTCAGATCTGCTTACGACTAAACTGTGGCTACTGATAAGACATGTAAAAACTTTAAATTTAGATTCCTGAAAGAAGAGAAAAGTAGTATTCCATGACAAGTCTGTGTAAATTGTGGATGGAGAAATTGAGTTATGAAAAACATGTCAAACTAGAAGGAATGAAAACAGAACATGGACTCTAAATTATTGATCCCAGAAATATATATAATAAAAAAAAATTATCCAGAAGTATTGCACTCAGCCATTGAGTGGCATAATAAACTTGGTTATATCAACTTCAGTGATTTGAGAAAAATACCTAACCTCTGCAATGGTGTAAGTGAAAAACTGACTCAATGTGATATCAATAAATACTATGAATTCTGCACTATTGCTAAATTGGTCAGAAACTCTTTAAACTTCCAAAGAACTGTAGCCACCCAAACTCCTCAAATTGTACATACTGATGTGTGTTAAAAGATCTCACCAAAAACAAAGAGCAAAGAAGAATACTTCATGACATGTCTTGATGACTACACCCACTTTC
This sequence comes from Platycnemis pennipes, assembly GCA_933228895.1. NCBI lineage: Eukaryota > Metazoa > Arthropoda > Insecta > Odonata > Platycnemididae > Platycnemis > Platycnemis pennipes. Next base: position 1,326,265 of record CAKOGI010000003.1, on the reverse strand, counting down.
TAAAGTATATTTAATGCAAACTATAGATGAAGTTGAAGAATATTTGAAGAATTATGCCCAAGAAGCTGAAACACATTTCAATTCCAATTTCAAAAAAAGAAACCATTAGATGTGACAATTATCGTTGGTACTGAAGCAGTGAGTTAAAAATTGGTGTAAAGAAAAAGGAATTGTATTGGATTATACTATCAACATACACCTCAATGGAATGGAAAGGCCAAAAGAGTAAATTTCACCCTCATCAACAAAGTAAGAGCTATGCTTCACAAAAACTAACTAAAAAGAATTTAGGGGTTTTGCTGTACTCACAGAAGCATACCCACTGAATAGAAGCCCATCAAGAGCCATCTTTACAACACCTGCAGAATTGTGGTATGGTGTGAAGCCCAACTTGTCCAATATTCAAGAATTTGGATGTTTTGTCTACGCTAAAAAACTTGGCCATCTAAGGAAATTTGATGATAGAAGTGATTTAGGCTTGTTCATCAGTTATGCACGTAATGGATATAGTGTGAGGAACCCCAAGAAGAGAGCAACCTATGTGTAAAGAGATATAGATTAAACAAATGCATTCCTTGAACCAGAAGGAGATGGTACAGCAGAAATCATCATAGAAGTAAATACATATGAGGAACCTTTAGGTAGGCACCAAGGGGTCGACCCTTCTGAGCCCATTGGTCAACCTCCCGATGAAGAAACTGATGAAGAAGAACAAGAATTGAAGTTGAAGAAAACAATTTTGAGAATCAAGAAATAGTTGAAAATGAAACACCAAGAAGTCAAACAAAAAGGCCCTTGAAGTTCAAAGACTATGTCACTGATTTTACTGATGATGAAAATGTAGAAGCTATGCTAACATTTAAAGATGCATGGAACCTGAGGACAAAGAAAGATGGAAAGAAGCCTTACATGAATAAAGGAAACATTTGGAAAGAAACAAGACCTGGAGACTTGTGAATGAAAAGTATGGTGATGAAAAACAAGTAATTACTAGCAGATGGGTTTTCAAGAAGAAAGAAGCTGGCAGATGTTTCGTTCTTTTTGTTTCATTTTTGTCCTAACTTGTATGGTCAGAATGCCAGAGGAGGACGCTTTTTTGGTGGTTGAATTCAAAAAAGGAACTTCTTCGGCTGGGCCATCGGACCCAGTCGGTGAAAGCTAGCGATGTGACTCAGACACAACCCATGTCCGATTTAAGTGCTCCCGGAACAGGGTATAAGCATGGGCCAATATTCATTCCTCCCCCCACTGGGCATTTCCCTACTCAGAAGCCCTCACCGTGAAACAGAGACAAGTACTGTACAGTTATTTATCGTCTGTGAAAGTGTTATATTATGTACCTTTTGTTTCGTTTCAACTCCATGGTGCAAGATGTTTACATGGTTCCAACGCTAGGCAATGTAAACAAACAGATGTGGCTGCTGAGTTCAACAGTTCAATATTGATATTTTCAGACCCTGTTGGTAAACAAGGTAATCTGAGTGAGCTTGCTTCTAATCTTTCAGATTGGTCTGAGTTCAGATTGGTAAACATAGTGTATATCTGCTGCTCAATGCTGTACACAGATGAAATATATAAATACCTTGACACAAGAACTGTTGAACAAGAAGAGGGTCACTCTACATGTCGAAAATCAGAACACAATCAAGATGATAAAATCTGGAAAGATGTCATCAAACAATCATCATATCCAAATAAAACGAATTCAATAAAAAAACGAATTCAATCCTAGGTGGTTCAATTTGAAAGTCTGTCCTTCAGGAGAAGAACTTGTGGATATGTTCACAAAGCCTCTTCAAAGAATCAAGTATCAAAATTCTGAGAGATTCTACTGCAAGAACAGCAAGCAAGATGTTAAAATACCCTACATGTACCGATGACCTTTATAAGTTAAACATTTTTGTGCCACTAAATCACATCTTTATTTCAGCAAATAATTATGTTGATTGTGTCATCAGTGTCATGGAGTCCCATACAAAGATATTTTCATTTTGTTCCCAATTTTTCACCCTTAATTCACTGAGGCTCACTCCCCGGAAACCTACTCGTCACATGCGGCAGAAAAGTGAAAGTGCTACAGTGAGAATGAAAAGGTACGTTCACAGCAGCTTAAGGTGCTATCGTACTAGGTACGTTTACAGGAGCAAAAGGGTGATGGAAGTGTGCCGTTGTAAGAGATTAGATATGTTGCTAAGAACATACTTGTTCATGCCACATATCATTTATAGCTAGGTGTGAAAATTGTCTTGATGGACAGTAATTCTCAAGCACCCATGTTACTGGAAATAATGATTTACACATACAAGAATTTTACATAATTCCCAGTAGTTTTAACAAATACATCCTCAGGAAACACGTTTAACTTATGTTCCTCCTTGAAATGTAAATGGTTTCATAACCTACCATGTGTTTCTGATTTTCAATAAATTTCTTCAGTTTTCCATAAACCGCCTTGATTATTCTTTAAACCTATTGTTACACCTCTTAACAAATCAAGATGCTCCTTGCTAAATCCAACCCCATTAGAGCATAAAAGCTAATTTATTAGCATACCACATTTAGGATGGGTTCAAGATAAATAAATATACCATAGCGTGGTAAATACTTACATCATCACATTCTGTTCTCCGAACTTGGTTTACCGGCCAGTTATTCCCTCTGATGCGACTGTCATAAACTTCCTGGTTCTCCACGCAACGTTGCTTGAAAAAATGAAACTCCCTCAACTTTTCCAAGCAAATGGAACAAACAAGCCACGGATACAAAACTTCCTTCAGGACCTGAGAAATAGGTACGCATGAAATCAGAAACGGTTTATTGGATGACAAAATAGATTCCCACGTCAACCGCCTAAACAATAACACCAGTGCGGAAGTGGCGAGTACAATTGATAAAAAGACAAGTGGAGAACTGGTATAGAATTTAATGCAGTAGGTACACTCACCACTAACTGAAGCAGATCTTCTACTGCTTGTTTCACCACGAATTCGTCGTTCCTACTTCTTTCCAGTATGTCAATTAAACGACAACCGGTACTAAGGCACAACCTACATATAAGATGCTCGCGTAATCCACGCATAGTGACACTTTCCAATAGCTCACGATGAATACTATAGTTACCCTAGTTGTAACAACAAACTAACATACGACAAAATCATCAAGTATTTTCCTCCTAATGAATAGATGAGAAAAATTAAACTTCGCGAAATAAAATTCTTTCGTAACATTGAAAACTAGATGAGAAATTAGGGATTAAAGGTTAAACTGTTGGACAGGACTGACCACCAGAAATACACAATGCAGAAAAAGACAACTTAACCCAAATGAAGAAAATGACGATCGTTCGGCGACGATAGATACTTATATATTATTTCACATCACATTATTAAATCAAAAGTATTTTGTATGGAATATCCGCCGGGGGTAAAAGAAACAACACTGAAATCTCTTCAGGCTTCATTTTGTCACTGGGATTAAGTTTACAAAAATATTTTCGGATCAACGAAGTATAGATTTGGCCTGGCATGATAGGTCAGCAATTTCTTTAGTAAGCGACACCATTTCATGTATAATGTTCATACCTTAAGTTTTAGAACTCTAACAACCGCGATATTTTTCAGATTAATTAATCCATATTATTTCCGTGTATATGTTCCGCATATGATAAATAATTTAGACAGATACAGTCGCCTACCGACCGTCATTTTCCTTACTTGGGTTAAGTTGACGTTAGTTTTTCACTTATGAGTGTTTATGATAATCCTTCCTTTCGGACATTTTAACGTTGCATTTCCTAATTTATCGTTCAGGTTTAAAATATATGAACGAATGTTGTTTCACGAATGATAATTTCGCTCATCATACTCATTAGGAGAATAATATATTGTATTGTTGTCGTTTGTTGATCTAACTAGCGTTACTATAGTATTCATCGTGAGCTATTGGAAAGTGTCACTATGTGTGGATTACGCGAGCATCTTATATGTCGGCTGTGCCTTAGTACCGGTTGTCGTTTAATTGACATACTACAAGACAGTAGGAACGACGAATTCGTGTTGAAACAAGCAGTAGAAGATCTGCTGCAGTTAGTGGTGAGTGTACTTCTTTAAATTCTATACCGATTCTCCACTTGTCTTTTTATCAATTGTAGTTTCCACTTCCGCGCTGGTGTTATTGTTTGGGTGGTTGACGTGGGAATCTATTTTGTCATTCAATAAACCGTTGCTAATTTCATTCGTTTTCTTAGGTTCTGAAGGAAGCTTTGTATCCGTGGCTTATTTGTTCCATCTGCTTGGAAAAGTTGAGGGAGTTCCACTTTTTCAAGCAAAGTTGCGTGGAGAATCAGGAAGTTTATGACAGTCGCATCAGAGGGAATCACTGGCCGGTAAACCAAGTTCGGAGTACAGGATGTGATGATGTATTTATCACGTTGTATTTATTATTATTCAACTCCTCTTAGAATTTGCGTGGTTTGTAAGTCTGGTATGCTCAAAAATTAGGTTTTATGCTGTAATGGGGTTGAATGCAGTAAGGAGCTTCTAGATTTGTTAAGAGGTTTAACAATAGGTTAAAAGAATATACAGAGCAGATTCTGGAAATGTGAATGAATTGATTCAAAATAACTAACGAATTGTAGGTGAAGATGCCGTTCTCATTTAAAGGAGTATCTGAAGTTGGACATGTTTCATGAAGTTAAGGAATTTACATGTCAATACTAAGAGAATTTTGTAAAATAATATCTCTTTATAACGAGAGATAGAGATTGTTTGTCTCTTAGCGGGATGTCTTACCGTTATTAACACGGCAATTGGTTTAAAAAATTGCACTCCTCAATTTTTAGAATTCACTGAGAATTATTAATATTTTCCATGTGTAATTGTTTGTGATTGACTTCCATATCTGCGATACCATGTTGGTGTAGAAAAAAGATTATCCCATACAAATCCATCATAAATTTTTGGAACCCTTTTTCTTTGTAGCCAAATGCCTTATAAAACCATTTTTTACAACATTTTATTTTTACAGATATAACACAGCTTATCAGTATTTTTGGACAACATAACTTTTATTTCTACTGGACACGGGTACATATTAACACTCCTCTTAAATTGTCCCCTGAAAGCCTTAAGCAACTGAACTTTTTACTTCCGTTGGATTTGGTTTGTTGTTTATGATTCTGGTTATGCCATTGGTTCTTGCGGATCATTGCTGGCCATTGAGTGACAGTCATTGCAATATCTGCACTAATCCTTGCATCTTTTGTTTAGTGCTATAAGTAAACTGGAGTTCTTATAGTTTGTTTCATATTAACTACCCCATGTTACCTTCCCTACCTGACAGAATTGCATGCTCATAAACCAGCTTAGAAAGTTTCATAGTTATTACTCTCATCAACAACTACTTAATTTAATGAAATTCATTTTGGACAAGGTCACAAAACCTGTGTGAATTCTTTAGTGAATAGATGAATCTCCCTCGCTAAAGGTAATGGTGAAACATTTTGATAGCCCCACACAATCACAGGATCTTCTTTCCCAGTTGAAAATATCTTTTCTCGACCATTTTTATTACCTTGCTATTATACTTTACCTCTCTAGGACCCTTTTGTTGGGATTGCAACATTGCTGTCTCATTTTCTACTCGGATAGCATCCACTGTTACCTGAAGAGGTGGTGCTATATCATAAAATTCCAACACAAGTTCTCAACTGTTTAATTCTTTTCATATTGCAAAATTGTATGACATTTAAATATAAGTTTTTAAAATGGATTTTGATGCTTTTATTCCCATGCAGATTCCTGTAAAGTCAGAAGAAGGTAATGCTCTTCAGGATCCACTACACCCTGATGCATTCAAGAATATTGAAAGTGACCACAGTAATCAGCCGTTTGCAGAGGACCTCAGCCTTGATTCTAAGGTGAGGACTGAATTTATAAAATCCAAATTTATTTCACACTTGAAAAGTTTTTTCTGTAAAGCCTTTCCTTCTGTAAAGCATTTACATGCAATATTTGCTCCCTCATGTTCACCAAAAGTCCCGATATCCTACATGAGTTATTAACTAAGCTTATAAATATAAGCTCAATTTTCTTCTAAGACAACTGTAATTCTTCCAATTTTTCTCTATGTTCATGTTCTCTTTGCTCAAAATATCAGTTTTAGACACTCACATATTTTAACCTGGAAAAATGAAAAATTTGGCCTGAAGGACCTCCTCTTGTATATCAAAGGTCAGTGATTGTAGGTATTTCATATTCCCTGGCTGAGGAGTATCAGTTAAGATGCTTTCACTTGTTTTTCTGTGCTGATTTCTAAAGTAAGCCCTTGGAAAGGTATTATAATTTCTCAGATTGTTCAACTATTTAAAAATCTGTTTGTACCCAAGTAAATTTATTTTTAACTGTGCAAGAGCTGGCGGGATAGGTTCCTTATTTCTCAATACTATATGGAAAATTATGTACATAAATACAATTCCATGTAATGGGTACATCCTGCTGTAGAGGGTACCAATTGACTTTGGGAGAATACAAATATTTAACTTCTTGATGGGCAGTATTATGTCTTGAAATAATCTGCCACATCATTTGCCCTATTTTTCAGGTCTTTTACTTATTTTAGTGAACTTTGAATTATTACATTCAATGTGTGCATAATGCAAGAAAAGTGGGTCCAGTGTAAAGTCCATACAGTAGATAAGATATTCACAGCATCCTCTTAATTGCACTACTATTCTTGCACTACTGTACTAGTTAACTCTTTTGCGCCCGAGCTTCGTGGAGGGCAATTCTTTCTCGTTAGGGGTCTCTTGAAAATTTTCTTCACTCCCCTTAATGAAGCTTCCTTGCATAGACAGAAGGCAGAGGTTCCCTCCCTAACCATTTTTGGACCCAACTCAGCGGCTGATCCCTTTCCTCGGCCACTGTCCCAGACCCTTGAAGAATTAAAAGACTCCTTCACAGCGTGTGTCCACTGTCAACCGACTGAAATTGTAATGCTTAATATACACAAATATTTGTTGTTCGCAAACATTTTTTTACATGTAAAATTAATTTATTGTGTTTTTCTGTGCGTTTTTTACATTTAAAATGAATTTATCGGCGCAAAAGGGTTCAAGGCACTATTTTACTGTCTAGTTCCAATTTTGTATTATATTCAGAATCTCTTCTGAAATGTAATTGCTGTGTACTTCTCCATTGTAATCCATTCAGCCATTATCTTAGGCATTGGAGGACATCGGATGGTAATTCGGTTTGTTTATGAATAACTTTGTTCCTTGAAAAGAGAACACTATAACCTTCAAGAGAATTTTTTTCTGAACTTACATAATTGTTAAGCAGCATAAATTAGGTTTATCTCCTAATTAATTGAGTAATAATTTTAGTGATTATTAGCTCAAGTGTCAGGAACAATCACTACAACCTAGTAGGTAATGTAATTTGTGTTCCCTCCCTAAGTAAAGCCTGAGTATTCTCGTCTATTTTCTCTCGTAGATGGAGCTACAGAATTTACCTGCAAGAGAATATGCTAACGATGTTTTAGATTGTCGGGAAGATGTTATTACCACAGGCGAATGAATACATTTAAATGTCTTTTATGTACTCTACTGCAGCTATATAAAATGACAAGGATAAGATTTTGCAGGCACCACCTATTTTGTGCCAATAGTGGTAAATATGAAAATATAATTTAAATTTAGAGAGCTTTTATGAGGATGGCTACCACAAGGAAGTACAATGGATTTGTTTGTGTTTCCTAACACTTAAATGGTATAAGTATGATTGGATGCAACGGCAGGAGTAAAATTTCCCTCTGATTCCAATATAAAGCAAAAAATGAATGATTTAAATTGCACATTTACTTTTAGGTCTAAAGCCATGGCTTGTGAACTACAGTTATGTTTTGCAAAAGATTAGGGAAATTTATCAAGTGTTAGAGTCTGAAGGTATTTAATGAAAGATATCATTTAAAAAATAGAAATAATAATTTCTTCAAAGAGACATTATTTCTTATTCCATGGACACTCCTATGATGCCAACCAAATCACGTGACTCCGATCATCAGAATCAATGGAAGTTCCCACATCTAGTACTTGGCAACCCTTATTCATTGAAAACCAATTAGTTTAAACTCACACTTTCAAGGCTTAATTTTATCGCATTCTATGGGTGGTTTCCACAACCAGAGCCCGAAAGCAAGCGACCAAGAGATCAATTAAATTACATGATTTAACATTAGCAGATGGGACATTTAACACAGCATTAATGAAAGGCATGGTTATATATGTCCCTCTGAGTGACAGCTCCCAGTACTTAACTCGGAGTGCCATCCACCCAACATCCAACAGTGGATCTGAGTAACTATGAAAAGTTACTGCCTCAGTTGGTATTCGAGCCTATGCCCTTTCACTTGTAAGCCAAAGGTTAAGACGTCAGTAAAACCCTTTCCGAATTGGAAAAAATTAGTGTTATTTAATTGATAATGTATCTTTTCCACTGAGTGACATGTGATACATTCAATTATGGAGCAGTTACTATAGGAAATCATACCAATACAATGCACTCTGGCATCAAACCTGAGTTGAGTAATAAATTAAAAAGAATCCAAACTGGCTCTGAATTCATTAGATCCCAGTAGCATAAGAATTATTATTAATGAATTCCTCTCGGGCTTCCGCATGGGTTAAACACTCCATTCCAGCCAATGTTTCGAGGAGCGCATTGCTCATCGTCATCAGGGCAGTGTGATGCAGAGGAGTAGCAGCCGGGCTTATATATGATTGCTCAGGGGGGGGGGGGGGGTGTCAATGGTGGATTTGTTTAATCATCGGGTTCCATGTTGTGCTTTTGTGGAACCCTCGGTCTCTGTTAAAGGTTTTATATTTGGTTGTTTGAATTTTTAATGCCTCGTTCACCACCCTATCCCAAAAACCTCGGGCGTGGCAGAGCCATTTCGTGTCTTCCCATTTGATGGCATGGTCCTTTTCGATCGCATGCTCTGCAACCGCCGACTTCTCAGGATGCGATAGTCTGACGTCTGAGAGTGCCGTTGATGCTCCTTCACTCTCGTCTCTATGGTGCGGGACGTTTCCCCAATATAGACTTCCCTGCACTCGCACTGTACACGCCCGGGACCTTGAGGCCTGCGGGATCCTTGGCGTGGAATAGGCTGCTCCGAATTTTCTGTGGTGGTAGATGGACGGTCCTTATATTGTATCTGTTTAATATTCTTGGAATCTTTCCCGAAACCATGGAAACATACGGCAGTAATGCCGGCCAGCACGGCTGGCCGTGTCGGCTCTGCCACGCCCGAGGTTTTTGGGATAGGGTGGTGAAGGAGGCATTAGAAATTCAAACAACCAAATATAAAACCTTTAACAGAGACCGAGGGTTCCACATAAGCACAACATGGAACCCGATGATTAAACGAATCCACCGTTGACACCCGACTCAACCCCTCCCCAATCCCCCTCCCCCCCCCCCCTGAGCAATCATATATAAGCCCGGCTGCTACTCCTCTGCATCACACTGCCCTGATGACGATGAGCAACGCGCTCCTCGAAACGTTGGCTGGAATAGAGTGTTTAACCCATGTGAAAGCCTGAGAGGAATTCATTAATTATGTACGCCGGGAAAGAGTCTCTTCACATATCAAGAATGATTATGTTGTTCAGTTACCCAGTGTGTTTGATGTGAAGGGCCCACAGGAATAAAGGAAAATAAAGGAACAAACATTTATTGCTCTCCCAGGCAAAGATAAAATAACTTAAATTAAGTTGAGGAAACAGCAAAATTAAAGATGTAAAATAAGAGTTTTAATGAAGTGAACAATCATATCCCAGATAGCCCAGATGTGATCATATCCTATTCACATTTGGGTAGCATCCATTGACAAAAAAGATTCATGTATACCTGGAGTCATTTCATTAATGCGCACCATCCATTGGCTGACTGTGAATGGATATGATATCGACCATGGTAATGTGATCTACGAAATATGGATGAGGATATACGACAGCACAGGGAAACAATATGGTGGCTGCTGCCTAGGTTCATATACCACTTTCAAATGTAGATTCCTCATGGATCTTATTATTCAACTTTATATGTTCCAGTGTAAAATTTACCTTTATAATGGCTAAAAAAAATCATGCGATATATTGCGTGAATTCCCTAAACACATGAGCCTTTGCCACCATTCCACTAACCTTTAACTGTGCCATCAGGGAGCAATTCACGTAATTTATTTCACACAGCAGTGTTAACGTCAGTACCAATTACTTTGAGTCAAAAGAGCGGTGCAAGCTTTAGAATGTATCCATTGACCCAATTCCAGTATTTCAAAGCCTACATAAGTAGGGAAGGAATGTCGATTGTGTCGAATTTCATTCGTTACGTTTTCCTTACACAGCTGTAGTGGTTGACATTTGCTTTTTGCTTGTCCTTTCGGTGATTGCTTCTGTGTAAAGGCCGCTTTACATGATACAGTTCTTTTGGTACAATTTCTTGTACAAATACTTGTATTAACTGAATGAAATATTATGTTTGTCTGAATGGAATTGGAATAGGTTCTTTTTTCCATACATTCATTAAGGCTGTCGGATACCATGACCAAAAACCCTTCTGTAGACGTCTACACTTCATGACTTGAAGACCCAAATTTGCTACTTAAACAATTTTTTTCTGTGCAAACTTTGAGAATAAGGATTGATATATTAATTAAGTGCACTAATTTTTCATTTATTGCATTTCTCATAATTCTGTTGACCTCAGAAAAGGTCACAGGTGGGCCAAAATCAGTTTGGTCACTATCTGTTGACACTCTCCTACTTTTTGAAATAAACTCGTTTTCTCCCTTTGTAATTACATTCGATTACATCATGGTCTTCTTCTTAATATTGTAGGCATGACACCTAATGGATAGGTCATGTCTCTCAGCCTTCTCCAGCATATCCCCCTTCAGTTTCAGCTGCTTGATCGAGGACACATTGACATGCTCCTTCCTCTGCTTCAGGATTTTCAAACCCTGAGAATACTACATGTTGTCCCATGATATCAATGGTTTTGATTATGTATTTGAACACTGTAGAGAATATTTCCTGGAACTCCAGATGGAGTATAAGATCATTATATTCATTGCTGTGTAGTAGTGGTAATGGGAGGAGCACTTCATATATGTTGCTCACTTTATCCTTGAAGTTGAGCACAACAAGTCAACGCTTCCCACCAAGCATATCTTTCACAGAGACTAAGGGAGACATCAAAATGTGCCTAATATTTGTCAGTGACTGATTACCTTTAGCACCACTTATCGATTAAATCATGAAAGGGGGCCAATCAGCGATTTTAGAAGTATTCCATGACAGTGGGATCTGTTCAGTAACTCTGAAGTATATTCTTAGGTCTGCGGCTTTGATTTAGCATCGGTAAGATGGATAAAGAGGGGGGTTATATTGCGATTGCAGCTGTGGGAAGAAATGTGGAAATAATCTGGAGATTTTCCAATCGCTGGTATCTTTGGAAAGCTGGATAGGGAGGGGGATATATCGTGTTGGGAACGATCCAGCATCGTAATGTTGAAAGCAAATGCTGCTGTGGGAAGTAATGTGGAAATGATCCTGACGATTCCTAACGCAGGTGTCTCCTCGACACGTGCGCATAAGTGAAAGGCGAATGGAATTGACCCAGAACATGCATTCCTCCCCTACCCACATAGGGGTTTATTCACAGCAGTAAAGATTAAATGGCGAACACATTGGAAAAGTTCGAGCGATGCGACACACGGAATGCCAAAAGAGGACTGGTTCTTCATTCCTTTGGGAATTTTGGTTCAGCTGTTTATGTTCCATGTGCCATTGCTATGTGGTAGTCTTCCTCGGTAGACGAACCATAGATCTCAACTTCTGTGCAAATGGGGTGCTCGTATCCAAGACAAAGGAGATATAGCATATATCTTACAAATATTTAGTTTGTATTAAAAAATACAGGCATTGATTAAATTCTCCCTGTATTATTGATCATTACCTTGGAATACAGGATCTATATGTTTTAACTTATGTAACTTATCATCTGTAACACTTTTACGAATACCTAAGGTAGTGTGACTTGTACATTGTTGGTCACCCTTCATATCAAGGTAGAAAAATTAAGACGCTGTATAGGAATCTCTTTATGTTCAGTCTTAACCTATTGTCCTAACTGTATGTGTTTTAAGTGGAGCTAATTTTTCCTCCTTCCTTTATTGCATGACATGCAGCTCTGTGTTTAGTTAACTACCATGTAGCCTTCCCCTGTGTGTCCCCTGCCAAACACCCTCGAGGTGGCTTGCAGGGTATGTCATTGATATAGATATACCCCACAGGTTGCTGTGAAGTGTGAAGATGGTTCTACCTGGGCGTTAATGGACTTGGACTCACACAACCCTACTGATTGCAATTCGTTTGAAGTGTCACAGTCAGCAACAGGCCATGGTAGTGATTTTGATGTGAGTAGACTGGAAAAAGAATCATGCACATAATTTTAGAATTAGTAATCAATTTCTTAATTACTGTTATGTTTTTGGAAATGATTTATTAATAGAATGTGATATTCACCACTTTCACAATGGGTAAGATGTACCAAATTTTTGCAATTGAGAATTAAACTTACTAAATTGTACATTTTGATTCCATAAGTAAGTTTATGGATTGTTCAGCTTCTCACTTGCTTTGTAATGCAGTGATAGAATTAAAATGCAAGGGTTAAGTTGCAGTAATGAATTTACTCTGTGCATTACATGGTGAATTATTGTAGGAATATGTAGATTAGGGAGAGATTTCTTATGAATATAGTGCATGGACTCTTGCTTCTTATCAACAAGTTAAAAAATAATATGTTGTGATAAAATAGGGTGTTTTAGTTCCCAGTTGGCTAAGGTTTCATTGCAGCATCTCACCTGAAATACTAATCCTAAGATGATTACAAGTTGTTATTCTGTGAATGGAATGTGTAACTATATATGAGTTGTCAGGCCAAAATTCTACGAACTTGGCTGCCATAGTTGGGAAAAAATATCTTTCCATACTTACCACATCTTGGAAAAATAATGCAATGTCTTCCAATGTTGTGAATAAAAACATGGGTGAAGCCTCCGTGGCAAGTGTTCAGGGAAGAATCAAGTTCAAGACCTGTGTAGGAAAGGTGAAGGATAATCCAGAAAAGGAAAAGAACCCGAACCTAATCATATGAAATGTCAGGGGTTTTTGTCTCAGTTCAAACCACCGAATGTTGCATATCAAAAAAGTCAGCACATTTTTAATGTATTCCTGAATGGTGACAATTGAAATTTTAAGATGTGTGTATCAATGTCATCATTTCAACACTACCTTATAATAAGCTATCCCTTGCAGATTCCTATAAAGACTGAAGAGGATAATGCTGTTAAAGATCCACTGCAACATGATGCATGCAAGAATATGGACAGTGACCACAGTAGTCATCCCAGCTCAGAACACCTCGACATTGATTCTAATGTGAGGACTAAAATATAAAAACCCAGGTTTTAATTCAAGTTTTTATAGTTCAGTATTCAAAGCTTTCTTCTTATCAAAATGTATTGTCTAGCATTTACTCACATTATTATTTCCCTTCCATTTTGTCCAGATGTTTTCAAAAACTACGTGAAGTCATTAGACTAAGATAATGAAAAAGCTCAATTTTTTACATCAAGATCTATTATCCTTCTAAATTTTTCTGCATGCTTACATTTGTCTGAAATACATTTACCAATTCCCTCTCGGTGTGGTAACTAATTACCATGTATACCTATATTATGACACTTTTGTTTGGATCTGCCTTGATTTCGAATAATGTGTAACCATTAGGTTTTAGTGCACTTGTTTACTTTTAAAAAATTGGACTTTATTGAGAAAATTTACATAAGAACAAATTTATAAATTTGTTATCTAAGAATACATATGCACAAGAACGAAATAAAAAAATGAAAATGTGAATTGTCTCTAGATATTCATTATGATGTAATAATCAAAACAAAGGACTGTCCATCATACTTGTCGTGATGTTCCTAAAAGCTTAGATGAGATCACAACTGAGTACTTTTGGGGAAGTAAGTGAGAAACTATTGGGATTACCCCAAATGGAAAACCAAGGAGTCTCATGGTAGTCATCCAAAATAAAATCTTACCACTTTGGCGGCAGAAATCTTCCTGGGAAGTCCTGAGTTGAAGGAGACTTGATAATGCTGTTTCATGGTGAATTTTTAAATCCCTGGCCACAAAAGAACTCTGACTCTTGTGGGACCCATGAAATAATGGCTTGGTCCAGCAAGTGAGTGCATTTTTACCCTTGCTGCAGCTTGCGGGGACACTACCCAATAACCTGGATAAGTGGTTTTGCAATGGAGTAGACGGCTTCAAGAGTGCCTTGTGGCAAATACTTGGCTCCAAGGAATGCGGCCTGGCAAGAAAGCAGCTTTCTTTTCGATTATTTCTCTGAGGGAGGCCCTCAAATATCTGTTGCACACGTGTCCATTCATGAGAGGATCACTGTCCAAATCTAAATGCAATTAAAAGCTAGAGGTGACTTAACACCCTCAATTTTTCTTAATCTGTGACAACTGATTTCTCAATATTATTTTGTTATAGATATGACTTGCCAAAACTGGGTTTTTGCCTTTATTTCATGGTTGGAAATAAGTTGATGATAACATATAAGTGATATAGATGGTTATTGTTATCAGAATTAATGTATTTGTTAATTTTCTGTGATATTAGAATTGTACAAAATTTGCAACCCCTTTCTTGAAAGTGAGAAGTGACTTGAGATGTGACTATATCTAGAACAATTCTCTACTGTGGTAAAAGGCAAAACATTAATTCGCTAATTCTTAAATGAAGATTTCAGTAGGAGAAGAGAAGAGGCACTGAACGTCTTTCTAACATTTAAGCATATAGACCCAAGTTCAAGATTACATTATATCAGCAAATCCATGAATTATGCACTGATACAGCGACCGGATTTTGATTAAAAAAATCGAGCAGCACACCCTCCCAAGTTGATTCTTCCTTTAGTTTGGACCCTTAGGAAACACCTGAAGCCAATGAACCAAGAAAAATGCACTGTTAGAATAGTTTTTTCAGCCTTTTTTGTCCAAAAAAACGACCCTTGACCTTTATTTTGACCATTCAACTTGGAAAATGCACTATTTTTTAGGTCAATTTTTTTGGAACCTGATTTTTGATTGAGAACAAATTTTTCTACAAACTGAAAAGTACTAGAAAAGTGCATTAAATAGTTGTAATTAAAAGTTCTGCACTTTGAAAAAATCAATTCAGTGGTTAGATAACCAAGTTGGGTACCGAAACAGGATGGGACCAGGCAAAGTCTTCATGATATTTTTACTCGAGTTGTATGGGATCTAGACGAAAAATTCAAGGAACAAAGTGTGTTCAAAATTCTTCAAAGAGGATGCCAGATTTGTTCAGGAAATTCAGCATTGAGAGTGACCTAAGCAGCAAACCAAATGTAAGTATGGCACATGCCCTACTTCCAATGCATGATATGCACAGATCTCCTATATACTTACAAGATTTGGAAATACATTTTTGTAATTATATAAGCATCAGTTTATTGTGATTGCAACGTTACTGTGTCTTCCAATCATGAGGGCTCAGCTTTCAAGTCTCAAATGTGGAAATTAAAATTTTCATTGGCATACTACTCCATGCATTGAGTGCTGTAATGATAAATGTGAGTTTAGTGCTCCATGTTTTGCATTGTATGTGAGCATTCAGCACTATTAGGTGCCTTTCATTCAGTGTGTGGAAATGTGAACACTGTTTCTCTCTAGCCTTCCTGTTTTACGAAAAGTTCTTACTCTTCCATGTGTCTGCTTATCATAAAGAATATAAATGGCAGATGTACAGTCAGTTCTCACTTACCACAGCCCATTTCCAGTAGTATTCTGCCAGTTAAAAGTAGGTTTAGATGAATTACACAGGTTTTCAAGATACTGTGCAGTTTTGGCAACATAAATACCATAGAGTTCTATGCATAAAAATCTTACCAACTCTTGATGGCAAGATTTGGAACCTTTTTGATTGGGACAAGCCTACAATACCTCACTCACACCTGATATCTCTCACCATGCCTTTTGCCAAGGAATTAAAAAAACCTTTTAAGCATAGTGATGGCTAAGATATGATGATTGTAACTAAATGAAAAGATGGAATATTCCTGCTTGTGTTTAGCATTATATTTCAATTTGCATCTGAAATAGTAGAAATTTCTACTTCTCTTTTTCATTTTATGCTTCCGTCAGACCAATAACTGAAATCTACACATCTTTACTTCAATATCCCCTTGATCATAAATAATATTAGCATGTTGTCCCCATATTATTTGTCATAATTTGCAATGAACAGAGTTGCAATATCTTAGCCATTCCTATCAAATTTCAAGGTTTCATGGTCATGAAATATTAATTATCTTGTGATACCCCAATTTAAGTCACACATTTTATCTTTTATGATTCATGGAGCGTCAATGAGAAATAAGCAGCTAACAGGGTAGTTTCCTTCATCAAAGAAAGCAGACTTCATCACTTGCGATCCATGCCCTTCCATAAATGTATTTATTTTAAACAAAAAGTTTGGACTTAGAAATCCCAGTTTTCAAGAAAATTAAATGTTAATTTTAAGATTATATGAAAAAGCTTGGTGGGGTGAGCTGCCTTCTTTCTCATGTAACAGGTATGTAGTTAATGTTGCGAGGCATAGGAAAATTCATCTCCTGAACTTACCATTGTATTTCAGGGCCCTCAGCTCTAGTGAAAATATATTAGTATTAACCTGTGAAAACTATCAAAGTTCAAAAAGTCTTTTCTGTTAAACATGGTATTAATAGTCATTTTATTGGCTCAAGGACATCCTGCTTATGGTGTCTTTTGCTAAATTTAGCTAAATTTTGCTAAAAATTTGGAGGAGGAAAGAAAAGCAGCAAACTAAAAATGTATTTATGGAGCAACTAATCGTAATTTGTGAGAACGAGCTACAATGTCACACGCACACACCAATGTAAGGACGAGCAGAAAGTCATGTGACAACGATGAGGAGCGGAGTCGAAAAAAAAATACAATTTGATATGTCGGTAACGTAAGATGCTGAAAGGCAGCGGCCATTCCTGAGCAAGTATGAAGAGACACCTATTGGTGGCGGCTGCACCCAATGTGTTAAGGACCAATACTACACTTGGTGTTCACCTCCCCTCTTTTGTCAAATGTCTCAACTCTGCATTCTTCCTATTTCCCTTTGTCAACTCTCTTGATGAGCCTGAATTCTTCCTGCCGCACATTGCTGATCAAACCTTCGTGCTTTTTCAGGTGAGTGTGAAGGTGGAGCAAGGCGACAAAGAAGATAATGTGAAGGGCATTGAAACATTTGTTAGTGAGGGTGGCGACAGCAGAACACTAGAGGTATGGTTTTTGTCTATTTTCGTGCAAACTAGATACTTGGAGATATGACTCAATGTTACTGGACATTTAAGATTAGGATATAATAATGCTAATAGGGACTACTGTGTTTGAGGGCATATAAGGTGTACCCATATTTCAGTAATACACAGAACAAAAAATTTTTCACTGTGCAGAAAAGCAGAACTGAAATATATTAATTTTCATTCCTTTTATATCTTACATTTCTAAATAACAAAATTGATGACATTGTCGTTGATGATAACATAAATGGTGTTGAAATAGGGAGAACTGTTCATCTTGGGTAAAAGTAGCATTCAGAATTCAGCAATGGTGGTTGAACCTTCACATATTAGAGAAAGGGTGATTTTTAGTAATAGTTTTGGAAAAAAGGGTCATTGTATATGTCGTTAAATATGGTAAACAGGAAATATGCAAAATCCCTGTAACTGGACAGTACCAAATCTTGAGATTACAACAGTGAATATATAATTGTTGATGAAATGAGTGGAAAATAGTAGGTGGGATTTTATGGTGTTTACAACAAACGTGATGGCTTGAGCTATTATTTTATTATCATCTCTGGGAGCTAAAGCATAAATGATTGCTCATACTTTCATATGATATTTGGTTTTGTGAATCAGATCTTACATAATACCTGGATACATAATTATCATAAAAATCTTGTAGGTGAACATAGATAAATATTGAAAAACAGTCAAGGGTAGTTCAGAGTAGATGTTCGGGGAAAATATACCATCAACAGTGAGTGAGACCAATGCAGCAAATCAGAGGTATCTATGGCTCGTTCCCTACTCCCAATACATAAGATGCAGAGGTTTACAAGGCACTCCCTTCTTTGTTAACACATTTCTACAGGGATCAGTTTGTGTGTTGACAACATTAATGTCTAATCATGAGGGCTCAGGTTTCACCTCTCAACTGTGGAAAATAATTTTTTGGTCATATACTGTTTTCTACATTGAGTGCTATGTGGAGCAATTTCAGCTAAGCATTTTTTAACTGGATTGAACATTAGTTTTCAACAACCCATGGTACCTTTTGTTCAGAGTGTGTTAATGCCAACAGTTTCCCACCAATCTTCCTGATTTCCCAAATATCCCTCATTTCAATATTCCTGCCTATCCTAAAGGGTGTGAATGACAAGCCATCTATCAGTTCTGAGTAACCATTGATTATTACCATTACAGATCTGCATGGTTTATAGGTACACTCATTGCAGACCGGTCACGAGTTCCTTCATGGTCTGTGTGCCATCTGTTAAGAATGGGTCACGATTATACTCCTGTTTACTCATAGTCTGAAATTGCATTGCAGAAAGGTTTGGAAAAAATAACTGCAATTTATTTGTTAACCTTGTAGCTGCTACTTTTTTCACACCTTGGTGCTTTGCAGCCAATGTTCTATAAAAATAATTATTTATAGACAGTTAAACGATTATATGCAAAACAGATTGAGGAAATGCTCGGCTACTGAGAAATGTTACAAAAAAATTACTGGTGTGCAATGTGTTAAATGTTGATTGTTAATAAAGTACGAAATGGTTTCTCAGAAAAAAAGCCCTTTAGGCAGCTATTCACGAAAGAAGAGACATGAAGGGTATTCCAAATACTACCTGTAACATGTCTATTACACATCAGAATTAGAAACTAGCATGCTGATTGTTGCTAGATTTTCAAAAATGTTGGATTTTCGATGATTGCATATGCTGTATATAATCAACAGAAAAACAATCGGCACTGTCCTTAAGAAAAGGGAAATAAAGTACAAATTAAAATCAAATGAAATTTTAATTTTCACCAAGAAGTGACATGAAGGGTATTCCAAATAATACTTGCAACTCGTCTATTACAAATTAGAATTAGAAACCAGCATGCTGATTGTTGCCAGATTTTCAAAAAAGGTGGATTTTTGATGGTTGCAATGTCTGTATATAATCAACAGAAATACACAATTGGCACCGTTCTTATGATAAGGGAAATTAAATACAAATGAAAATCAAATGAAATTTTAATTTTCACTAAATAAATAAATTGGTTTTACAGAATTTTAAAAAAAGACAGTGGCTCTTCAATGATGTGAACCCGTTGGTGTTTTTTTGGATCCAAATCCTAAAAAAACTGTAGGATCCTTGCTGAAATTCTTTTAACGTTTTAGGAAATGGAGCTTAAGTCAAAATCCATATATGTATCTGCATTTCCCTTTAACATTTGAAAGATAAATTTTACATGATATACTGATGGCATAAATAACCATGGTGTATTTCCTGATTTTTGTAATAAACCTAATCAATGGTTTCCTGGAAGTACCAGCAAAACTTTGCGTGTCTTATTGCAGAAACCTGCCAAATAGAGTATTATTGCCATCATACTGACAATGCCCCTCTATGTTCCCCTTTCCGTCCGCAACATGCTCCAGTAATACCTCCCTCTCCATTGCTAATTGACAATCAAGGCTCTTTTGATTTACTTCAACTTTCTTCTCCATTTGTTCTATAGGCTTGTGCATTAACTTGACCCACATCTGTTCAGTACCAACTTTCCCTTTCACACTTCCATTCTAGAAATTCGCGGGGCTTAGGAATTCGGAATATTACCAGCCTAGTATCATCATGGATCCTTTTTATTTCTGCTCTTGTCCTGATTATCACGTATGTAATAAGTTTAAACTCTGAAGTCTATTGTGACATTACAATGGTTTCCGGGGTTCCTTGTAAATTCAACAACTTCCAATTTGTTATCCCCGCTACAATTTATGGTCACAGTGTATCCATTTTTTTTGCTAGCAGAATCGTCTCTAAGCTTCTCTAAACTCTTCGAATCTGCATTCTCCTCCCTAAACACCAAAAAGACTTCCTTTGAGGCCATTACACTTAGCTACATAAAGCATTAAATGATTTCTTCCAGAATGGTTATGGGTTACAAGAAGCACTGCGAAATACCCATTCTAGATCCATCTAGTCTTACCGAAATGTATTTACTTTCATCTATGCTACTGAAACCTCCATCCTATTCTACCCTCCATGTCACTTATTTAACTCAGGCCACACATGTGTGCCATTGAATGTAGCCATACAGGGTGCAAAGCCTAGGTTTACGAATGAATTCCATCTAGCACAGCAGGAAAACAGGCCGTGATATAGGTTCTCGGTTGAAATCGCCCGCATGAAAGTAAGTTCATTGGCTATAATGAACCATTTGATTGCATTCCTTTAACAGCTTTTATTATATTGGGAAACAAACGTACATTAGTCACCCACCAGCTAACAAAATTCTCCCCCCATCCTGGGAATTACTAACCAAGGTGCAGCTAACAACGCTAGAAAAAAAACTTGAGGAAAAGAAAGCAAAACAAAGTGATAATGCAGCTAGCGATGTCAATTGTAGACACCCCCATGCAATTAACCGACAAAAAAAGGATTTCTCACATAAAATCCTACCTGATTCTCATTGCTATTTCACATGTTAAAGGGATTGCAGCTGACCCCTCAAAGTTGTAACTGACCAACATTGAAGAGATGCAAATGAAGAAACTTGGCCTTACATTATCTCTCATTAGGCTGCCATTCCTCCTTAATGGTGAAGTTGTTGCTAGGTGTCGTGAATGTAACAACGTTGCTACTATTACGTTAGGATTGCCTGGATAGTCTTCCGAGCATTCGCTTTGCACCTACAAACTCCTGCTGCTGCTAGACAACCCTCCACCACTCATTAGTGCTTGAGCCTTGGGGGCAACTATGGCCTTGTTTCAGAAGACTCAAGTCTGTCTCTCACCATTGCTGCAGAGCAAGAGAGTTCTGTTTCACACCATACAGTGAGCTGAAATCGAAAAGCTGGCCAAAATTCAAATATTTGACTTCTAAACTGACATCCCGCAGTGTGGCAATTTAATTTTCAACATCAAGGCTACAAAGAATGAAAACTATTTTAATTTTTCAGCCCATTTATAGATCAACAGAGCCGGTTAAAGTTGAAAAAAATTGAAAAATCCTATGAAGCAGGTTTTTCACAAACTCTTGTGTATTTTCTTCACCTGTATGTCCATGTGAAAGCAAGTATGGTTATTTTAAAATTTTTTAAGATAAGTATGCACCTTTTTAAAAGGCATTACATGGTCATTTTAGTTTTTAAATTAATTTCTCTTTTTAAGTTTTAACAATTAAAATATCCAGTTTTTTACCTGTTTTCTTATAACGTTAACAAAACATTTAGGAACGACATATAATGACACTGAGATATTTATGCCACATTAAGTACATCTCTACTGCCATTTTATAAAAGAAAACCTTGCTCCCACTCCCCCCCCCCATTTTATATTTAATATGTTGTATGATCGGTGGGACAACTCTCCAGCACCGAATTTAGCATAATGAATATTTTTATTTTGTTGCTACTAATTTGTGCTCAGAATTTTATTCCTCCCTCCATGATTTTGAACCAAGGAATAATGATGTACTAAAATATGTTATTGCAGTAAGAACCACGAAAAATAGAGGACAAGAATAGAGAGAGAGAGAGAGTTCTCAAATTATATTCATAAGAACCTTCACGCATCCTGGCTGGACAATTTATAGCCTCATGAAGCAGGCATATGAAACAGCAGCATGTTCTTTTGTATTTAAAGAAATATAGATCTTTCCCTGCAGTGATTACTTCTGCTTCCAAATGGAATTAGCCACAATACTCATGAGCGAGGGTGGTCATACCCAGGCCGCAGTAATACTCCGTGACCCTAAGACATTCCCCAGGCTTTTGTCCCAATTAAGATCCCTCACCAGCACTCAATATCTAGTTCCTTGAACAGCACTTTACTTGATTAGATTACATTTAAACTCCTAGAAGTTTTCTAAATCTTCCACTAATGCTGTAGTTTATAACCCCTTCACAAGCAAATCGGTTCATGGGCCCTATAGCATCATTTCTCTCAGACACGTGTGTGTGTGTCCGGGTTCACCAAAATAATTTGAGGGTTTTTCCTAAAATGTGTAATACGTATTGTTTTAGAAAATTTATCTCCCGTTTTGCACACGTTTTTGTGTAGTTATTCAGTCTTATGTTGCCGCTGTGAGTGGAGGTACTCAAGCATTTTCGGCTCATCAACACAGAAACGAGGAGTTGTTACGGAATTAGCCATCTATCAGGAGAGTGCTAGAGAATGAAGAGAGAGTGTATCAGAGCAACATTTGATCTCAGGTCTCGAAGTTGTCTTGTCACATAATAAAAGAGATTTTACATTTACTTTTTACGTGATTATCAATGGCTTTTTATGTTGGTTTAGGTCGATTACACCGACACAAAGGAGAAGATGAATCCTGAAAAAGTTCCTCGCAAAGAAGTACATGACATTATGCTGACAGTTGCGGCATAATCTGGTATGTCAAAGAAGTCACCTGTGCTACAATATCGGTGGGAAAAATTTTAAATGTCAATCGATTCCAATGAATGTCAAGTATTGGTGCAGTTCATGGATAAATAGTTTTGCAGTACTGGAGGTATTGAAAGTACAGGAAAATTCTCGGAGGAATCTCAGTAATCCAGGCAACAGGACATCAAAAGTTTCAGTGAGCAGCACTCGAGGAAGATGTCTTGGTAAGAAGAATTCTAGGGCATTTTTCGAATATTGCTACTAAGTTTGGACCACTAATTTCAACGAGAGAAAAAGGGAAAACAAAGAGATAATGCCCTATGCGGAACGGAATCTTTATTCTGATAGAGGGGTTAACAGATTCAGAGGACAATGATGATGCATGTCAATAGTGATATTCATCCCGAGCCACACAACCTGGCGGTGGCTTCCAGGGTATCGCGTAGATGTAGATGACGTAGACTCGGACTCAGATGATGAGATTTTGTGAGGTAAATACTGATAAACTGTAAAGATAAAGTATTCTTATAAGCGCCCTCTTTCTTATTATTCCGAGTAGAATCACAATGCAACCCATCGCTAATTTAGTAAGTACATGCAGTAGTTTTTTGTATTAAAGTTGTATCGATATCTGCATCGATACCGTATGAAGTAAGCAGTGTGCGTCAAAAAGCGAAATATTCTAGTGAATGATAGTTGTTTTTACACGTTCAAAATATTCTCCTTTAAAAAATATTTTTACCGTCAGTATGATTGCTAGCGAAGTGGATTTCATGGTCTCCGCCATTTTGTCTTAAAGTGTTGCGTGACTAGTCTGCATGCTCGAATCATTGGATTTTAGTTTGAGACCCACAAGCATGATATTGTGAAAATTTCATTGCTCTAGTATCAAAAACATTGGAGATATGAATGTTGGCGATATTTTGTAGATTCCAGCCCACTGTGCGCCGTTGCTGCCGTCCAAGCCATATCATCTGCCTCCTTCCCTAGTGACCAGCTACCCTCTTCCCCTCTTTCCCCTCCAGCTATCCTCTTCCCCTCTTTCTCCTCCAGCTATCCTCTTCCCCTCTTTCCCCTCCAGCTATCCTCTTCCCCTCTTTCCCCTCCAGCTACCCTCATCCCCTCTAGCTGGCTGACTTCAACGTCAACGAAGTACGTCGGGTCTCAGGGTCCTAGGGTCAACCGCGTCCCACTGGTGAGCTTCCTCTCTTGGCGGTATGAGCATCGGACGAATCTGAGAGAAAGGTTGACTTTCTGATCAATAAATGTAGGCGTTTCGAAGTAATAAGGCTGCAGGATATAAAATGCCAATCAGAAATGTGAATTTTGTTGAGGCCTCGTAATATATTTAGAAACGCTTCTACAATTTAGCATGTTTATCATTAACCTCGGAAAATCGTCCACTTCCCAGCTAGCATAAAGGTAGCCTTGTCTGTAAGTTATTTAGCTAATGCAAGGATATTTTACCCTCGATCGGCGTCACCCATTATAACCCGTTTTTTTACCCGGATACCTGTGGCCGAATGGGGAACTATTGAAGTGGTGCAATAATCGAACCTTGGATGTCACCATTGAGCGCAAAATACGTGAGCCCTGAGTATCCTGAGTATACCCTGTGGTTTCGGATTGTTACGATTGCTAAGAATGGGGAGGCAGCCCCAGAGGTAAGCAAGGAATATTGCAGAATGGACGCTAATACGACGCGATCCCGAAATTTTCTTTGATGAAATGGTGAGGTATAACGCGTGCAGTTGCGAGTGGTGGGATAGTTTTATAGTGTACCTTGAGGTATTGAATTTTACCAATTATCATAAAAACTCGCGATGTTGTTAATGTGTCGAAGTTACATATTCCGGGAATGTCTTATAAATACGTTTTCTTATTAGACATAATAATTGATTCTCTGCTTTTTCCGATTACTTTCATTTGAAATTTCTGGAATGTATTTGCTGAGAGATTGTTTTAAAAATTCGTTGTCTTCGTCAAGTTGCTGAAGCTTTCGCGGTCCATTCATGCAAGAGTATTCTCTTTGGGTGTTCCCGCGTCAGGTTTTTAAAAAAGCCAACGTTTCCTCTCCTTTGCCGGAGACCTCGTCAGGGCTAATGATTTTTGCCTTTATTACGCATCAAATATTGACCCTCGAGGAGGTGGTGGGGAGGGGGCTGTTGGAGGAGAGGGGGGGGGGGGGGGTGAGTGTCGTGCATTGCTGGAAATGACTGGTAGCCATGAATCACTGATTCTCTGTCATAAGTCCCTGATAATGTTATTCTTGTGTTTCCTAATGTAAGGGGAAGGTGGGAAGTGCCACGGTAGTGAGGAGTGTCGCGCGTATCAAGCGATGCGCGGTTGCCGGCAGGGGCGTGCGGCGCTCGCCTTTGAGGCAGCGTATCCGCATGAAGGAATACGACGAAACAGTTGAAATGTTTGCTCAAAGGGCTCTAAAATACCATGTTTATCTTAGAAAACGTTTAATCCGGGTCGTAAACCACAAATTTTCAAAACAACTGCATTAAGGCCCTGTAGGCGCCTCGGGGACGGCCATCCGTCGTCGCACGAACCTGGGGATTTTTTTTATATTTTTTTCTCACAGATTCGCACATTTTGAGACCACGAATTCTTAAATCCGATCATTTTTGAAATATAAGTGCCGGTCTAATGTCCCGCTAAGAGCGGCAATCAGCGCAATAGATTCTCCCCCATACGCATTGGCTAAATACATCGCCACTTCACTACAACCGGAGGTGGAAAAGGCCAACTTACGTCAAGAACTCTTAACATTTCCTTAGCCGCATTCAGAACATAAGATTAGGCAGAGAAGACATTTTTGTGAGCTTCGACGTGGGGTCACTTTTCACTAAGATGCCTACGAAAAAAGCCATCGGTATCGTCCGTAAGAAATTCGACGATAGTACGGCTAATTTGGCGGAGATATGTTTAACTACGACGTGTTTTAAATGGAAAGGTGAATTTAATGAACAGACAGAAGGAGCAACAATGGGCTCTCCCATCTTCCCAGTACTAGCTAATATTTACATGAAACATTTTTAAACGACCACCTTGGAGAGCGCCACCGATCGCCACTGTGTATCGGTGAGCAAGTTGTAATTTAAATTTTGTAGCGCTGAAATTGACTATACGGTGTTACGAATATCATTTGTGTAAGATATTCCATTATGGATTATGTGGCGCTCAGCCAGGAAATACGTTTTTGTAACTAGATTTTTCTTGCACCGGATCAGATTATAAAACATTATTTCATAAAATTAATATTAAGGCGATCGTCCTCATTTTTTACCTCCTTGATAAACACCTAGATATCTTAAGTACACAGTTTATGAACTCTGGAAATAGAAAATAGGTTGTCAATATCAGAAAACGCACTGAATCATAAATTCCCTATAGTGGACATTCTGCATGCATTTATTTTGGTGAAAAATGGTCTACTTCAATTTGAATAGATTTATTGCATTCATAATGAAAATAAATATGAGGGAGACTTATGTTATGTTTTTCGTTTTAACCTTGAAAATTTGGTAATCAGTCTTGAAATGAACTATAATCTTATACCTTATTTATATTTCATATGCCATGATCTGTGATTCATAGTGAATCCCCGTTAAATTTGTCTTTATATTTAATTTTGTCAATCAGGGTTCACTTGAAAGATGTGGATTTCGTTTCTCATCCAAGGCGGGTTATGTGAACATCCATGGTATGGAAGTTGAGTTTTCTGGAAATGAGCAAGATGGCGCTGGAAATTTTGTTAGTGAGAAAGGTAAGCATTGGGTAAACAATGGGTAGTCATAGAGACATTGGTGTTTTTCAAGGGGGATCTTAGAAGGTTGGTTGTAGATTGTATTTTGTTGGAGTTCCTCTCAAGGAGGCCCTAAGGCACCTCCTTATTTATTGTGCCAACCATCCTTCTGGTGAATCACCCATAAGGCTTATAGGGCTATTCTGTAACAGATTACGCCGGCGCTATTATGACGAAGGGCGTTATTTTGTAGAGATCGGCGCGATATAACGCTTTCCTGATTCTGTAAGCTAAATAGCGGCCCCTAGGGGGTCACTATATAGCACCAAAAATAACGCCAGCCTATGGCTCGCGTTATCTCAGATAGAGACCCCTTCAATGACTTTACTGAATTTGGAAACCATGCTGTAGTTTATTTTACTGTAGCCATGAACCTAAAAATATTGTATTCGCGTTCATATTTGATTCCTAAACTTCAGAAAGGACGTTAATTTGGTTAAACGTATCTTATTCGATGTTTACCTGGTATCCAAAGAAATTTTCGTGTATCTAAGCGATTTCATACACTCGCATATGCGAACATATATGAACTATCTTTATTTCACCTTACAAAACATAATACGAAAGCTAAGCCGTAAATGCGGCAATCATGAACATCTATAAATACATATATGAGATGAGCTGATTGCTAATATAGGTTATAACCTTTTACATTGTGGCATATATTTGGATAGAATGCACAACAAATTAAATTTTGTATGTATATCTACTCCATATGTTAAACGAATCAATATTATTTTTGGCATAATTAGCTGGTGCGAAATGTAAAACAGGAAAATATAAAATAGGCTATTAAATGGCATGGTGACAATCAAACTTAAAAAGATATAACGTTATAAGCTGTGCAGCTGACAATCATTTCGTGCTGTTTAGCTCAATAAAGGGGCTATTTCTCATAGGAGATATTTTGGTTGCTTGCTGTACAGCAACAACGTTGCAGCTGCTATCCTTTAAGTCTGAGGAGGTCCCTTTTTAAATCCCTTCTCTACATCCTGTCATTTTAGGATTTCATACAATTTGTCACATACTATCATGAAAATATTAACGGAATTTAACACGAATTTCAATCATCGATTCAGTAAAAAAAATATTCCCCGTTCAATGAGTAATTACTAACGTTTCAATGGGCTACTTCACATTATTTTAAGGTCGTAAACGACTAAACTTTGCATGATGAAGGGTTTCCATGTATTTATCATCAGAAAAATTTGTCAAACTATCAAAATGTATATAAAAGACCATTCGCAATTCAAAGTTGAGCACATCAACACCGCTAACTCACAATTGAACAACATTAACATCAACCCGAATTCTGTCGTCCGCTGAACAAAAACTTCGTCTACATTTGCTTCACGATGTTCAACTGTTTCTACTTTGTCCCAGTCGCAAACATTTTTTTGCGTATATTTCATTTTTGAGGATTTATATCAGGAATAAAGTTTTTATTAAAGTTTTAAGAAATTCTTGAGGCATAATTCAATAAATTCTACCCTAATAATACAGATTTAATTTAAACAGTTTGTTCTTGCTGTCTCCTATTGGCCGCTTGGAATCTGCCCTACTACTTTTCTCATACTCTCCAGTGATTACGCCACAGCGCTATATTGCGCCCTTGGATTGGGTGTAATATAGCGCGGCGGTATTTACAGAATCGGAAAAGGCGTAATTTCCGAAGAGAAATAGCGGAGGCGTAATATAGCGCCCTCAAGTTACAGAATAGGCCTAGTAATGTCTTGCTGACAGCCAAAGGTACCCATTTGGTAAATACCTATTCCCCCTGTGGTCCGTGAATTTTGTACCAGGTCACCTGAGTTTTCAGCTTGTTTCATTTAAAAAATATCAAATTAAGGATTTTTTCGAAACGCAGAAAATGGAGGTAATAGTGATAGCATTGTCTTTTGGTTAATATAAAAGTAGCAGTCTCTTTGTGTTCGCTGCATGAAAAACCACTGCAATTCATAGGTTAAATTTTTTCCTCAGGTAGTTTAAGAATATGATGTGGGCAATTGGTTTCAGTCAAAATTAGAGATGTATATGAGTGCAGAACTCTTGGAAAATATGATAATTATCTGTAATCGACCTTAGAAGTATAGGAGTAAAGGGAAATGGGGTAAGTCAGTTGTAAAGATATGTTGTTGAATAAGGATTTGCTGAAATATGTTGGGTCTGAATAAAATTCTTAGCAGAGGGCATGCTTGTTGATGAAACATTAACTTAGTTATCAGTTGAATGCTGCATGTCATTATTGAAGTTATAATTAATTATTAGTGAGAAGAAGAAAGAAGCATGAGTAAAGGTGCTAAAGATTGCATGAAAAGAATAGAAATACCCCAAACTGAAGGGAGAACTATCTCGAAAAGGAATCGGATGGTGGAATTAAATGCTGTTTAGTTTGGAAAATTTCTCAAATCACCTGCCAAAAAGAAAAAGAAATACAGGGTAGAGAACCTGTTAGCATACCATGACACTTCTATTTCGGATGAGATTCATTTTAGCCTTTTATTCACTAATATTTTCCAGGCAACGAAGCTGTCTTCGAGCAAGATGCCATGTCCAGATATACACCAAGCCCATTCTTGGCAGAGGAGTCGAATACAGTTTCAAACGCTGCAAGTGAACCTGGAGGAACGAATGCTTCGAGGAGGCGAACTGAAACTGCAATGATAGGATCAGGTCAAGACATGAGTAGAGGTCGGGGTGGTAGTTCGTTTTTAGGTCAGCGAAACGTGAGGGAGAGATTCATTTGTGTTGAATGTGGGGTTTCGTTTTTCTCAAAGCTGACTCTTTCGAGCCACATCAGGGCTCACCAGAGCCGGATAAAGGCCACGCTTGCTGATAAGGAAGGACAGGGTCAGGAGAATGAGGATGGCACCAAATATCCCTGCTCCAATTATGAAGAGGTGTTCGGCACGTATTGTGCCTTAGGCGGTGAGGGGTTCATCTGTGTACATTGCGGGAAGGCTTGCGCTAGGAAGGCTCAACTGATAAGTCACATACGTTCCCATAGTGGGCACCTGAGCAGTCACACGATGACTCATGTCGAAAAGAGGCATTTTGAGTGTGAGGTGTGCAAAAGAAAGTTCTCTCGGAAAGATAACTTGAGTGATCATATGAGGATCCATGACGGAAAGAGGCCTTTTGAGTGTGAGGTGTGCAACAAAAAGTTCTCCTGGAGTGGGAACCTGAGCAGTCACATGAGGACCCATGACGGAAAGAGGCCGTTTGAGTGTGAGGTGTGCCACAAGAAGTTCTCCCAGAGTGGGCACCTGAGCAGTCACATGAGGGTCCATGACGGAAAGAGGCCTTTTGAGTGTGAGGTGTGCAGCAAAATGTTCTCCCGGAAGAACACCTTGAGTGATCATATGAGGACCCATGACGGAGAGAGGCCTTTTGAGTGTGAGGTGTGCAACAAAAAGTTCTCCTGGAGTGGGAACCTGAGAAGTCACATGAGGACCCATGACGGAAAGAGGCCGTTTGAGTGTGAGGTGTGCCACAAAAAGTTCTCACGGAGTGAGACTCTGAGCCGTCACATGAGGACCCATGACGGAAAGAGGCCGTTTGAGTGTAAGGTGTGCAACAAAAAGTTCTCACGGAGTGGGACTCTGAACGGTCACATGAGGACCCATGACGGAAAGAGGCCGTTTGAGTGTGAGGTGTGCAACAAAAAGTTCTCACGGAGTGAGACTCTGATCGGTCACATGAGGACCCATGACGGAAAGAGGCCGTTTGAGTGTGATATTTGTCACAAGAAGTTCTCCCTGAGGTTTAACCTGAGTACACACATGAGGGTACACGACGGAAAGAGGCCTTTTCAGTGTGAGGTGTGCCACAAAAAGTTCTCACGGAGTGAGACTCTGAGCCGTCACATGAGGACCCATGACGGAAAGAGGCCGTTTGAGTGTGAGGTGTGCAATAAAAAGTTCTCACAGAGTGGGAATCTGAGCAGACACTTGAGGACACATGACGGAAAGAAGCCGTTTGAGTGTGAAGTGTGCCATAAGAAGTTCTTCCTGAGGAGTACCCTGAGTACACACATGAGGACCCATGACGGAAAGAGGCCTTTTGAGTGTGAGGGTTCAACAAAAAGTACTTCCGGAAGCATATCTTGAGCAATCACGAGTGCCCATGACAGATAGGAGCCTTTTGAGTGTGAGGTGATCAATCATGAATTCCCATGACGGAAAGGGGCTTTTTGAGTGTGAGGTGTGCAACTAAACGTTACCTCTCAGTGGGAACCTGAGTAGTCACATGAGGACTCATGACGGATAGAGGCCGTTTGAGTGCTGTGCAACAAATAGTTCCCCCATGGTGAGCAGATAAAGGAGCACGTCTCGGAACAAGGAGAGTAGCCACAAATGTCAGCCATGCCACAAATTGTTCAAGATATTATCAGAGTTGGGAAGGCACGTTGAGGGTCACCGCTCTTAAAAGGTATTCAAGTGTGAGTAGTGCTCGAAAACGTTCATATCTAAGTACGCTGTGAAGAGGCACGCCGGAATACACATGTGGGAGAGGCCATAGGTTGGTGGGGAATACATTAAGGCGTTTGCCACCAGGAACAACCTGAAACAAGCTC
This sequence comes from Platycnemis pennipes, assembly GCA_933228895.1. Lineage (NCBI taxonomy): Eukaryota > Metazoa > Arthropoda > Insecta > Odonata > Platycnemididae > Platycnemis > Platycnemis pennipes. The sequence goes on along the minus strand of CAKOGI010000003.1, from coordinate 1,295,027 downwards.
TATGGTGAGAATCGTTAACCGTTTAATTTCCATGGTTCATGGTAAAAAAAATACGGTTTTTTACCATGGCAAACAAGTACTATCAGAAGAGTATCACCAGCAATGGAAAGAATGACGTTGGAGTGGGAGTTCAAGAACAAGTTATTTGAAATAATTTTTACAGGGTTCGGTCCTCTTTACGGTTAACCAAGGGGCATAATAAACTTGTATGTGCTATTGAAGAGTATTGATCGGGCCAGCTAATACGTTGGAACATGTATGGGGACGGGCAGTCAGGGCTTGAGTTAAATTGGAGAAAATGCAGTTCCGAATAATGAGTTGAATGCTTGTTATTAAATTGATAAAGTAATTTTTAATATTGAGGAATAAAGTAAACGTGTAATAAATTCTTATTTATCAACCAAAGAATGTGTTTTTATGCCTCTCCTTATTTGTAAATCAAAGGCCGAAATATTAATAGAATCACAATATAATGAATTCATAGATATTATAACCTTTCATAGAAATTTGGAAAGTATCTAAAAATATTGAAACCTACTCTCCTCTCACGCAAGTTACCGTGTGTTTCTTTCCCGCTGTAAATGTTGTGCACAATGACTTGTCACAAGCATTGCATATCCTTCATTCTCCGTTTCAATCCTCCCCATTCCACGTATTTCCTTTAAGACAGCTTCAATCCGATTCCCCAGGGAAATGTTGTCATGCAATGAAGGAAACCACCCTTTCTACCCCTTCTTACTTATCATCCTATCCCTCCTACCTCCTTCGTACCCCAACCCCCTCACAATATTTCTACTCCACCTCCATAATACATCCTTGCGTTATTTTTCCGTCCAACTTCTCCTTTCCCCAAATCACCCTTTCAAGTTCTCCCTTTTCTACATCTCCCTTCCAATGCCTACTTCCCTTACTCGCTTTCCTCATCTCCCCTACAGCCCCTTCTTAATTATTCCTTGCCTTAGGTACCCTTTCAACTTCTTCTTTCCCCTTCTCAACTCCTCGTCCGGTTCCCAACAGATCACCGAAGTTAAGCAACGTTGGGCCCGGACGGAGGTTGGATGGGTGTCCCCCTTCCATACCTCTACCGTGGTGTTCTTGTCCCCTGTCTGCGTGTGGCGGGCAGGTTAAATGTGGGTTGGCACAATGGATCTAAAGAGGTCTAAGTGCCAGGGGGGCTCCAGAAGGCCTCCGCCCACCCCTCCAATTTACATTTTTTACAACTCCTTCGTTCACGTTGAGCCCCTAGCAATTTCTCATTTCCCATAATCCTCCTCCCAAGTCCACTCTTCCCCCAATATTCTCCTTACCCTACTCCCTCTCCTTACTTCTCTCTCCTCCTCCCCCTCCTTCATTCTTCCTTGCCTTTCTTTCGCTTCCGTCTTCTCCTTTGCCATTCTCCACTTCTAAAATCCTTCCTTTCCCTGCTGCCCCTCTCAACTTCTCCTTTCTCTAAGTCCCCTTCTCCACACCTCCCTTCCCCTTCCAAATTTGCCCTCCCTTATCTTTTTTCCCTCCACTTCTCCACGATGTTACAAAGTCTGCGAGGAAAGCAGTGGGTGTTTCTAAGAGTGGACTTACCAATTCGTCAAAATCATGAATTGATTAATTTCCTTCATCGCAGATGAAAGTATCCCCTTATTGCGATGACCTTCACAAAGCCCGTCCAGTGGTTGCAAAAACCAGATATTATGATATCGAAAACACCATTAGCTTGTTTTTAGTTTCCAATAACTAAAATGCAGTTAAAGAAATTATGTTTACTCTTTCTCGGTGGCAATAATTTCACAAGCTATAAGATTCTCTTTGTTCAAGTGATATGAATTCCCTGTTCTTGTACCTTCCGACTGTAGTACCTTCGTGAACGTGGAAACGCACCAAATTATGATCGTTCTTGCTATCTCTTATTCACATTTGTTTCATCTTTAGTAATATATTATTTCATCCATTTTGTGATTTATTTCTGGGGCAGCCTATCTCTTTCCCTCACGAAACACGTGGCCTGAATCTTGAATTCTTCATTAGGGCTATCATTGTCGTTTCAAAAGACGTTGATGTACCTCATGATTTGTTTTACCTTGGAAGTAAAATCCTTTGTATTGCGTTTTGACCTGCAAAACGCAATACTAAGAATAAGCGTCGCAAATACGTTTTCCGATGTCAAATTTTATAATAAGGATTAAAAGAACAGAACCATTGTATGCGTTCACTTCCAAAGAAATATGTACATAAGCCTTGCTACAAGTTTTGTAAGTTCATTCGCAGTGTAACTACAGGGGTTACTTCAGGAACAGTAATATATGTAAGTGTGATTATTGTCGGGGACGATTGGTCGTTTTAATTTGTTGTATGAATACACCGGGTGCACCCTGCGCACCCCCGCCTGCAGGATCTCTGCTGAAAAATTCCGTACACATTTTCAACGGAACGTAAGGAATTCTACAGAGTTTCTGTAAAACCTTTCCCTTTCTACGGAGTTCTACAGAGCAAAATCTACGGAACAGAGGGACTTCTGTAGAAAGTTGTGAGGTCGCACTGGGTCTACGGAATTCTACGGAAAATTTTGCGAGGCAAGTTCAAAGTTCCGTACATTGCCCGAGAATTCCGTAGGAGACCCAGGATGCCTCTACAGAATATCATCCCGGCATCCCTTTTGGCCACATCCTTAAGGAATAAGCAGACATTTCAGAAAATTACGATATTGAAATCAGAGACGTTAAGTTCCGGGACATTTACGCCCGTGATATGATAAAATAGATATACGAAACCGCATATTACACTTAACTAAAAATAATAAAATCAATTATGAAATAGAACGTAACTTTAAAGTTCAAGTATTAACGGCGTTAAAATGACCAATAATCATCATTTTCATGAAAACCAATTTTGTGACACGATATGGTAACGGTTATCAAATTAAAATATTTTGTTAAATATATCTACCGTTTTCTCTGTAAATCACCTTTTTCTTACATTTTCGCGGAATATAAACTGTACGACTTCATTACAGAGAGATATCCTTTTACGACCGCTGACTTTGTCTTTGAATGTTTTCATGAGCGCAGCGTAAACAATATAAATTGATGTAGGATGGCGATAATTCACTGAAATTTTAACGTGTTAATGTATTTGACAAATTTATTCAATCCAATAAGAATGTAGCGTTTACTTAAGCAATTGCTGATATAGCACTTTATAGATATCTATAGATATGTTTACAAAATATGAAGATGAGCAAAGAGATCAAAATCAATCATATTGATTCAATGAATTGTTCATTTGTGCAAAATACAATTGCATTCTTATGTTTTGCCTCTTTTGTCGTATTACTTGTTAAATACCTCTTCACTGAAACATATTATTATTTAAATTCTATTCTTCATAACGACATATCAAAATAAGTTCATGTAAAATACTGTTGGCATCTTTGCTTTTTCAATAGACATGACTCTACAAAAGTTATGATTGAAAATGAAGCTTTGATGCTTTAAAATGATAGATAACATTGATGACTTTAATAATGGGACATCTAGAAGAGTGGGCTTAATTGTATGAAACTGATCATGTTTTTCTGCATCTCTGGATCCTGAGTTTAATATTGCTATGACTGTGTGAGGGATTTGTGTCATGTTATAGTGCATCCTGGAGCAATGATGGTTATGTCAATCATTCACTCCAAGCCTATTATCTTCAGAAGAATGGCATTTTTGACTACCCTTACAATGAAAATATTTATCAAATGTATGCAAAACACACAAAATGTATGCTAAGCATACAATACCCATACAAATTTGGCCCTAAACAATTTGTGTAAAACATTTACTCTTTCTACACAAAATTTGTAAATAAAATGAAAATGACTTTAAATGAAAAAAATGACTTCAATGCAAAAGAGACATTTAATAAAAAAAATTATTGAAACAACAATACATAATGAACAAGACAGCTATACAATACTTATGCCCAGCCAGCACAGCAGATATTCCTTACAGAAATGAAAGCGAAAAAATGGGGCGAATATATCGCTAGAGAAATTACAGGGTAAGAATTTCCCTTCCTTTTCGGTTCGTAGAGAGCCCGTAAGATCCTTTGGGTCTAATGCTAATAATGCTGTGAATTTACTTTTAAATTATATTCGGAGGACTAACGCTGTTGGAGAGATAATTGATTTTTCTTGCTCCACCATGCAAGAAACAATTTTAGGATACTCTCAAGCATTTGGAAATCTTGAGGTGGACGTCTGTGCACGAAAAGTTGTTATTGTGTGAGGCAGGGCCGGTGACAGGATTTTCGGGCCCCTGGGCAACTGAGTGGTCCGGGCCCCCTAAATCCCGGCAAACCCCCTCACCTAATGTAGACCATAACTGCGAACTTACAGGTTATTTTATAACCAGGACTTACCTGATTATCAGCTTTTTCTTCAGAGGAAAGTTGCACTCTGTCATCCATTATCTTTTGATTTACTATAAATTGTCCTTTTTTTAAATTAAACACATGTCAGTGGAATGGGATGGGGAAGCAATTTCAAAATGAAAACTTTTTGACGATGTAACACACTTTACGCTTTCATTTTACAGTAATCAAAACTAGGACTTACTTGAACTTGAACATTTTATAAAAATCATAATAAAACGTACTTTTCTTTTTTTCACAATTGGCATATCCACAATTACTCCCATCTTTTCGAAGATACGGAGATAATTATATCACTACCAAATTAAAATGAATGCAGATTATTCACTTCTACTAAGCTTTGCTTTCACTACAGCTCTCTCAATCAAACATAACAGCAGGGAATGGGTAAAAATAATGCAAGTTAACGGTTTTGACGAACAGAATATATTTTGTTGTGCCTCAATATTAAGCTATTTTCGATAATCTGTTTTATTCCTGAGTGCATAATTCAAGTAAAGTAGAAACTCAAGTTTTCCTAGATGAATAAAGTCTAATGTGACGAATAAGTCAGGGATATGCATATTGTAACACCGGGAAAACGAAATATTTCAGTAGATATTCTCGTTGAACAGCCAAAAGCTCCGCGGTGTCCAAAATGTACCTTTCTGCATGAACCTACTGGTAGGGTCAAAGGCTTGGACTGTTGAGGCGAAGGGGCAAAGAAACGAAAAGAAGTCCTTAATAAGGTCCCTCTGGAACGTAAAATAATATTCATGTGAAAAATACAGGAATTTTGAGGGGTGTGAATGAAAAGTTTACTTTTGAGGGGAGAAAACTCGAATGCGATTTCGCGTACACTTACAGACCTTATTATTTCTATATCTCTATGATTTCACTCGTGTAGAGCCGGTGAAGATCGATATCAATGCACACATATTAAAAAAGACGAATAAGAAGCGTTATGTTCCTTATGGATTGAAAAAAATTACTCGCGTCACGTCATTTCCAGCTCCCAGCTCCCGCCGCGTGTCTCAAGCTCCGGACGCGCGTACGAAAAATCAAATGTAATTTTTGGCGTCGCAAACGAATTTTCAATTTTTTTCAGGTCTACCTTTAAAAAGCATCAACAATTGATTTAATATGAGTCACTTGACAGGCACTTAACATGCCAGATATTTACTACTTAAAATGAATTTTTGCGTGAAAATAGCGTCCGGCATTTTGTTACGTAATATCACCTGCATTTAGGAAAAAAACTCCCAAAGTTAAGCACAGTAAAGTAAAAGTGTGGTTTTAACAGACCTACTAGTTTTTTATCCGACCAAATTTCTCCCACAGCGTCACTCTCAACTTAAATAGGAAGATTTCCGTAGAAAACTGAAGTCGGGTGTAATTTTAGAATTTTGGATATGTTTGAGCCCCTGCATCTCGGTAACGGCGTCAGAACATGACCAATGACATGCCATTCCATGGTTGCCAATCAATTATGAGTATTTGTACCAAGTTTCGTGATTTATCTCCAAAAAAGCCATATTGGAATTTTGTCAATGTTTTCGTTTTCAGCCTACTGTGCATCGTTTCAAAAATTCCTTCCTCTCCTTTCTATTAACAAAAACCACACAAAATCATGACAGTGCGTGCATGGGCCTTGAACTTATTTAAGTAAAACAAGGAAACAAATATAGAAAATTTTCAGAAGGATAAATTATACATCATGTTTAAGAATTAATAACTTTCTGAAATATGTATATATTCACAAAATTTTTAATATAAAATATTTTTTTTCCTTCCCTTTTTTATTTTTCCCGGGAGTTAATGATTTAGTATAAACGGATTCCGGGATTGACGTACACCTTTTCGCTAACAGGCAGCGCTAATAAGTACGGTTTCTTGGACATGAAATGCAACACGTTAGACGTCTGAGTCCATTGACTAATACATTATATTAGAATAAGTAATTTGTCATCACTTGTAATTAAGAAAAACGGGAATGAGCTTACGGTGCGCGTGTTAAAGACATAGTGATCGCCATCATGAAACAAGATGGACCAAATATCAGAAAATGTTGTCTAACTTTTGATGATGATCCCGCAATCCCGGGAGTGAAAAATCTCTCTGGGATTGAAATCCTTACTGGGAGGCTAGGTTGGGGGGCCGCAGTCCCTCCCTTCCCCTGTGTATGGGCGCTCATGTATACAAAACCAATGGCACAACACTAGAATTTGTAGCTTGCTACTGCTAATCTGTAACTTTGACTGCAGAATAAACGATTATTTACAGTCCAATAACAAGTAAACCATCATCTTAGTAAACATGATTTAGGCGGGGGATGGGGTTTCTTGTCGTTCAGGTTACAATATGTCACTGAGTGGCGAATGTTCGCGGCAAAGGGAGGGGAGGTGAGTGTCGACACAGGGCCCGCGCTTCTCGCTCTATCGTCCCCATCACCCCAAAACCCTCGATGACCACAACAACAATGCTAATGTCATACTTATCTATTGCACACTGACACATCTCTACCATGATTTGTTTTTTTCACTTTTTAAACAACAAAATTTTGTATTCTATTTGGCATTTAAATTTATTCATGCTTAAAATTTTTATTTTCAATTAATATTTTGCCCCGGGCCCCCTGATGACCCGGGCCCCTGGGCATTTGCCCCCTTTGCCCCCCCTTGTCGCCGGCCCTGGTGTGAGGACTACAACTTCAATTTGAAGAAGGACTTTGGTCGCTTAGGTCTATGGAGGAATTACATTAAAATGTTGATATAAGAGCAACTTTATAACAACTCAGCTGCATTTATCTGGCACGTTTTAGAGGACGAGTTATCCCTTATACCCTTTTTGAGACGTTCCCTGCCTGCTAACCGGAAGAGAAGACCGAAAAGACTATCGATATTATCGATATGATTGCAATCGAAATGCCCTTCCGCTAGCAACCACGAACACTCGTGCTCTCTGACAATGAGCGAAATATGTAGAAGTGATTGAAGTGGACAAAGTATGCTGTACCATCGGAACCGTATCTCACGCCCTGAAATTTACATGGACGAGTAGTGTAGCAATTGGATCTGTATTTCAAGTGAGTACCATTTATTTCTCTTTCGTTATTATTCTCTGCACATTGGTCTGGTTATCGAGGACTTTGTGACCACGCCGTGTCGATTACTAATAAATTATGTACTGGAATGCCGTATTCTATAACCATATTTATTTACATGTTCGTTTATATTAAAATATGAAATGTGCATTTCTTAAATATGTCCCATGGGAATCACGCGACTAGAACTCGATTTGTTGGTGTTGGTGTATATTCATCAGCATGAGACGTGAGTATCATTCCTTTCTCGTTATTTCGTTATTAGAGCGGAGTTGTTTGTTTGCAGTACACTCAATTCAGTCGTATGGTGGTTCAACACTTTTCGGTCATATGGCGGTTTAACGTGTTTCCATTACATTTTAGTCTATTTGTTGCGAATGATTGAGGCGTGATTCACTTTCTTAGCTAAAACTTAATGGAATAGGAATTTATTCAACATGTTCTGGCCATACAAAAAACTGAACACAAAGTCCAGTGGGAAAGGTTGACTACCCCAACGGGAATACATTTACCACTTATTTTACTTAGAATGGCTGTCCACAAAATATTGTAACGTGAATCATGTCGGCCTTCATTATTAACATGGAAAGCTTTGTTGCGGGTTTGCCTGCTATTAGGTACTTTACAAGTAAAGCGCTGAATACTGGAATGCATTGAAATAAATATTTGTAAAATTGCTTGAACAATAGCAGAGCAGTAAAAACATCTCTAATATACTGAGTAAAGTCAAAATAATTTTTATTTGTGTAGTAATCAGAGTATATGGACACCAAAATACATAATAATTGTCGACAAAATAGAACCAATGAGTTTCACTTCCGCGAGTAATTATTGTATAAATTATTACAAATAATATAACTAACCGAGAAATTTTTCGGTCGCTTATTTTATATTTAGCTAATGTCCCACTGTTTTTTGCAGAGGTGCTGAAAACAAAGGGGAACACGGCCCCAGATGGAGCTACTTACAGTGGGAAGGAGCACGGGCGAATTGTTTCGCCTAGCAAGGAGGGTTAACAAGTAAAATGTAAATGATGGTGCAGCAGATGTGCCTGAATAAAGATCATTTGTTATAGACTTTCGAATTTATTTTGTGTACAAGTACCCCATTGTGAGAAATCCTTTTTTTGTTCAGAGTTAGCAATAGTAACAAGAGCATGTAGGCATTGTATTGTAGGCATGTTGATTACTGTATGGACGTGTTATTATTATTGTTGATGTTCAGGTTGTGGATTTTTAACTAATCAAACCACTAGATCCCTTTGTTGTAAGTGTGTTGCAAGGTGAGTTTTTATTTCCCTAATTTAGGCAACTTAATGGTTGAATAAATGAACTTTTCTGTAGCATATCATTAGTAGCAGAGTGGAATATATATTCATTCATTAATGTATGACATTACAAAGAGTAGACCTCATAAAGGGTGAGTGTAGGAAGCGAACGTGGTACAAGTAATGGCCGTCAGATGGCGGTAGGGTGCTTATTAGATCGCTGTTAGTTCCTCCTATGTCCGCTAGGGAGCGCCCTTCTCACTGTTAGAGAAATGATTTCTATCGCATTTCGGAAACCTTTCGCTTTGATTTCTCCAGCATTTCTCTAACTTGCTACTGCCATATACAGAAACCATTTCCCTTTCCGTATATGATTTATCCATTTTATATGGAAGGTTTCTGTATATGTTGGTTCTATTTACAACCTTGTGCTGGCTGGGATGTGGTGTTATAACACCTCTGAATTCACAGTGGCCTTCAATTTTCTGATTTCATTTAGTCTACGGCCCATGGCCGAAACAAGCTCGGCAGGTTTTGTCGTAGGCCGCTCTTTCTCCACGCTGACTAGGAGCACAAATGCTGAAAATAGAACAAGAAATAACATAAATTGAAGGACTGCGAATCGGCCATAAGAACCTTAGGAGCACAACCTCCTGAAATTGCACAATAGCTGAAGTGCCTGCGAAAACTCTTTAAAAACTTGTACAACAATTCCAACTTGACACCATACTTCTCTGACTCTGCTCTAATCAGCATACAACTTCTCTAACTCCATGCTGCCCATTGAGAGCTTAATGCCATTGAACTGATTTGGACTTACGTTGAGGGCAATGTACTCAAAGTTAATTTCTTCAAAGATTCAAAGCAGAAGCACAGATAATAAATATGCTATAATGATTAATATATTATCAGTGGTTAGGTGATGTTGTATGCTGATTCTATGGTAAGAAGCTTGGCATTCCTATTACCCACTTTTGTGTGACACTTTAGTCATGAAAAAAGTGCATCAGGTTAGTTGATGAGAATATTATTTTTGGTACAGAAAAAACATGGAACCTCACAACTAAGTAGAAATAATTAACAACTACTTTGCTTTGCTACAAAGCTTTGCCTTTGATCGGACAACGATGAAGGGAGGAGGGAGCCATAAGGTCCAGATCCTTTTAAATTTTTTAGCAAGATATCTTTTGAAATACTACACTCAGAGTAATTGTAAATGAACTACATATTTAGTACTGTAGTCAGCGGAGTAGAGGACAATTTTTTTGAAAAATTTTGAACTGAAAATATCACATTAATGATTAATACATTATCAGTGGTTAGGTGATGTTGTATGTAGATTCTACAGAAGTTATGATTAAGCAATTCATAAACCTGATGTGCCAAAATGCCATGAGCATACTGCTACAGCAAACTTCACCAAGTAAGAAAATGCATGACGATAAAGCAAGAAGAAACAAATCATGTGACTACTTGAACAAAATCTCCAATAACATACTCAAGGTAAATACCATAAATATGCACTTTAGTTGCTTGTTATCTTAACCCTTTAAGTGACATGCAGGATTGCCTAATTTCGTGCTAAAATTGCCAGGCTCCTTTAGAGAAAATTATCGCCAGAAAAAAAAGGACAATACATAATTAAGCTGAAATTTTTGAAAATAAATTCAATGTGTGAAAAGTTAAATAAAATGTAACCTGAGGTTTATCAAAAAAAGAGTTAAGCATAAAAATATTAATCATATAATTTAAATTTACATTTATAACTTTCCGAAAATGAGTCGCTCAGAGTGATGCCGGCATTTAAACGAAAATTTTTCAACATCGCCATGGGTAACGTTGGCACTTAAAGGGTAAAGCCGAAAGCTTTTACATCAGAACAAAAGTATCTCTGTAGAGTCTTAAGAGTGTGCCATACTGGGTTAAAATTTTTGAGCGGCGGTGACGATTCAACTTTATAATCTATCCACATGAAACTTTGTATGAATATGGACTAAACAGTTTTTTACCCACTGAAAATATTAATTTTTCATAATTGTTTATAACTTTTATTTTGTTATTGTATTACAACGAAATTAACGCAAAATTTCAAAAAACAGTATTGTCAGTTCCTCGGGAATGTTACCAAATATTCTTTTAAGAAAATATAAATGATATACCTCTTATTGTTTTGGTTTCACCGAAGGTCAAACATTTAGTTAAACAACGACCTTTAGGTGCTGCGCCCTGGCAGCAGAAAGAGAAACCACTACTCCAAGCTGACCCCGCCTCTATCTCAGGCCACGCCCCTTTTGGTAGTCTGGTCGCTGGTGACTCATGGCAGGATCCGATCTCAAGAGTTACTCTGAGGGTCCGATGACATTTTAACTGTTGGCGACTGACTAGAGGAAAGCTTCTCTCGCTTGTCTCCCGTCGTGGGTTCTCACTCCCGTAAGCTCACCCTCTCGTTAGCCCAGTCGCGAGATCGAGCGGGACGCGTCACTCCCCGGTGTAACGCGTAGACAGGCGATGGGACATCTGACTGCTGCAATATGCGCACTAGGATTGCACGTTTCACACCGGGCAGTAACTTACACTAACTTACGGAACTTGATTCGCACCCTTGCCTCGCTACCTGAGGATAGAACAGACGAACCATCAGGTGAGACTGCCGCGGTAGGCGGCTTGGCAAGGTAGTCTCACTCTCTGTATACAAGGCTGAATATTTTCATTAGTGTTCTACTATACTAGGTGCTTTTTCACCCTTATTTTCGAAAGCCTTTCCCACCTCACAGTCTAATATTCCTCGGCTTAGATTTAGCCACGAATTATTTTTCCCCTTAACCCTAGAGTGGTGACGCCCGGTCTCACAGACCGAAGATTAAATCTCATCGGTGTCTCAAGCGAAGTATATAATGTTGCAGTTTATGCTTTTCAGTAGCTTCCTATTTTACGCTGCTCTTCCGATATATGACCCAAAAAATCACTTCGTCAAAGTAAATTGTTACTTACTGCTACTTTCGGTCTGTGAGACCGCGCGTCACCACTCAAGTTCCGAAATTTTATTTTGTTGCCGGAGTGGTGACGCCCGGTCTCACAGACCGAAAGTGTAACATTGATGTATCATGAGAATAGATTACAATGATGCCGCTTTTACCATGCTTTGGATTCCAATTTCAAGTCTTGGAAGTTACATGTACCGTATATAAGGCCAAGGAATCCTTTTTCCACGAGTCAGTCACTGTGTGCACGCAGTTATTAGACATGCTTGTGGAACGACGCCGCTGTCCAGGAAAAACACCCGTGCACAACGACACTAACAGGTACGTTATAAATTTTGGAATGCATTCATTTGAAATTGCTTATTATCTTCACGTAAATAATTAATTTTACAATATATATACATTTTTTTTGGTTTACACTTATCTCTGATTCATAATAACTGAACGAGATGAATGGCATTATATGTAATTACTTATAGTTTTATCATTATCTCGACAGGGTAAATAATCGGCCCATCTACGTTTTTTTGTGAATCTCCTTTTGCAACTCTTGTGACAACTCAGACTGCACTTATCTCACTTGGTAAGTACGCTACGCAGCAATTTCACTTTTGCATTTTTATACCTTATGCCGTACATTACAGTTCCATGTGTTGCGTCCAATTTTCCTCTAAATGTATGTGAACATTTTTTATTACCGAAATTAGTTGGAGTAATGAGTTATGAAGAGGAACATCAGAGGGTGTCACGGTTGCTGTCCGAAGTAGAGAGAGAACCACAAGAATCCCTGCATTTTGATGACGACGACGACGATGACGAAGAGGATCTTTTGGAGGTGCGAGAAGAGAGCAGTGACTCCGAGCAAGACTGGGACATGGACGACGGAGCAGCAATGAAAGTGGATGATATCTTCACCGGGAAAGATGGGACCACCAGATGGAGAAAGAAGGCACCAAAACAAAGCGTAAGAACGCGTTCAAAAAATATAATTACACAATTACCAGGGCCTAGAGGAAAAATGAAAGGAATAAAAAGTTCTATAGAATCATGGCGATGTTTTTTTGACAGTACAATAATAAATGTGATAACCGATTGTACTAATAAAGTCATCGAAAAGGTTTCTCCTAATTACGGGCGTAGCACGTACGCAAGACCTACTAATGTTCATGAAATTGAAGCACTAATGGGAATGCTACTGCTTTGTGGTATCAATAAAAGTAATCACCAAAATGCCGAAGACCTCTTTAGTACCAAAGGCAATTCAATTGAAATATTTCGTCTTGTCATGTCACTTCAGCGTTTCCGATTTCTGCTGCGTCATCTAACTTTTGATGACAAAGAAACTAGACATGAAAGACGTAAAGTTGATAAGCTTGCCCCCGTGCGAGAGATATTTGATTTGTTTGTTGAAAACTGCAAAAATAATTTCAGCTTATCTGCCCAGGTTACCATAGACGAGAAGTTGGAGGCATTTAGAGGTCGCTGTGGGTTTCGTCAGTATATACCTAATAAACCCGCCAAATATGGAATAAAAATATTTGCTCTCTGCGATGCTAAAATGCATTACACGTCCAACTTAGAGGTTTACGTTGGAAAACAACCCGAAGGGCCCGGAAGGAACCCGAATTCAATGGACAATAGAGCACTTGCCGTGGTTGAACGCTTGTGTAAGCCAATTTATTACACTAACCGTAATGTTACCATGGACAACTGGTTCACTAGCATTGAGCTTCTTGAGAGACTGCTGAATATCTATCAGCTTACTTCAGTGGGCACAATCAGAAAAAATAAGCGCGGCTTACCACCAGAATTCGTTCAAAAAAAGGGACGTACAGTGAAATCATGTCTGTTTGGTTTTAGGAAAAATTGTAAATTAGTTTCGTTCGTCCCCAGAACAGGAAAAAATGTTCTCTTGATTTCAAGCATGCACGACAATGACCAAGTGGATGCAATAACTAAAAAACCTGAGATCATGTTGACCTATAACAACACGAAAGGTGGAGTAGATATAGTGGATAGGTTGTGCGCTAACTACAATTGCGCTAGACCAACAAGGCGTTGGCAAATGGTCGTGTTTTATTCATTATTAAATATATCAACAATAAACTCTCAAGTAATATACACTATAAACAACAAGAAAGAAAACCTTGTACGGCGTAAATTTATTGAAGGAATTGCATTTACGCTGATTGAAAAACATCTTAGGAATCGTGCATCTATGGAAAACATACCACGAATCACTCGTTTACGGATAAATGAACTACTGACCATTAAGCCATCAGAACTACCTCCTAATCCTACTGAAGGGCAGATTGGGCGCTGTAAATATTGTGACAGTAAGAGAAATCGTAAAACGCGATACTCTTGCAAAATTTGCAACTCATTTCTCTGCCTTGAACACGTAACCTTGCTATGCGAAAGGTGTTATGCCAAAAATGCAGAAGCCTTCTTTTGACATTGATATTTTTGAAAAATGCCTGATTATGTATGATGGAATATCTTTTTAATTTCTGGCATGTAATGTAAATGAAACCTATTGTTAATTATCAATACCTTGTATCGGATTTTTTGGTGTACTAATGAAAAAATGCTAATGTATAAATATTTTTTTCCTGTTAACATTCAAATGAATAAAAAATGAAAAAAATTTTGTTTGTAGTGAAAATGTGAAATAAATGTTTATAATTAGCAATGCAATTTTGTTATTTAAAGCTAATTCAAGGAAATACTCAATTAATCTTCAAAACAGCATAAGAGACCACATCGGTCCAGGAGACCGACGTCACCACTCATGAACCAAAAATTCACGTCACCACTCTAGGGTTAATCTGAATCTTTTCTGCCTCTAATAATATTTTCATATCTCATCTTTACTGTTTTCAACCGTTTTATCTTTCTTATTTCCTGGCAACACATAACTATTTCTTATCCTCTATCAATAATTGTTTTTCCATTTCTTATCGTTGTTCCTTACATCTCACCTCCTTTGTTTTATTTTTTCTTGACACATTCTTTCATACTTTTGCGTTCCATGATATTTACTTGTCTTCACTATCTTATTCTTAATATTCCTTATCATTCCATCTGAGATTCACAATATTTTGATCCAGCTAGTACCTGGTATTCCATTTGTTTTTCCATGCTCTCGTTTTTCCCAATGTTTTATCCTCCTCGATTTCCCCATCAGATCATATATCCTTTTCCTCGTCCAAAGCTTCTTCCAACAAAACCTGGTATTATTTACTTTTTACACCAATTAATGCCTCCAAATTGTGGATGCGGTTGACAGTTCACTCAACGGAATATTTTTATCTTATCAAATGTTAAAAACCTTGGTATTGGGGCTAATGTATTCGAAGACAAATATAATGAAAAATCCCTGTTTTTGAGAACAGAGTCTATCATCAATGTAGCGGTTGAAGTTCTCAGCCATTGGTCTGATTTCACTCAACAGGAAATACAATTTTATGTCTAAACCATATTCAAGGTTTCTTTTAACTAATAATAGATTTTAGCGACATATCTCATTTCTTTGACCTATTCCGTGCAATTCACACGTCGCGGTTTGTCACCGAAAATGTGCCCCCTGTTCAACTATGCGTTTTCTATTTTTGTCGCTACCCTCTCGACTATCTGCGTGTATTATCCTTCATTGCTCCTGTTGAGTAATGGGCAGCCTCCCTCAATGGGATAGATAGGCTACTACTTCTGGAATGACTCTAGTCATCATTTCCAAAAGCTTCTATCGGTCACGATTTTCCAACACTGCATTCACCCTCTTAGTCGGCCACGAATTCGTAAAGAACGACAATTGGTTTCCCGTATTTCTACTTACGTATTTTCTTCAAAATCGCAGATCGTTGAATCCTGGGGGTTATTACGGATCACTAGTCTTAGGGCGAGAGTTCTCTTTTGGGCGATTATAGAATGAATCCTCTCTTAGCAATTACGTAGGTACCTTGAGTCGGCGGGCGGTAAGGCGACTCGGTTCTCGGCCCGAACGATTACGGATCACCGTTTGCCGCCGCTGGGCAGGGAATTGGTCCCGATCTCGCCCTCGACTGTGAAGGGGTAATTCGATGAGTCGCACCCCTGATTCTGATTTGCTTTGCAATAGTCAGCTGTTTTTTTTTACTCGCTTGGCGATAGTTCCCTGTGTTTACATTGAAATATGCAATGAAACCACGAATATAAAATTACTTAGAAATTGGAATCGATTGAAATTGAGTATTTAATTCGCTGCGAGGTCTACCGTTGAATAGGGACTACTTACTAGTCTTTGAATTGACCAGGTTTATGAAAACTCGTGTATTAGTCAAAAATGCTCATTATTGTTGTGATGCCTCAACTTAAAACTGTCACACGGAAATAATTAACTGTTGTCTTGACCTCCGTCATCTGTAAATGTTCTATGATTGATCGCTCCTTCCATGCCTGTGGATTCAAAAGAACTATCGAGGGAATATTTGAAATATAATTCTTCCATTGTCCTTATTCTATGTCACTTCTACTAATAGACGGATTTCAGTCGGCCGTGGCTTATGTTCTGACTTATTCACATTATCGTCTTTTTATTTAGTCTTTCTATGTTTCCGCATCGCTAACTACAAAATAATATATTGAATTGAAATACTTGAAATTGGTTGAATTGTAACTTCACAATTTCACTTAAAGGGCGAAATTCGTGAATTGTGAAAACAGCGGACTGTGCAAAACAAAACAGCACACCACAACATGTTGTTTTCGGAATAATAAAACGAAGTGATCGATGAATATTCATATTCCTTTTTCCAGTTGTGATTACGTGCACTATTTAGTAATGTTAATTTTGGGTCCGTACTTATAACTTCATTGATGAAATTCAGCTGACGTTATGACATAGTCATTTCCCTGAAGAA
Source organism: Platycnemis pennipes (assembly GCA_933228895.1). Taxonomy (NCBI): domain Eukaryota; kingdom Metazoa; phylum Arthropoda; class Insecta; order Odonata; family Platycnemididae; genus Platycnemis; species Platycnemis pennipes. The sequence continues at coordinate 1,278,389 of CAKOGI010000003.1, read as the reverse complement.
TGGCGAAATTTAATAGTTTAAGATAAGTATAAATACGCATATTTTGTTTTATGTATGCACGGAATATGGTGTAAATAGCGTATGCATAATAAAACGTAATAGTAATACTGCACATTAATTTATTGATCATCGACCCGGGTTTCGGCAACTCAGTGCCATTTTCAAGATTGCCAAAACCCGGGTTGATGATCAATAAATTAGTGTGGAGTATTACTATTACGTTTTATTATGCATATTAAAAACTTCCACAAGGTTACATTTGCAATTACCTCTTATATTTGTAAATAGCGTAAGAAATTGTAAGTGGGTAATAAAAATGACGAAAGCCAACACTTACCACAAAAGATTTAAATTTCTAGTTACGGGATAAAAAGGACTAGGTATTACTAATAACAAACTTTTGAATGGAAACCTGTGATGATTTATAATGTAATATACCCGCAAAAAATTAGAGACACTACTCCCTCAATGGCCATTTCATCTCACTGACCTCTCAAAGGATTGCCGCAGCAAACAAGCTGGATTACTTATGGCTTGCGAATGCAGTGTTGACAGATCATATCAGTACAATATTTTGGAGCGCTAATTTTCGCTGTCTGGAAGTGGTACGGATTAATTACTCCGTGTCGGTACTGGAAATCATTCTGATATTATATCACTATCATTTTCATATTAGCGGTAGTCAAATGGTGAATTAAATTTGCATATTGTATTGCAGGCAGCCATCATTGGATACCGTACCAAAAAGGTGCTTTTCGTAGGGGTCAAAAATAAATACTGTATGGTGTGCCGAAGAACAGAAATATCCCTCACAGAAGCAAGCGAGCACGTGTGCTTCAAAAATTGGGAATGCACAGCCTCTTCCACAAGTATGGAGTCGGCTATAGTTTTAGAGGGGTTTAGAGCTAACGAACAGATGTATGGAATCCGATACAATAAGCTGATTGCAGATGGTGACAGCAGCTTATATGCCACGTTGGTTCAATCCCGGCCCTATAAAAATACTCCGATTGAAAAAATTGAATGCAAAAACCACCTCCTGCGAAATTTCTGCACAAAATTGAGGTAAATCAGCAAGGATAGGCGGAATGGACCTGCCTGCCTTAGGAAAAAAGTTCCCTCAAGTGTTTTACGCTTACAGACTGCAATTGATAAAGCAATTGCCTACCGCAAACAAGACGACAGAGCCGGAAGCCTTGATGAGAAGATATCGAGATTGAGGAAAGACATTTTAAATAGTCCAAGACATATCTTTGGAGACCACTCAAACTATTATGTTGAATATTTCTGCTCTAGAAGCGATACTGAAGATTCTATCATTGATGAGCTCCGCTCCTCTGGGCTAATAGAGGAACTGAATCGAAACGTGGGATATTTAGCACGCCAGAGCAGGAGTTTAATTCAGGATCTCAACAGTAACTGCGCGGAGCACTTCAATGCTATAGTTTCAAAACAGCATCATTTTACAGATTCAAGGCCAGCTCCATGTGACAAGGAGACAATTCTGCTTATTCGCAGTATATATCGAGGTCCACCCGTATATTAAAACGGTGAAGGTGATGAAGGACGATGGCCTCTGGAGAAAGATGGAGCCCAAGCTTACCAAATTTTATCACCTGTGCCTGCTGCCAGTGCTTACAAATCCTCGACGGAGCAGAAATATGTCTCTTCGCGAGCCGACGCATATTCTTGATGCACAAGAAGAAGCTAAATTGAAAAAAAAACTTCCCGTAAACGGAGAAGATCAGATTTCGACTTAGCATGACTGCACTCGTTGAGCTTGTACATGTATCTTTAATGCTAATAATTATCCTAAAATGTTTACATAATCCATTTCATTTATAATTTTGAGATAAACGACAAGGAGACGTGGTATTACATCACTTTCGTTCTTTACTTTTCTCAAGTCATTACTCTAATTCAAAATCTGTTCATTAATCCCACCTATTCCTTTCCCCGAATTTTGAATCCATTCTTTTGCATCTCATTTCACGAATCCTCTTATCCTCATAGATGTCTTCCACTTCTTAATCTTCGTAGTCCGACGTAAGCATGGGAACTTGTACCACAATGGTATCTGTAGGATTGCTTTCAATCTTCATCATTATAACCCTCTTACTGTACTGCAGGAAGCTCTTCACACGCATTCCTGCACGCTTGCTGAACATTATGCCTACTCCAGCATTACCATTCAGTGATCCTGTGTGAATAATTCTGTAACTTCCACTCCAAAAGTTCCCTTCTTCGAGCCATCTCATGTCACTGATTCCTAATATGTCGAGGTCCATTCTGCGAATGGAGATCGCAGGTTCTTCCTTCAGATTCAGCCATCTTAAATTTCTCCAATCTCCCGCAGGTCCGAAGTGATCGCAAGTTCCTACCCTAAAATGTTTATGACGCTTGACTGATGTACTCTCTCGGGTAGTCCCCACCCGGAGATCCGAATGTGAGAATATTTTACTCGAGAGGGCTCCATCATGTCTTGATATAAAGAAAAGAGTGGAGTAGCTGCGAATCCTCTGGATAATATTGTGTTGGTTTTCCCTTGCCTTCCACATCGCAGTATTACAGCCGTGAAGAATGATTCTTCTAAGAATCCCCCTGCCCATCGGGTAAAAGGGAGGGAATTGGAAGTGTAGTGAATCGAGGAAGATTCTTTACCATACATTTATTGAATGACAATCAAGTCAAAACATGATATATCTCGCAAGGTGATATATCACGCTAACTTCGTTATTTAGCTGTTTCAATCTCCGCGGTGAGGTTTGTTCGTGTTTTATATTTAGGTAGAAAGGGCATTTCCAATGGAAATTATACCGAGTGATGTCTTCTCTTCTTCCTCTAACGACCAATTGACGCAACTATTCGGAATCCCTCATCCGCAGAAACTCTACGTGGCCGGCCATGAACAGCAACCTCAAGGCTGACGCGGTTCGCCAAAAGTTCCCCGGCGGGGGATATTCCTTAGCCAAAAAGTCTGCTAAGCTACACACACTACGGCCACTACGCTATTATACGGCCGACCAAATGGGCGGAGCTAAAAAGCTACATCAGCTCACGAACTACGGCGACAAGATTAACTACGTCCACCTGATCGGCCTGTCGTCAGAGTCATCTCGTGACAAAAGGCTGCGAACAGCTTTGTATCCGGCACACTCTTAATAGTACCATCAATTTTATATATTTCATGAACTCATTTTTCCCTCATGGTTAGATAATTAAGCTCATTCGAAGACCATGCTGGAAATTCAGGCTTATAATATATGTTCAAGGGTAATTTATGCACTCACATATTATGGCGTTTATCCCCTCAGCACAGAGAGAAATCCTTCTTTCACATTTCACAAGGCCATTAGCCCGTTGACCCTTCACCGAGCATTCTGCCAGGGCCTCATCGGTGAACACCTCCTCTAAAAGGTTCCTGGACAATGCTGTAGCAGTCAATGAACTCTTAAGCAGCATTGCACGAGTATGTGCCTTCACATACACTGGGAGTTTATCAACCAGCCTGACATTCTGATGGTCACATGTAGCAAAAGAGAAATGCGCCATTAGGAGAAGCAATGGAGCTTTGCAAGCAGGGTCATTGCATATCAGCTCAACCACACCACCAAACAACTTTGAAGACACTTGGTACATATAATCTCTTCATCAATGTATGAAAAAAGCCCATTTTTTTTAAACCTACCTATAGTAATTTTTCAGTTAAAGCCACCGAAACTTTACTTGACTTCTGAATTTCCTCCATTAAGGATGCAAACTTCTCAAGGTACACTTTTTTGCTCAAAAAATGAAATCTCACCCATTTCTGAATTATTTCCAGTGAACTTATTCAGCTACGACTACAAGGCTATGAAAATCTAGAAAAAAAATTATATGTGCCCTTGAATTAGGTTTTTACCCTCATAAAAAGTTTAACATTGCCTGTGCACGATTTTTAGCTAAAAATATGGTTAACAAATAATGCCAATAGTAAGTCACGAAAAAGCATTTGAAGGGGCAATCTCTTTTACACAACATTGGCTCCATTCTGATGAAATAATCCCAATTGAACCCTGACCACTGATGAATAACTATGTTAAGTAAAACGTTACTCAACACAAGCAATGCTCTGTGCTTACAGAAGGAGGTTTCAAGAATATATTGCTATGACTACTTTATAAAAATATGTTACAATATTATTACACACACATTAAGTAATATGTAATGGATATTCACAGTTCTGCTGGAGTGCAATAGCCAATATGTGTGCAAAATGGTTAAACAATCTGTAGTCATTTCATTTCAAAAGATGATTGATTAGTGTATTTTACATATCAACAACTTTTACTTGAAACTATTTTAGGAAAACATTAATAATGAGAGAGGGGAAAGATATAAAGATGTTCTTACCCCTGGGGTGTTTGCATGCCGTAAATGGGTATGCATTTCCCATGCATCATCACCACTGCTATTTGTAAACACATAGCCATTGCTACTGGAGGACGAACTGCCTGGATTCTCTCTGGACTGAAGAATGAGATTCTTCAGTGTTTCCAGAAGATTCAAAGACTCTGAAATAATTAGCAAATGGGTGTTAGAAATGTACTGTTGCTATCATATCATAACGACACATACAAGATAAATAAGCAATGAAATGGCAATATGAACTTATTCAGTTGTAAACTACTAAAATATTTATTGCTACTTCAAGAGATTCTCCGAACTACACGTATCCGTAAGCAAACTATTCTTTAAAAATTTTAATTTCAATATTTTCATTGCAGAAAATTGCCGTGAAATTGAATACGGCCACATATGCTTACGTAGGAAATTAACATGGGAATTAACATTAAGGTCCAAACATACCGCGAGCTTCGTTCCTTTCCCTCTTGTACTTCTCCACCTTCCGGCGTAATCTCTGAATTTCTTTCTCTGTAGAAGAAAGCTCTATTGCGTGGACACCACGAACGCATGATTCTGCGTCATCACACCTCCGTAATTCCTCCATCAACTCCCTGGAGGACTTCTGTAACCCTGCTACTTTCTTCGACTCCATAACCTGTGATGATGGTATCATTAAGAAAGAGATTATCATGAAACGCTAGCTCGAAAGTTAAACAGTTAAGTTAATTTCGTCTGTGTTGTAAGCAACATGAGTGACATAAAGGACCACGCAAATATGTCATACCTTAGATTTTTTTGCTGCATTTTCCTTTTCTTCGCCCACATTGCATCTTCATCCGAATCGTCATCTGAATAGCCTTTCGGAATAGGCGGTCGCTTCCCTTCCCCAGGTCTCACCGGAACGTCTCCAGTCTTCAGAAATGTCTCCAAAACGGACACGCATTCTGGCCTCGATACTGCAAACATTGGAATTGTACACGTTGAAACTTCATGCGGTAAATGTGAGCTTAAGGGTAGTCACGGAAAAAAATTTTTTTTTTCCCCTAGAAATCGTCGTTTTTCGATGAAATTTTCGGAACACAACCTGCTAATATGTCCGTTTTCATGCGCCAAAAAAAAAAGTAAAAAAAGTGAAAAACTCACGATTTTACAGCATTTCAAACCCAAGAGGTGAGTGTTCGCAGCGCCGCCATCTTGGAAATTCCCCGTGTCGTCACCAGATGGCGAGTAAAATGTTGAGTGGCGTTTCTGCGGTAGAGGCTACTTCTGACCAATCGCACCCCTCCCCCCACAGGGGGAACGTCGGAATATCGCTAAAAAGATGACACTTCGATATGCACGCCCGAAACAGCAGTTTTGGGTATGATGACAGGTCTCAACAACCGAGAAAGGGTATTTAAGGAATACCCCCGCTTCCTCCCGACGAAACCCAACACGTAAACCACACTTTTGGGCATAATCACACGCCTGAAAAACCGAAAAAGGGTATTTAAGGAATGCCCCGCCCCAAACGTAGAAACCCAACACGTAAACCACACTTTTGGGTATGATCACACGCCTGAAAAACCGAAAAAGGGCATTTAAGGAATGCCCCGCCCCAAACCTAGAAACCCAACACGTAAACCACACTTTTGGGTATAATCACACGCCTCAAAAACCGGAAAAGGGTATTTAAGGAATGCCCCGCCCCAAACGTAGAAACCCAACACGTAAACCACACTTTCGGGTATAATCACACGCCTGAAAAACCGAAAAAGGGTATTTAAGGAATGCCCCGCCCCAAACCTAGAAACCCAACACGTAAACCACACTTTTGGGTATGAACACACGCCTCAAAAACCGAAAAAGGGTATTTAAGGAATGCCCCGCCCCAAACGTAGAAACCCAACACGTAAACCACACTTTTGGGTATGATCACACGCCTGAACAACCAGCAGTGCAGGCAGAAAGCACTCCGAAAGAACATGTACCGCAAGAAGCCATGGCGTCCGTACGGTCCAGAGTGTGAGCGAGAAGTGATGATGCATGACGGAGATCAGAAGCGCGTTCAGACAGGAAAAATCAGAGCGTGGGAAAATAGATGAGTCATTTATACATCGCGCGTCAACGCAGGTGGCTATCGACACTCAATAGCCTTCTGCGCAGGTCATAGGGAAGAGGTGAAAGGTTGCGAACCCCTCTAGCGGTGGTCTCGGGAAAAACCCAAGATGGCGATGAAAAACATCGATTTTCAGGTGAAAAATGGTCATTTTCGGATTGTTATATCTCATGACATAACGGCAGTAGTGCAATGTAATTAATTTAATAATAAATGTACATCCTTCCTCTACATAACACAGTTGAAATGAAAGCGCTAACTAATACCGTTTTTGCGGGATAAGTGTTTGAAGTTGACTACCCTTAAGCTCACATCTACCCTTCATGCTTACGATGATCACATTTTAAAGTACTGTTCCATACATGGTAAATACTTACGAGATTTGTAAAAAGCAGTTCCCTCATAATTTCTCTTCGACTTACTGCTCGTTGCGCATGCAACAGTAAATTTTGAATTCACAACTAAGTTTTCAAAAGTGGAACATCCTACGAGATCCGTGCTGGAGTGCACGCTGGCGTCCAAAGTTTCTTCTTCGGAAAATACCACGACTACGTAATATTTCATCGTAATACTTATCTACACCGAACGAATTTAAATATTAACCACAAAATTTAAATCGCACAGCAACGTAGACACCAAACTGCGACTTTCACAAACTGCCACAGAATAATCAAGTTTTCTTATGCCGCTCAAAGAAGGAAGTGACGCTTAAGTTCTGACGCGGTGACGCCGTGCTTTTTGCTCGTGGCGCCACGTCCCGGGAATGCAACGAAATAAGAAAATAAGAAGACCGAAAGCACCGAAGTGAACGCGCGAAAGCCGCGGTTTGGTTCTTGGAATATATCGTACAGTGCTCTTGGGGTTGACCTTAGGGAAGACGTTAGTACAACCACGCTTAAATCTTAAGCTTAAGTTATCCGGAAACCATTAAATCTGTGACGAAGATGGAAGGCGGGCTACCAATGAAACGAGGCCGTTATCGGAAATATATACGGGAAAACACAGTCGTAAGTATTCGTTGATTGCCAAAATATTTTTTTACGCTAAGAGTGTACTCGCTTAAAATAGGTTGCTCACCTTCAGCGCAATCAATGAAATAATAGCTGTAGTAATTAAAGAACATCCATTTCTACTTTGTCCAAAACAGGTGCCTTTAACTTCACAAAGAAGAAATGCATGCGCAACTGGTAAGGATATGATGAATCTTTAGTCTTCCCTCAATATTTATACTGTGACGAATCTCTGTACACATTTATACCTGCTAGATAAGTAAGATATTATTATAAAGAGATATGGTATTAATGAGATCAATGCATCAGTGAAGAAATCGCTGCTTGTCAGTTGTAAAAGTTATTTTTATCCCGGATTTCATCTAATTATGAGTATTGATTTCAGGACCTACTGCACCAATATCCGATCAGGCATATACCGATGACAACATCAGCTCTTTCGAAATTGACAGTCCGATAAACTTCGATGTCAGCTGTGACACCAATAGTTCGGTTCTTGATGATAATGATTGTTCTTCTGACGATGGTGGATATTTTCATCTGAACCATGACGAAGGCTCTGAGTGGGACACCCCTTTGTTCAGTGGGAGTGAGTATATATATACTGCGACATTTTGGACTTTATGTTTACCCATAAGGTAACCAGAAAGGCACTGTCTGGCCTCCTTGCCATTATTAAAAAATTACTACCAGCTTCTGCAACATTTCCAGACACTAAATACAAGTTCTTTAAACGTGTCTTCATGGAAACAAAAGACAATTTTTGTATAAAACATCGCTATTGCTCCATATGTCAATATTATATCGGTCCTTGGGATAAAACAGAGAACATTCTTATTTGTCCTGCTTGTGATAGTGAAGGAGTAACTTCGTGTTTTGTTGAACTCCCTTTGGAGAATAGCTTGAGGGATCTTTTGGAAGTGAAAAGGATATACAAACATTTTATTCAGCCCGGAAGGGACGATTATGTTAATGACATCGTTGATGGTGAAATTTCTAGGAGAAATCTTGCAGACCCAAACACAATACAATTGCTTTGGAACACGGATGGTATTCCTGTGTTCAAGAGCTCCAATAGACAGATATGGCCCATTTGGTACACTGTGTCGAATGTTAAGCCAGCTCTCCGTAGAAAGATTGTTAAAATAGCTGGACTTTGGTGTGGAAGTAACAAACCAAAGATGAATACATTTTTAAAACCTTTTTCCAAAAGCTTGTCAAAGTTGCATAAGGAAGGCTTGAGATGGAGAAATGTTGACGAGAATGTTGTCATAACATCAAAGGTTATTGCACCTATAATTTCCGTGGATGCCAAGGAAGGAATGATATTCAAAATATTACTTCCTGTAATGGGAAATTTGGATGCTCGTTTTGTGAGCATGAGGGTCACATCCATAAAATTAATGAAAATTCCAAAGTGCTGGTTTATCCATTCAAGGACCTTCAACCGAAATTGAGAGAGCATGAGGAAATGCTTAAGGTGGCTGGGTCGAAATTTACAGGTGTATAGATTTTGTTCATAATTGCAATATTTGTTCCTGTAATTATGCTCTAAAATTCCACGTGAAAATTTTTTGTGGTTTTCGGTGTAGTTTTTGAGATATTTAAGGTTTTTTTAACATGGGGCCTTATGGCGCACCCCGCTTCTTGAGGGTCAATTATGTATTATTTACGTTTCTACCATACAGATTTTCTCCAAAAACTGAAATGATGTGGATATTAGCCAACAATATCTATTCTGAGAAAATCAACCAGTGTTATCGACTTATTTACTCCGTATATATGAAATAAATAAAATATTCCTTAAATTTTCAAATATCGCGGGCGAAGTTTTGAGGTGCATTTGGCAACGTGGAATCAGACGAGGGAAAGCGAACGCGCGAGAAACCACAACAAATCACACCACAAAGTCCGTGAATATTACAATGTAGTCCCCTTGACAGAGTTCTCGACATAGATTAAAGAAGAAAGAAGAATTCTCTTCTTTAATTCAAGGAGGCTACTTGTACAAAATGTAATATTCGTGCTTTAATCTATGGTTCTTGAGAATAGAGGCACTGTATTTGCAGTGCCTCTATTTGAGAATAGACGAATACGACACCTACCGTTACGACCGCTGAAACACAGAAACAATTGCCTACACAACAGCAGTGCCGAATTTCAGAATGTGCGTTGTTGCCGAGTAAAAAAGAGAGATTAAATAAATGGTTTAAACAAATGTTATAAATGTTTAAGCGTTTAATCACAATTATTTCGTCACTACAAAGTATGCGAATACCCATAGCACAAAATTACATACTTTTTCAATCCATACATCAAAACCAACATCTCCAAGGTCAAAGGATTTGCACAGAGTGACAACGTTCAGGTTGCCAGAAACCGAATCAAGTCAAGTTTTATGTTATGTTTCATGTCAATAATTAAATTAAAAAGGGCGATGTTTCAATATGACTTGAGAATTTGAGGCATCCGGTTAAAATGTCGTGTAATTTAATCACCTCCAAGCAATTTTTTAGTGCCATTGAAATTATTTGAGCACTAGTTCTCAACGACTCACGATTACCGAACCAGCCACCTTAAACACGCACAAAAGGCGCTAGAGGAAGGCCAGCGCATACATGGTGTGATAGGGCCATCATGTATTGCATTAATACCCTCAGTCAGCATGTCATCATCCTTTGTACCTGATGCTATGCATGCTGTATATTTATGGGTTGCCAGGCAGTTCATTTCTTTGTGGACTGACACGTGTCATTTTAGGCAACCGTGGTATATTGGCAGGAGACTGGAAGATGTTACTGCCACGCTACTGACCATTCGCCCTCCCAACACTATTTGCCGGCTACCTAGAAGTTTGAAGGAGGTAAAGCATTGGAAGGCATCTGAGTTCAGAGCATGGCTTTTGTTTTACTCACCAATATGCCTTGAAAATGTATTACCAACACCCTACCTACAGCATTGGCTGCAGATATCAGCGGCAATTTTCCTCCTGCCTCAGGAGAAATTGAAAGTGACAGAAATTAATCTGGCAGACAATTTGCTACAACTGTTCTGTGCTGGCACAGAAAAATTATATGGTGTAAGACACATGTCATATAATGTTCACCAGCTATCACACCTGGCTCGTGGGGTGAAGGATTGGGGTCCCCTGTGGGCAACCTCCTGCTTCACATTTGAAAATGAGAATGGGAAATTGTTGTCACTGGTACACGGAACTCAGTATGTAACTGAGCAAATTGTAAGTACAACTTGTCTTCTTACTTCTTTTCAAGAATTGAGACAGAAGCACAGACTCCATCCTAATGAAAGGATAAAACTTTTAGGAACCCGCTTGCAGAAAGATAATCTCTGTATTACTGAAAAGGCTATGGAAACATTGCCAACATTAGGACTTAGAAATTGTGTGTTTTATTCCCGTGTGAATTTAGAAGGTAAAGGGGTGTTCACCAGCAAAAATTATAAACGTGGGGGGAGGAGGAGGAGTGATACCATAATCTTTGAAGAAGAAAACTGTATTCGCTATGGAAGAGTTATGTGCTATGTAAAATCATCATCCCACAGTGTACATGCCATAACACAAGTTGTTGATGTGTCTAGGAACAAAAGCTTTGTTCTTAAAAACTTGCAATACCCTTTAAAACAGTTCAAAAGTGCTACATTCACAGAAGATTATAAGGTGATTCCTGTGAATTCTTTCAAGAGCAAAGTCATATTTCATGAAGGGACAATAATCGTATTACCCAATCATTTTGAAATTGTTTTATAGAAGTGTATGTCGTTCATTCCCAATGACAGCTTCCCAGTCCATGATTTCTGTAATATTTGAATATGACTTCATTGGTTTAATTGCAGTGCCCATTGTTAAATAGAAGATTGGAAAGTTCGAGATGTAATCTTGATGATAGTATGTTAGCAATGCTTTCTTTAATTGGTCTGCCATTGGAGCGATACGAGGGATTTGTTAGAAGTCTAGAACAAGGAGAAGCAATTTTGTAATTAAATAGTGTAAAGGCTAAATTATGAATTGAAGAGAAATGGTTAGAAAGTCGTGCACAGGATGCAGGAGTAGTGCTTAGCAGCAGAAGAAGACAGCAATTAGGCGGTAATAAGGAAATGGAAGCAAAGAAAACTGATAATAGTAGACAACAGAGATGGACGAAACCATTTTTCTGCTATAACTGCTACGGTAAGGGTCATATCGCTAGATACTACAGAAAAACTGCTAATTATGATATTAAAGGAAGGAATTAATGTTATGATGGTGAAAAAGGGATGAAAAATGAAGGTAAGAAGGCAAATATAACGAATGCAACTGAAGAAACTAGAGAATATAGTGTTGTAAGTGTACGTAATATACAGAACTCCTTTGATAAACTTTGCTGGATGTTGGACTCCGGAGCAACAGATCACATGACACTGTATATTGAGCTTCTTGATAACTTTACAGCAGAAACTGGAGTAGTTGATTTAGCTGATGGTGAACAAGTTGAAATGAAGGGCAGAGGAAGTATTTTGTTAAGAATGTCTAAACAGTGTGGAGGTTATGACATAAGGATTAATAATGTTCTTTTTGTTCCTGGTTTAGGTGAGAATTTGATACATGTGAGCTGTCTAGAAAGTGGAAGGAGACTAGTTTTTGAGAATGCTAGACTCCCTATCGGAAATTTCTCATAGTTCTCATAGGCATTTCTCATAATATCTAATGAGAAGTTATGAGATCTAATGAGAAACTATGAGATCTTATGAGAAGCTATGAGATCTTATGAGAAGTTCATGAGATCTTATGAAAAGCTATGAGATCTTATGAGAAGTTCATGATATCTTATGAGAAGCTATGAGATATTATGAGAAGTTGATGAGATCTTATGAGAAGTTGATGAGATCTCATGAGAAGCATGAATTCCCATGAGAAGTTTATGAGATCTTATGAGAAGCTTTGAGAACTTTTGAGACTCCTCATTAGAACTTATAAAGATGTCATGTAAGTGTTATGAGAAGCATATGGATTAAACTCTTGATCGTGGAACATTTTTCTGGGTTCCTTACCCCAGATGATTTTCGGACTTAGTTTTCGGCGCCTTCGTCGAAAATATTTTAAGTGGCATCATGAATGACGATGCATCTCCAAAAATGTTGTTTAAAACGCGATTCATGAACTTTGGAAGCGATTGAACACTTGATCGTGGAACATTTTTCTGGGTTCCTTACCCCAGATGATTTTCGGACTTAGTTTTCGGCGCCTTCGTCGAAAATATTTTAAGTGGCATCATGAATGACGATGCATCTCCAAAAATGTTGTTTAAAACGCGATTCATGAACTTTGGAAGCGATTGAACACTTGATCGTGGAACATTTTTCTGGGTTCCTTACCCCAGATGATTTTCGGACTTAGTTTTCGGCGCCTTCGTCGAAAATATTTTAAGTGGCATCATGAATGACGATGCATCTCCAAAAATGTTGTTTAAAACGCGATTCATGAACTTTGGAAGCGATTGAACACTTGATCGTGGAACATTTTTCTGGGTTCCTTACCCCAGATGATTTTCGGACTTAGTTTTCGGCGCCTTCGTCGAAAATATTTTAAGTGGCATCATGAATGACGATGCATCTCCAAAAATTATCGGATAAAAATCGGATTATTATAAATTTTGGATCATAAATGCTAGAGAGGTTATTCGTCGGAGAATATTGCACTGCATGGAATGCTTTCGTGCAAACCCCAAACCGAAAGAGCAGTTTATGGGTAATCTACCTCCCTCTCGATTGGAGAAAATTAATGCATTTTGCATAACAGGCGTGGACTTTGGCGGGCCGTATGCCCTAAAAATGGGAAAAATACGCAAAGCAAAGATATTAAATGGATATATTTGCTTGTTTGTTTGTTTCGCAACAAGGGCAATACATTTGGAACTTGTCTCGGATTTGAGTTCCGATTGTTTCTTAGCCGCATTAAGGCGGTTTATTTCGCGAAGAGATTCGCGTGACAGAAATTCATAGCGACAATGGAACGAATTTTGTAGGGGCGCAGAGAAAGATGGCGACTTGGAGGAAAGTAACGTCATCAGCTGACTTCAATAGTAGAGCCGAACGGTATCTGGGTGATAGAGGAATCGCATGGAGATTCATACCTCCTGGCAGCCCCCATATGGGAGGACTATGGGAAGCCGGTGTAAAGTCGGTGAAAAGACATTTGGCAGCATCACATGGCGATCAAGTACTAACGTACGAAGAATTCTACACAGTACTCGTTCAGATAGAAGCTGTATTGAACTCGAGACCTATTACTCCAGTTAGTACGGATCCTACCGATGTCGAGGCTCTTACTCCCGGCCACTTTCTCCTGCAAGAGCCAATTTACACACTTCCTGAAGAACCGGAGCATGGTCCAGGGGGATATAGAAGGCGATGGAGTTTACTGCAACAAGTAGTGGCGACATTCTGGAGGCGATGGCAGGACGATTATCTAATTACTCTCCAGAGGAGAGAGAAATGGACTACCAAAATTAGTAATATCAAGGAGGGCGACCTAGTAATATTGAAGGACCCGAAATGTAGCCCTTGTAGGTGGCGACTTGGTCGAATTAGCAAATGTTTCCCGGGAACGGATGGCCTAGTTAGAGTCGCTGAGGTTAAAACCAAGCAGGGGGTGTATAGACGGTCAGTGAAGGACTTATGTCCATTACCAATAAAAGATAATTAATGTTAGTGAGTAGGATTCGGTAGTGTAGTAAAGTTAGGTTTGTTTATTTAGTTGACTGTTGGTTATTAGTATTTGTGAACCTTTCCGTGGGCTTCCTCTTCCTAATAAATCTCCTTGATAGCCCCCTTGGAGTGAAGATAAATCCTTTCCCCTTTTTGTTTTTTGGTTTTTGTTTTCCATGTTTTTCCCTTTCCCATTGTGTGATTTAGTTAGTTTGGATCATATGATCACATCGAAGGGGGAAGTACCCTAATTGTTTGATTTTCTATTTCTCAATTAATTTTAATTATTGTCTAGTTGGTTTGTTTTTTTTGGAACGTTGTTCCAAGGGCGGGGGGATGTTCAGTTGTGTTTTCAAATGGTTTGTCAAGGTTGAGCCGCGCCACCACTTGGCGGTGCCACTGGACTTCGGTTTTCGATTATCATTTGTTTGTGTGCCTAGTGAGTGGATGTTGAATGAGTGTGTAAGTGAGTCTACCTGTGAACGCTGAGCAGTGAGGATCAAGTGAAAGAAGCAACCCTGTGGAGTCCAGCTGCTCGCCGCATCGCCATCGGTCGGTCGGGCACGCGATCGGTGAGTGGCAGATTGTCGTGGCTCAACCTTTTTTCACTAATAAATTTCGTAATAGCAAATTATACAGTCCACTTTAAGATAGAAATTCACCTTCGGAAGTGATCACCGTCCATATTCAAACATTTTGGCTGTTTCGTGGTTCAATGCCTCGGTGGGGCATAAGGGTAGGGCGAGAGTCAGGGGTATTTTGCGACAACCTGCAAGTCTCCCGTAAACAACGAGTATTCGGGAATGTTCGTAAGTTGTCACTGTCCTGTTAATTGAAAATGTCTTCATATGCTTACGGAGCTCTTGAAATCAGTTAAATCTTATACGAATAATTATTTAGTTGTGGACGCATGGGCGTACAATTGGCTGCATTAGGACTGTAACCCTCTCCCACCTTCCACACCCTGCTGAGAAATTCCGTACACATTTTCTACGGAACGTAAGGAATTCTACAGAGTTTCTGTAGAAACCTTTCCCTTTCTACAGAGTTCTATAGAAAAAATTCGACGGAAAAGAGGGACTTCTGTAGAAAGTTGTGATGTCGCACTGGGTCTACGGAATTCTACGGAAAATTTTGCGAGGCAAGTTCAAAATTCCGTACATTGCCCGAGAATTCCGTAGGAAGTCCGGGATCCCTCTACAGAATTACATACATCTAGATGTATGGCTCAGTGTTTAAGGAAGATTAAGTAGGTAAGATATAAAATGGAAATAATGCTTGGCAAATACGTGTGATGATACTAATTGAATGAGTTAATACAGTGTGATGAGCAGCCTTGTTATTTTTTAACTTAAGGAAAAACTATAATCCTTTGGAACACCTCAGAGGAGTATTCTTATAGGAGCTTCAAAAGATGATGCAGTGTACAGTAGTTTTTTTCCTTCCATGATTTCTTGCACTCCCTATATGCATACCTATGGCAGCACTCAATCAGGGTGGCTACTGAGACCCAATTTTTTAATTCCCTGACTATTCCCTGACTTCCCTGACGGACTCACAAACTTCCCTGACCGATCGCCAAAAGGAATCCTATTATCTGAATATTTTATTTCTGCTGAATTATATTTCGGTCAAAACTCAGAAAATGTTAAGAGCTGAAAACAATACATTAAAAGATACAAGGTGTAACGTAACAATTAGGCTCCCATGTGAGCTCGCGTCGGCGGATTAGCAATGCTGTAAATAAACAAGGGAGTGAAGAGGAAGCACGCGAGCGAGAGAGACGCGTCGGAGAGCGGTAGGCCCGAGAACCCACGAGAAAGAAGGACGCGTCGGCGTATAAGATCGGGACTAATAAGACGGGATGCTCGAGAGTAGGACACGTCGGGAAGATTAAGGTGCAGAGGCGAGGAAAGGTGATCGACGGAGAGGTGCAGGCGCAGTACCACGGGGAAGGTGTCGGCGGGAGTTTGACACGGCACTCCGGCCCGATCTCACAGAGGGAGTTCCAGACCCACCAAAATTTCGCGTCCGCGGATACGCGGCCGCGTATTGTATTTCCGTGGCCGTATACGTTTCCTTCGGTAAAATTACAATGAAGATGTCTAATCCTTCAACAATGAAGTAGCGTGTCGTGGTACTTCTGGGAAGTTGAGGATTACTGAAAAGGCATCGAAGAGAAAGTTAATAGCCGATTTACTGGCGGACTCCGGTACAAGTATCACTAAGGAGCGTAAAAAATACAAACCAAATCCATTTTGTTGGACTGGATCAAACTCGGATGGCACAAGTGACATTCAGAAGCGAACAACAAATTGATTAACGTGGTTATAACCTCTAGATTGTAAGAGGGAACCAAAAATGTACAAATATTTGTATAAAAAAACGTAATTGCGCCACTGCGAACGAGGCAATTAGCAACGGCAGCATCGTATTCAGGAATATCATATTTGAGGTGGTTTGTGATATGACTAAATTGTTTCGAGAGGGATCTAAGGGTGCCATTCAATTATTACGTCGAGCGTGAAAGGTGGGGATGGGAGGATGACTCTTCTTACTGTCTCACGAACGAGGGTTGCAAAGCCCTGATATTATCAACAACGAAGGTGTTGTTAAATTTCCATAAATAATTTCTGGATTGCCAGATATTGATGAAAGATCAATTATATTTTCCTGCCCTACAGAGAAGAAATACAGGTAGACTAGTTAATGGATTATGTTATCATTTTATTCTGGCATCTGTACCGTAATTTACTTCAGTAAAAAATTAAAATGTCAAAGAAGTTACATCAGTTCACAATAAAACTAGGCATTAAATCTGGTTTTAACAGATATTATTCCTGTGACGAAAAAATAACATTCTGAATCCCCGTAATATTGATTTTAAAGCCGGCCATAAAATGTTAATAAAATCCATTAATATGGACTGGGATATTTATAGGTACAAACATTGTAAACTCTATGCTTAAATCATTCAAGATCAGCTGGATTCGCGGTACGTGCGGTAGTTGTTGAACTTGAGCACTTGCGGTGAAGTGGTAAAAGCTTTCAAAATATATATGCATGTGATCCGTGCAAACAGTTCATATTTAATTGAAGAAAGAAGAGATATTCGCTGGTTTTTTGGGGAGCTTTTAAAAGGAAACAACATTGAAAAAATGGAGGTAAGTTTACACAATTGTTACATTACCTACTATTTTAATTTTGTTCATTGCTTCATGACCGCGTGAGTGTTTTGTTGTGTAGTGTACGTTGACACGTGAGATTGAGGTGGATTAGAGATCAAGATGTCTTGTCAAAAATTCTTGCCTTTGAAAGAGTCCTTGAAGAAGCGTGCAATCAGAGTGGCTAATAGGCAGATTAATAACTTTTTTAAGGATATCGAGGTTGGTAGTGTTGCTCTGACGCAAGTAAGTGGCAGGTTTGGTGAAATTGCGAGCTGCAATGCAACTCAAGAGGGGGAGCATAGCTCTTTCCAAAGCGATTGTGATAGCGTCAGTCATTGTAGTGAGAATGGAGAGGATGAATGCCATTACGACGAAGCCTGTCCCTCCAGCGATCCAGGCGGTGGAAGTGAAGGGGAGCCTGAGGTTTTAAGTGAGTCCATTTGTAGTGACGACGTAGCTTGTAGCTTTGAACCCAATTAGCCCATTGGGGTGTTGCTTACGGAATAACTTTGGAGGCAACTTCTGCTTTGTTAAACATTCTTAAGCCGCTTCATCCAGAGTTACCAAAGACTGCCGAATCCCTCCGAATGACTAACAAGTGCAAGGTTACAGTCAAGGAACTTGCCAATGGCACATATGCTCATTTGGGGCTTCTTGATGGCATAAAGCAATTCATGAGTACCAAGAGACTGCCAGATACCAAACTTCTACTGAAAATCAACATCGATGGCTTCGATATCTATAAAAGTACCACCACTCAATGTTGGCCTATCTTAGTGAGATGTATTCAGTTAGGTATTTGTAAACCACTTCCTGTCGAAATATTTTATGGGGAAGGCAAACCCAATCCTCTTGCAGAGTACCTGTTTGACTTTTTACAAGAAGTAAGAGATTTCAAGAAGGGCTCAGCCGATTTATTGGGGACGCAGTGTGAATTAAGGTGCAGATACATCTGTGATGCTCTCGCCCGTGCATACATCAAGTGTATTATGGGGCATAACTCATTGCATGGTTGTGAGAGGTGTGAACAGGAGGGGAAAGTGTTGGGCATCACATTATTTTCAAAAGTGAATGTGGTCCATTAAGATCTGATGAGTCATTCAAAAATAGGATTGACATTTACCATCACATTGGGGACTCTCCTTTGGAACAAGTAGAGGCTGTACCTCTTGAACCCATGCATTTAGTGGACCTTGGCATTTTCAGAAGGTTTTTAAAATATATCTTGTCAGAAGGAAATGTGACTATTTGTCTTCCTTCAGACAGTAGGCTTCAATTAAACACCTGTATCAAGGAAGTGTCGCCTAGGGTTTCCAAGAGTACCAGGTGCTCTACAGAGTATTTTGTTTACTTTTCAGCAGGTAATAAGTGGTTGTTCAAGTCTAAATAGAATTAAATTCACCATCCCAGAATCCTTTTTTGCAATAATTCTCTATTTAGATTCCCATATTTCCAAATTCTTCATACAATCTATAACATCTTATAATTTCATTCTTTAACTCTATTACAATGAATTCTAACTTCAATGAAGACATCCAGTATTCAAGTGATCACTATTTTAATGTTCTATGCACAAGCATTGCCCTCTGCCAACAATTTTCTCATCCCAATTTATTTCAACAATCCTCATTCACCAAATTATCCATGCATTCTACTCTCCCCATTCCCCTTCACTATCATACTTCTTAGGCTAACAATAGACTGCTATAATCTTCTCAAAGTGCCTTTGACTCATCTTTCTCAAATGTTTCATCAAACTTATTAAGGCAATGGATCAATACGTCCAATAGGTCTAAGGTTCTAAGACTCTACTTGAGAGGAACTCCACCGATATATCTCTGAGTCTGCCATTCTTTACTCAATGCTTACCTTTCTCACTTACTCCACTTCCAGCGCCATCTTGCTGACCTCCAAAAGACTCAAATTCCATGCCATGGATGCTCACATCACCTATCTGAATTAAGAAACAGAATGAACATCTTTCAATGAAACGCTGCTTCACACTTAATGACTTAGTTCATTATTTCATGGGGCTTCACTATGCACAGATCGTGCCATTAAGAAAAAAAACAAGGCAGAAAAGACAAAATTGCATTATAAAATTTTATACACCCTTTACTCTAATTTGGTGAAATTGAAGCAATAAATTGGTGCCCAGAAAAATTGAAAAGAAAAATTCAAGGTCACTGCAAGGTATTCAAGGTTGGTTAGTGAATTTACAAAATTTAAACGAAACAATGATTGTAAGTTTCCTACACATTTATTTTCATCGTGCATGATATAAAAAAATTAATCTACTCAAATCTAAGCGAATCATTGTTTTTAGCAAGATTAATTGCTTCCTGAATATCCAATACATTATGAGTATATAATTCACTGCACTAACTGTCATGGACAGCTAATTTTCTGAATCTAGAGTTCATAAATTGTGTAGTTTAAACGCCACGGGGTTGATCACAGAGCTGGATAATGAGGGCGATCATGCTATTATTATTTTAGATACAATAACATTTTACAATGAATCGTACACCTTAATAGACTTATGTTAAAGTTTTCTATGTACAATGCTTCAATTACATTCCAAATTTCTGGTTCTCCAGCCCCTGCATAAAATACTTGGTACATGATCCCGAACTATATTGATTAAAGTTGATACAAACAAATGAACGAAAGACGTAGCATCTAATGTCTCACTTTATAAAGCCAAATACAACTATATAGGTACAGCTGTTACTCAGTAAAATTTACAATAAACTTGCACTTGAACCGATTTCTGCTAGTCATAATTATTCTTAACCCTTAGGCTGTGGGAACGCTTTTATTCGTTCATGCTGACTGATGAAAAAAAGTTTTTCTACGTATGACCAGATTTCTTACCTCTGGCAGCCTTCCTTTAAGATTATATTGTCACCCTTTACATGGTTGCTTGCACTCGGCCAGACCTAATGCACAAAGGAGTCTTTCAAGGACTGGGTACACTGGGCCAACCCTCACCATGTGGAGTGCTACCAAGATTATCCCTTCTCTGAGAGAGGGCTCCCAGCTCCCCATGGCGCATTCACGATGGAAATAATTCCTATGAATCCTCGCATTTCCTCGGAATCGATTTTATCTGGCCACTATCCATTAGCCTGGGAAATGTATTTGAAAGAATTGGTCTATTGGTAATGGTGTAAGAATTGGTCAAAGACCTTTCTTTGCTTCAAGTATTATAAGCTCGTTCTGGGTTTACCAACTTCGGAATATCTGCCTTTTCCACTTGATCTTTAGATTTTTGTTGAGGTTCTTCATAGTTTCGGTGGTGTTCGTTTGCTTCTCATCAAGTACTCGAGTGACATTTTGTGAATCTCTTAATTTATTTACACTATGGATAAAATGAAAATTTGAAACCTCAGTGAAATTTTGCCACCTCAGTCAAAAGGGAGGAAGGTTGTTCTCGAGGAAGAGGTTCTTGATATATTATTTGAATATGATTGTGAGAGTAAGGATGGAATTTTTCCTAGATGCCAGTGTCTACCAGTGATACCGAGATGGATGGGGATATAAAAATTGATTCCGGCAATTGGCGAACCATCCAATTTGGCTGAAGATAAGGTGCCTGCATCATCTTCTTGGTCCTGAACTATTGATTTTACTCCTCAGATTTTCCACTGTCGGACCATGTTCTTGAGAAAAGTAGTGAGGTAGCTTTTTCCTGCTGTTTTTTGGCACTGTTTTGATGTCACATATTGTGGATGAAACAAATAGATATGATAGGCAATGCTTTGGCCAATTCCACTAACCCATCAGCAACAAGGCGAATGAAATTCTGGGACAAGGTGAGTTGTAATGAGTTTTACGTATTTCTTGCACTTAGTTTTCTTATGCCAAGCATAAAAAATATTCGATTCAGGAGTATTGGCCCTGAGATCCTCCAATTTGCACCATGTTTTTTGGAAATTGTATGCCACGAGACAGATTTCTTTTGATTTATGCTGACATTATTTTGGTGACCCTTTATGGAAAAGTAATAATGTATTCTCCCACCTAAAATTGAAATTTTTGGTGGTTTCAACCATTCCATAAATTAGTGATCAATGAGTCATTCGTTTTATTCAAAGGATGCCTGGGCTTATATGCAATATATTCCATCAAAAAAAGCACAGGTTTTGGTGTTATAACCCAAACCTTAGAATTTGAAAAACAAAAAATGGGCTTAGATATTGTATGGCTGGTCATTGCAAATGACATAAAATACTATGGGGTCAACATTCTAATATTATTTACATCACAAGTGATACTGATCTAATGATGGGGAGATTTCTGATTATTGTCTGATGGAAACATAAAATGAAAAAGGGAATTAGGAATTTCTAGCATTCCAGATGCAAATTGAAAAATTATGCTAAACACCAGTAGGAATATTCTGTCTTATCAATCAGGTACAATCATCATTTCTCAACCATTACTACGGTTTATAGGGTCATTTATTGCCTTGGAAAAAGGCATGGTGAGAGGTATCAGGGAGAGGTGTGAGCTAGGGGTTGTAGGCTTGCCTCAATTAGATAGGTTCCACATCTTGCCATCAGGAGGTGGTAATATTTTATGCATGGAACTCTATAGTAAATATGTTGCCAAATCATAACAGTATCTTGAAAACCCAAGTAACTCATCTAAAACTACTTGAATTGGCTGAACACTAATGGTAATAAGCTGTGGTAACTCGGAACTAACTGCACATTTGTCATTCATACTCTACATGATAAACAGACACATGGTATTGGAAGAATTTTCTATAAAACAGGAAGGCTAGATGGAAATGGTGTTGGCATTACCTCAAAAGACACCAAGTAGTGCTAAATATTAACACACTGCAAAAAATGGGGCACTGAACTAAAATTGATCCACACAGCACACAATGCAGGGAGCAGTACACCAGTGAAAAATTTATTTTCCACAATTGAGGTTAGAAACCTGAGCCCTCATCATTGGATGACACAGTGAAGATGCAACCATACCACACTTATTCCTAAAATAATGACAAAAATGTTTTGCCAAATCTTGTATGCATCTAGTGAATCTGTGTAAATCATGTATCGGGAGTAAAGCACGTGCCATACTTACATTTGATTTGCTGCTTAGGTCACTCCCAATGCTGAATGGTCCTTTACCCTGAACATCATCTTCCTCAATTTCCTCTGACTTTACATTCACCTAAAAAAGGGAAAACCATAAACACAGGATACAAAGGCATCAGAAAAATAGAGAAAACAGGATAGGGAGAAAGACGATAAGAATAATATGATGATTGTATCCATTGAGCTAACCTTAGTTGATCCACCAAATTTATCAATGTTTTGCCAGGACACATTAATGTTCCACCGTGTGCCCACATTATACATAAACACTGATTCAAACAACCATTAATCATATTTTATGTCCAGTAATCATTTGAGCTGTAGTTCTAAGACCTATCATATTTATTACAAACACTATCAAATGCTTTATTCATTTCTTTCCAATTTCATCAAATTTCATATTTTCATGGGAGTGATTCCAAGATTTTGTAATGACAAGCTATTGGTACTTTACATGCTCCCTATTTACAGTATGTCATGGCAATTAAGTTGAAACTTTAATCCAGCAGATTAGTGGATTTGTAATTAGAACATTAAGGATGTAGAGATTGGACAACAGAGGAGAGGTAAACACTAAGTTTTCCATCTGCACATGATTCCTTATTAACAGTGTACTCCCAAAATTGTTCAATGGAGAATTTTAAGCTTCCTGATGTGTATTAGACATCATGAAAGCCTCCCCTTATCAGCATAAATCATCACCTGAAAATGTTTGAGATGCTAAAACCTAGAGCAGAACATATACAATAATGCATGTTCATTGAAACATTTGCACTTTCAACTAAGTATAAAATATATATGTTCCTTGGAGAGATAAAATTAATTGATTATGACCATGTGGTAAAATATATTATTCCAGAAAAGTAAAACAAAGGTGTCTTTGTTCATAAGAAGTTACCTGATAGAATGTTTAAAAACTCTCATATGATTATTTTCAAATTCTATACTTTTTAGCACATAATGCACACCATATAGAAATTGTATACACAAACTTTATCACCTTTCTTACATTTCTTATAGGCACCATCTAATGTGTGATTCACATGTTATTTTCTACACATTGAAACTGAGCACAAGTGCACTCCTCGGTGTTTAAATGTCCCCTCCTCTTCTTATTTCTGCACCTTTGACAATTTTTCAACCTTTGCACTCATTCCCACCATCTCCATTCTAACCAAACCACCCCCTCCCAACGAATTTGCAGCTTTCCTGCATCTTTTCTCTTCCAGTTCACTCTTTCCATGGTATTTTTCAATGGAGTCATATCAGCAGTGAATTGTGCCCTGATCTATGACGACAACGATGCAATGGATGACCAATTTTAAATACACACCAAAGATCATGAAGGGTATGCCACTGAAAAGATGCCAACAACAGGGCCTAGTGACAGTCAGGATGGGACATTTGTAGCAAGAGAATGGAATAAAAGAGCATCTTGTTAAAAGCCTGGCCTTGCCTTTTCTGTTCCCTGGTCTCCCTATAATGAATCTGTGAGACTCAAATGATTGTCTCCTAAGACATGAGAAACTAAAAAAATCTATTGGCAATTCTAAATGTTTCCAGTTTTTTCTTATATATTACCCACTTGAATTTGAGTTGTAAGCTTAAACTTTACAGACGTTCAATAACTGTTCTCTATTCCTACTGAAATCTGCACATATGACTTATAGAATTGATGCTTTTGAATTAACTATTGTAGAGCATTTTTCCAGCTTAGACTCATCCCCAGTCACTTCTGACTTTCGAGAAAAGGGTAGTGCATTCAAGTGAAATTCTAATATCACAGAACATAGAAATGTATGGATTTATAATTAAGTAAATTTATCTCAATGACCATTTTTTAATAAATAAGTGTACTTAACACTGGAGATCACATTATTTGAAATCAAGGCTGATTCAACCAATAGTGTTGTAATATAGGGTAACATGGTAATTCATTACAGCACAAAAAAGGAAGTGGGTAAATATTGCAGACAAACACATATAGTGAAAAATTTGGAAGGATAATAGATTTCAACGTAGAAACGAGCTTTCATCATTAGCTTAATTACATAACCTCAAGTAGTTTTTGAGAACAACTATTAAATTGGAAGGGAATAAATATTGCATGTGCTAAAAAGTTTAATAAGGAAAGAAGCCTTGAACACTGCAACATAAAAAACTATGACTAAAACCTGGATTTTTTTTAATTTTATTCCTCACATTAGAATCAATGCTGAGGCATTCTGAGCTGGGCTGACTACTGTGGTCACTGTCCATATTCTTGCAGGCATCCTGGTGTAGTGGATCCTCAACAGCATTTTCCTCTTCGAACTTTATAGGAATCTGCAAGTGAATGCTTATTGTAAGGTAGTGTATCAATGATGACATTGATAAACATATCTTTAAATTTCAATTTTCACCATTCTGGAATACTTTAAACAATTGGCTGGCTTTATTGATACGGAACATTCGATGGTTTCGACTGAGGTAATGACCCTTTTCATACCTTTAGGTTCAGGTACTTTTTCTTTTCTCGAATATCCTCCACCTCTCCTATTCAGGCCTTAAACTTGATTCTTCCCTGAACACTTGCCAAGGAGGCTTAACCCTTGTTTTCATTCACTACCTTGGAAGTCATTGCATTACTTGTCCAACTCCTTAATAATTTAAAACATTGGCTTTTTTGTTTTGAAAATGTGGAATACTTATTAACCCTTTGCACTCGATTTTTTTCACCCTCTATACCTGTAGTGCACTCGGAATTTATTTTTAAATACCCCTGGCTTACACGTGTTGTGTGTCGAGTGACACTGGACTCACGAGTTGGTACTCAGCTACGCTGTGTCGAGTATCAGTCAACACCGGAGTTCGGATTTTTCACCTTCTATACCAGTAGTCCACTCAGAATATAATTATTAGAGGCCCCTTAATTTTGCCCCTGAATGTCGAGTGACACTCGACACACGAGTTGGTAGTGAGCTATGCTGTGTCGAGTATCAATCCACACCCGAGTGGAAAAGGGTAATGTAGCTTGTTTTGCTTTGCTCAACTCCAATCTATTGATTCGAATTATTGTATTCTTGTATTATAACCGTTACTTTACCCTACCTCACTTTGCAGATCTACACTCTTTACTTGTGTTCAAAATGGCTCAAAAGTTACATAACAAAGAGATCAGAATGTGTTTTCATTAACAATCATTTCAGTGATTTTATACATATTACCTCTCCAGTGCCTCAGAGTCCAGTTTTAAGCCCTGTATTGTTTTGGTATATATTAATGACCATTGTTGCCATGATTTTTGTGGTCAGGTTGCTGCCTCTGTGGATGATTTTGCACTATGCTACAGTAATTTACAAGGGAACATCTAAGATATGATATGCAAAATGACTTAAATTACCTAAGACTATTGTTTTTGGTATGGACACAACAAATTATCTATGAATGTTCAGAAAATTATGTTTTATACATAGGAATGTGCAGAAAAACTATATATACAGAAAACTATATCATTATTCAATATTATATGCCAATCTTGTCATGTCAATTAATGCATATTTGTGGGTTACATTTTGTTAATTTTTATATTTTTATTATGCCTTGCTTTTGATTGTACAATATTTGAATTTCTAACACTATTGTTTCTGATGGTAGCTTTATTCAGGTTTTTCCCTTGTAAGCTACCTAAAGCTCAAGTTTTTTCATTAATTGTATAATTATATATGTATGAGTTTGAGCATTTAAAAATACCTATCTATCTATTTATGTGGGAAATATAGAAAGATATTTATTATCCAACCATGGTGGTCAGGTATTGGTGTGACAACTCAAAGGCCTTATGAGCTTAGAATGCACTTACAACGTGATTCTTTGCATGTGCACAATGTGATAACAACACAGTTACAACATTATCCCTTCCACACAGAAAATGGATTCAGGACAGGATAACAATGCATCAGCAATGTGATTTACAACTGACTCTGTCCAAATTTTACAAGCTTACAATGCAGTATTTGAGGTAACAGAAACAAACTTCGGAGTTTACAATGCTGTATACCATGTGAAGAACAAAAAAATAAAAGTGTGTGAAAATTTACATAGGTTGCATCTTCTTATTCAAGTACAACGTACTTGAAACATATTTCCTTTGTAAGGGAATCTTTACTTCAACTTAAGCCCGTTTCACACAATACTTGATCCAGCTCAAGACCTAGTTTTCTACCTGCTACTTGACATTGAGGATGGGATCTCGTATCATTGGAACTCTGCTAGGAGGTTTCACATGATCATCAACCTTGTGCTTGCTATTAAGCGGTTATTCCATATGATTCCATACTAATTAAAAAAAAGAGAAGATTGCACAGTGTCTGCAATGTGAACGTGATTGGAAGATGGCCACTGGATCCTACTGGGTCTTATAGCAAACTAGTACTGCATCAAGTACGAAATCCAGTAGCTCAGCGAGTATACTAGCTAGCATGCTTGCCAGCCAGTTCACTGGTTCTATTCACATGACACTGGAAAGCTAGCATACTAGCGAGTATCCTTGGCCTTGTGCTGGATCAAGTGTCATGTGAAACGGGCTTTAACCCCTTTGAAAAGCTAGCGAGTGCCTGAACAATTCACAAATTTACTTATGGAAATTAACATTCACCACATAGTGCTTTTAACTCTCAATTGCGAAAATTAAGGATCACATACCCATTTTGAAAGTGGTAAATACCCTTCTATACATACATCATTTCCAGAAACATAACAGAAACATAAGAAATTGATTACTAACATACAAATCACAGGTATGATTCTTTTTCCAATCTACTCACATCAAAATCACTATCATGGCCTGTTGCTGGCTGTGTCACTGCAAACAAATTGTTATCAGTGGGGTTGTGTGAGTCCAAGTCCATTGACTCCCAGGTAGAACCATCTTCTTCACACTTCACAGCAACCTGCAGGGGTATACCAAAGTTAATTATACACATAAATACATATCATGCAATGAAAGATGGAGGAAAAATAAGTTGCTGTAAGTACCATAATCGCCAACTCAACTCCCTTCCCACCCACCGACCACCCACCCATCCCCAGGCCACCGAGTGGGTCAGCAGTCAGAGCACAGAGCGAGTAAGCAGATCGGATACCTACACCTCTCTCTCTCCACTCCCACTTCCCCCTTTTTCCGAGTCATGGAATTCCTCCTGAGACGCCCGTTGGCGGGTTGTACATATATGCAACTTCCCACCTTTCCATTGGACTCCCACCTCTCACCCTTCCGTGGGAAAGTGCAGCGGTGGACGATACGGCTGGGAGGAAAGAACCCAAGGGTGGGGGAGGAGAGCCAGAGGGGTGGGGCATGCAGAGGGGCCGCTGGGAAGCGACGCCGGGATTGCGGGACAGTTGAGAGCAGGCAACCAGACGATGTTAACGCAATAAAGAGCATTACTTAGAGTAATTCTGAGTTTCCTTCCTGAAATCCCTGTCAAATTGTAGTTCGACACCCCGTTGAGAGTCGGGGGTCTTACATTGCTATTTAAAACACAGAGTTCTGGACATTAGGTTTAGAGTGAACACAAAAAGCATCCCAGAGAGCATGTAAATTATATCTATATATGAAGGGGTGACAAACACAATACAAATCACACCATCATGGGTATTTGTAAAAGGTTTACTCATGATAAGTTAGATATATTTAAAAAAGCATGTATTTCTAGGTAATGCTGGCACATAATCAATAATGCAGGTAGAGTTTCTTCAATGCTGATATTTTTTAAATACGAATTAAATACTTGCAGTATACTCTCTAGTGATGTGAGTATTCCATTCGCACACAGTTTAGATCTATTTCCTACCCCGGCAGACTACCACGAAGCAATGGTAAGCGGAATGCAAAAGGCTGAAGCAATGATCCCAGGGAAAAGCTGACCCATTCCACTTTTGGCATTCCACTCCAACTTTTATGTGGGCTTTGAAATACTGGAATTGCATCAATGAATGCATTCTAAAGCTTGCACTACTCTATACACTCAAAGTAATTGGTACTGATCCTAATGCTGTAATGTGAGATAACTTACATGAATTGCTCCTTGGTGGTTCATTTACTGGTTAGTGGAACAATGGGGAAGCCTGGTGTGCCTTGGGAAATCATGCGATATATTGCATAATTCATTATAACCTTTACAATGTTAAGTTTTGAACCGGAACAGAAAAGCCGAATAATAAGATCCATAAGGAATCTACATTTGAAAGTGGTATATGAAACCTAGGCAGTAGCAACCATATTGTATTTCTACACTTTTGTATCTCCTCGTCCATATTTCGTAGAAGACATTTCCATGGGCAATAACCTGTCCATCTGCAGCCTTTGTGCTATCTGGGATATGAAGGAATTACATTATGAATGAAATAATCGATTTCTTTATTAAAAATCTTATTTTAAAACATGTTAAATTTTCTTTTGGCTTAATTGAATTTCCTTGTTATTTTATCTTAGCCTGGGAAGAGTTGTTCCTTTATTTTCTTCAAGACCTATGAAGGGCCCTTCTCATCAAACACATAAGGTAACTGGCAAACATTATCATTCTTATGCTACTGGCATGCAGTGAATTCACAGCATTTGGACTCTATTCTATTTATTCCTCAACTCAGATTTGATGCCAGAGAATTCGTATGATTTCCTAAAAAAATATTCCATAATTGACTATGTCACCTGTCAATTGGTGGAAGAGATTCATCATCATCAATTAAAACTTTATTTTCCACTTCACAAAGAATTTGGCTGATGTCTAATGTTTTGGCTTACAAGTGAAAGAGAACAGGCTCGAATACCAACTGAGGCAGTGATTTTTATAGGAATTTAGGTTTGCCCTTGGATGATGGGTGGACGACACTCTGAGTTAAGTATTGGGAGCTGTCAAACAGAGGGGACATAAACATGCCTTTCATTAATGCTGTGTTAACCTTTTTGCGCCGGAGTCCTACGCAGGAAAATGCTTTCCTTGTCACGGGTTCCTCTAGAATATTTTTCCACTCCGTGTACGAAGCTCTCTTGAAGCAAGGCTTCGAGCAGGTATGTCTTCCCCCCTGCTTTGGGACCGGACCCAGCGGGGTTCCCGACCCTTTCCTTGGCCACTGACCAGAGATTACCTTTGCCCTTTTCCAAATGAGAACCCCACCTCGGCCTGTGTCCGCGGTCAACTATTTTTAATTCAGTCATTTTTGTAAAATAAATAATAGTAAGACTTTAAGTGAGAGTCAATACAGAAATAAATTCCTGTTGTTATAAATACAATTTAGAGATTTTAAACGAAATTCTAATGTTAATATTGAGATATTTAGTACAATAGGCATCATATCAATGGTTACAATAATAATTATGTGTTGTTTCGCAATAGAATATGTTTGCACATAATCCAACCATACCCGTGTTTTATATAAAAGCACATGCACTTTTTTTGGTGCTATACCTTCATCAGGAAAGTTTTTTATGTAAATATATTTGCAATGGTAGCGCGAGATAGATTCTTCTGCCTAGTAACTATTTATTGAACCTCCCAATATTCCATCAAGCACGCATGCGGTTTTCTTCTAGTTTTAACAAAAATGATTACAACATAATGATCACTCTTTGCCACATCACACAGAACAAATTTGAATGCTTTTCATCTTTAAAGATACTTTTTACAGCTGAATGGCAGTTACACCAAAAAGATTCAGTTACAAGAAAGTAAAGTTTATTGACAGCTAATTTTAGCATAAACCACACCCATCAGTGGGGGGTTTTTCAACCTATGAAATAGACATAATAGATTTCGCGGTATGTCACGTGGTTTTACCATTACAGTTGTTTTCCAATATATGTTCATAAACAAGTACATAAAATGGAGAGAAAAATATCGGTACTACCTTATCATCAAATCATAAAAAAACATACATGCTAGTTCCTCACATGCAATGAAAAATTCTCCCAAATCGGGTTGAAGTCTCATTGACAGGTGAACTCTATTAATAATAACGTTAGAGTTCCGTTTAAAATTTCTAGAGATTCAAAAAAACAAAAGGAATTAACTTCTGGAACTCAATAATTTAGAAACAAATATTATTTTGGTTTTCCCACTGTGTAAACAAACAAATGACCGTGAACAACTGCCGGGAGTGAGGCTCGTGCTGGGAAGAAGGGTCGAGATAATCCCCGCCTCTAAGCCGAGGAAGGGTCTTCAGAGCCGCGAGAAAGGTTCCTTTATGACACCTTGGACCTTTTCTGCCTACCTGGCTCTAGTGACGTTTTAAGACACCCTTCGTTCTCTTGCGTAGAAAAATCTGCGGCGTTTATAAATGGAATTTGTTCACAGGAGTAAAAATTCTGCGGCGTTTACAAACGGCATTCGTAGCAAAAGAGTTAAATGTCCCATCTGCTAATGATAAATCATGCAATTTAATGTACCTGTTGGTCGCTTGCTTTCAGGCTCTGGTCATGGAAACCTTCCATAGAATGTAATAAAATAAAGTCTTGAAAGTGAGAGTGTAAACTACTCTATATTCAATTAATAAGGTTTGATGCTGACTAGATGTGGGAACTACTATTCATTCTGATGATTGGATTCATGTCATTTGGTTGGCATAATAAGAGTCTCCATGGAATAAGAAAAGGTCTCTTCGAAGAAATTATTATTTCTATTTTTTAAATGATATCTTTCATAAAATACCTTCAGAATGTAACACTTGATAAATTTCCCTAATCTTTCGCAATACATAACAGTAGTTCACAAGCCATGGCTTTAGACCTAAATAAATGTGCAATTTAAATCATTCATTTTATGCTGGAATTACAGGGAAATTTTTCAACTGTTTGCATTCAGTCATACTTATACCATGTATCTTTTGAGACACAAAAAACACCATTGTACTTCCTTGTGGTAGTCATCCTCATAAAAAATCTCCAAATTTAAATTATACTTTCATATTTACCACAATTAGTATATAATAGGTGGCTTAGGCCTCAAAAATCTTGTTCTTGTCACATTATATATTTGTAGCAGAACACATAAATACATGTAAATTTGCCCATGATAATAGCATCTTCCCTAAATTCTAATATATTGTTAACATATTCTCTTTAAGGTAAATTCGGTAGCTCAATCTACAAGAGCAAATAGAAGAGCAGACTCAGGCTTTATTTAGTGAGGGAAACAAATTACATTATCTTTCTGGTTGTAATGATTGCACCTGACACTTGAGCTAATAATTTCTACAGTTATTACTCAACTAATTATGAGATATACCTAATTTATGTGATTTCACAGTCATGTAAGTTCAGAAAAATATTCTTTGGAAGGTTATAGTGATCTCTTTTCATGGAATAACTATTCCTTAACAAACAGAATAACCATCTGATCTATCCTCCAATGCCTAAACTCATGGCTGGGCTGAATGGATTACATGTGATTTATGGAGAAGTACACAGCAAATAACATTTCAGAAGAGATTCTGAATATAATACAAATTGGAACTGGACAGAAAAGTAGTGCCATTAATTAGCATAGTAGTGCAATTAAGAGGATGCTGTGAATATCTTATCCACTGCAATGACTTTACACTTGACCCACTTTTCTTGCTTTATGCATACACTTTAAAGTAGGAGGTACCCACTACGTGAAATTGTAATTATGAACATAATTTCCAATTAAGTATAAACAAATTAGGAACCTATCCTGTCAGCTCTTGCATTGTTAAAAAGTGAACTTACTGGGGTTCAGACAGATTTTTAAGATACTGAAAAGCTCTGTGAAATTTCAATACCTTTCCACGGAGTTAGGTTAGAAATCAGCACAGAAAAACAAGCGAAAGCATCTTAACTGATACTTGTCAGCCAGGGAATGATTAAATACCTACAATCACTGAACCTACAGGAACTGAGGCCCTCCAGGCCAAGATTTTCATTTTTCCAGGTTAAAATAAGCTAGGGTCCAAAACTGGTTCTTTGAGCATAGAAACCATGAACATAGAGAAAAATTGGAAGAATTATAGTTCTCTCAGAATTAAATTGAGCTTATATTTATTATGTTAGTTAATAACTCATGTAGTTTATCAGGACTTCTAGTGAACATGAGGGACCAAATATTGTGTGTAAATGCTTTACAGAAGGAAAGGCTTTAAAGAAAAAACTTGTAAAGTGTGAAATAAATTTGGATATTTTTAAATTCAGACCTCACCTTGGAATCAAATCTGAGGTCCTGTGCAAAAGGCTGATTACTGTGGTCACTGTCGATAATCTTGAATGCATCACAGTGTAGTGGATCCTCAATAGCATTACCTTCTTCTGACTTTACAGGAATCCACATGGAAATAAAAGAAATAATAGTACAAAATTCCATTTCAAAAACTTAAACATCTTAAAATCTCATATAATTTTGCAATATGAAATGAATTAAACAGTTGTGACCTTGTGTTGGAATTTTATGATATAGCACCACCTCTTCAGGTAATAGTGGATGCTATCACCATAGAAAATGGGACTGTAATGTAATGATTACAACAAAAAAGCCCTAGAGAGTAAAGTATAACCGCAAAAAATTGGCAATGATGAGAAAATTTATTCTCAAGGGAGAATGAGTTTCATGCAATTGTGTGGGCTGGTAAAATACTTCACCATTATCTTTAGTGCAGGAGTTTGATCTATTCACTAAGAAATTAAGGTTTTGTGACCAGATCAAACATGATTTGTGTTGATTTCAGCAGTAGTTGGTTAGAGAAACAAGAATAGTGAAACCAAAGCTGCTTCAGGAGCTAGCAAAGCTCAAAGGTCATGAAGGCCTCCTGGATGTAGAAGCATATACATGTTGATGTTTTTTGCCATACATGTTGACGATGGACTCATTCTTGGTGAAACTCCAGAATAATTTGAAGCATTACAGATAGCATGAAAGAAAAATTTAAAAGTACTGTAAGTGAATATCCAAAATTATAGCTTGGTATAGGGATCAAGAAAGAAAGTGACAGTTATCCGGTAAAGCAATGGATCTACATAAATAAAGTTGTTTCCAAATACAGCATTGGAGATGTGAAGCCTAAAGTCACGCCTATTGCCAAAGGTATCAAGCAAGATACTCTAAACCAAAGAGTCAAAATTTATCCCTCTCGAGACGCAGTGGGAAACCTTCTGTAGGCCTCATGCAAGACAAGACCTGATATAAAGTTTGCTGTTGGATAGGAAAGCATACACATGCAGAACCCTACTAAAGAAGACATAAATGTAAAGATATCCATTAGGTATCTGAGAGGGACCTCAAATCTTGGAATCAAGTATAAATTAAAGAAAAATGATCTACTAAAAATGCATGCATATTGTGATGCTGATCATTCTGGTGACAAGTCAGACAGTATGAGAACATAAGGCTTTATCATGTTGTATGGAAAAGGCCTAATAGCTTGGAGCTCCAGAAAGCAAGGAACTGTCGCACAATCCACCACAGAGGCTGAGTATATCACTACATTTACCAATCGATATGACCGGCTCAGGCCGTTATGGTAAACAGGAAGGGCTGCCCAGATCAATCCAAGAAGGGAGCCGAGTCAGCCCGCTTTCCCTTACCAGTCAAAGATTTCAGATCGATCCGAAGAAGTCGGCATATTGTTTTTTTCGTTCTTCTTTTGGTTGCTCATGGGAAACAATATGTAATCAATTTCATTTGCGAAGTGAGTTTATGATCTCACATGGGTTATACAATGTCCAATGAAGTAAATAATTTTTCAACTCCATGGCACAAGATGTTTACAATGCTGGGCTATGTAAACAAACAGATGAGACTGCTGAGTTCCATAGTTCAATATCGATATTTTCAGACTGTGTTGGTAAACAAGTCGATCTGAGTGAGCGTGCTTCCAATCTTTCAGATTAATCTGTGTTCAGATCGACCTGAGTCAGATTGGTAAACATAGTGTATATATTGCTGCTCAATGCTGAACACAGATGAAATATATAAATACCTTGACACAAGAACTTTTTGACAAGAAGGTTAGGGTCACTCTACATATTGAAAATCAGAACACAATCAAGATGATAAAATCTGGACAGATGTCAACAAACAATCATCATATCCAAATAAAATATCACATCATGCATGATGAATTCAATCAAAGATGGTTCAATTTGAAGGTCTGTCCTTCAGGAGAAGAACTTGTGGATATGTTCACAACGCCAAAGCCAAAGAATCAAGTATCAGAATTCCGAGAGATTCTACTGCAAGAACGGTAAGCGAGATATTAAAATATCCTATATGTACTGATCACCTTCATAAGTTAAAAATTTTTGTGCTACTAAACCATATCTTTATTTCAGCAAATAATTATGTTGATTTTGTCATCACTGTCATGGAGTGTCATACAAAGATAATTTCATTTTGTTCCCTATTTTTCACCCTTAAGGGATTGTGTTGTTATTAGAGTTTAGATATGTTGCTATGCATATACTTATTCATTACCATATCATTTATAGCTGGGTGAGAAAACTGTCTTGACGGACAGCAATCCTCAAGCACCCATGATACAAGAAATAATGACAAGAAATAAACAAGAAATTCACATAATTCCCTGTAATTTTAACACATGCAACCTCAGGAAACAATCTATCTTGAGTTCCTACTTAAATGTAAATGGTATCATAACCTACCATGTGTTTGTTATTTCCATTAAATTTCTTCCGTTTTCCAAAAACAGCTTTGATTGTTACACGTATTAACAAGTATAGATACTCCTTTCTGCATACATAACGATTGCAGAATAAAACCTAATGTATAAGCATAAAACACATACGCACGAAGAATATTCTAAGAGGTGTCCAAGAGTAACAAATACAATATAGCGTGTTAAATACTTGCATCATCACATTCTGTACTCTGAACTTGGTTTACCTGCCAGATATTCCCTCTGATACGGCTATCGTAAACTTCCTGGCTCTCCACACAGCGTCGCTTGAAAAAATAGAACTCCCTCAACTTTTCCAAGCAAATGGAACAAGCCAGCCACGGATACAAAGCTTCCTTCAGAACCTGAAAAATACGTATGAAATCAGAAACGGTTTATTGAATGACAAAATAGATAAACACAAGTGGACTGGTATACAATTAAATGCAATACACCCACCACTAACTGCAGCAGATCTTCTACTGCTTGTTTCACCACGAATTCGTCGTTCCTACTTTCTTCTAGTATGTCAATTAAACCACAACCGGTACTAAGGCACAACCTACATATACTATGCTCGCGTAATCCACGCATAGTGACGAATAGCTCACGATTAACACTATAGTTACACTAGTTAGATCAACAAACGACAAAAATTCAATATATTATCCTCGTAATGAGTATGATGAGCGAAATTAACATTCGTGAAACTAATTTATTTCGTATATTTGAAACCTGGACGATAAATTAGGAAATGCATCGTAAACTCTCCGTTAGGAATGACCAAACGAAACACTCTCTCCTCACGAAATCACTCTCCAATGAGAAAAACAAAGATCAACTTATCCCAAAAAAAAGTAAATGACGTTCGTTCGGCGACTATATCAGTCTAAATTATCTACCTTATTTATCATCTGCGGAACAAATTCACGCA
Organism: Platycnemis pennipes; assembly: GCA_933228895.1. NCBI lineage: Eukaryota > Metazoa > Arthropoda > Insecta > Odonata > Platycnemididae > Platycnemis > Platycnemis pennipes. The sequence goes on along the minus strand of CAKOGI010000003.1, from coordinate 1,242,315 downwards.
TAATGATATGGATTAATTGTTGCGATAAATATTGAGGTTGGTCGATTTCTAAAACTTAAGGTAATTAACATTATGAACATTATTGCATGAAATGGTGCCGGTTACCCAAAGAAATTGCTGTCCCCTCATGCTAGGCCAAATCAATACTTCGTTGATCCGAAAACATTTTCGTAAACTTAATCCTAGAGAGTACACAAAGCATGAAGAGATTTCAGTAGTATTTCTTTTACCCGGATGGAAATTCCATACAAGATACTTTTGATTTAATGTTGTGATGTCAAGTAACATATATAACCATGTATCGTCGCCGAACGTTCGTCATTTTCTTAATTTGGGTTAAGTTGACATTTGTTCTGCAACTAGTTGCGTATATCGTGTGGTCAATACTGCCGAAGAATTTAAGCTGTATTTCCTAATTTATCATCCAGTTTTCAATGTTACGATACAATTTTATTTCACGAAAGTTATTTTTTCTCATCTATTCATTAGGAGGAAAAACTTGGTAATTTTGTCGTTTGTTGTTGTAACAAGCGTATCGTAGTGAGCTATTGGAAAGTGTCGCTATGCGTGGATTACGCGAGCGTAGTATATGTAGGTTGTGCCTTAGTACCGGTTGTCGTTTAATAGACATACTAGAAGAAAGTAGGAATGACGAATTCGTGGTGAAACAAGCAGTAGAAGATCTGCTGCATTTAGTGGTGAGTGTATTGCATTTCATTTCATACCAGTCCTTCACTTGTGCTCATCTTTTGTAATTTCCACTCCCACACTAGTAGTGTTTGGGTGGTGGACGTAGCACACTGTTTTGTCATTCACTATACCATAGCTAATTTTCTATTTATCAGGTTTTGAAGGAAGCTTTGTATCCGTGGCTGGTTTGTTCCATTTGCTTGGAAAAGTTGAGGGAGTTCCACTTTTTCAAGCGACGCTGCGTGGAGAACCAGGAGGTTTACGATAGCCGTATTAGAGGGAATATCTGGCCAGTAAAGCAAGTTAGGAGCAAAGAATGTGATAATGTAAGGAGCATCTAGATGAAGTGTAACAATGTTTTTAAAGAATAAGGAGAGCAATTTCTGGAAATTTGAAGAAATTGATTGAAAATAACTAACACATTGTAGGTTGATATGCCATTGACATTACAAGGAGGATCTCTAGTTGTACATGTTGCCTGAGGATGCGTAATTTACATGTAAATAGTTAAGAGAATTCTGTAAATTTCGGTCGCTTTAACAGATATGAGAGAAAGAGATTGTTTGTCTCTTAGCAGGAGGCCTAATCATTATTAACCGGGCAGTGGTTTAAGCAATGTATGTTAGAGATTACTTAACTTCCACTGCTTTATTCTAGTCATATATCTTTAACGAAGTTATAATGCTGACACCACTGGACACTTCCTCCCTTTTTACTTTTCAAAGGAATTCTTACCCGTAAGGAAAGCAGATACAACGGTAACAGTAACTGAATGGTAGCCCTTAAATAATATTTGCAATGTGATATATTGGTATACTGACAAATTCAGACCAATAAAACATACTGTTTTTAAGTTTTAAAGTTAACTTTAGTTATGTAATTGATGCTGCAACATTTTAGCCTTTCACGTAGCCAGAAATTTGCTTGGGGTGGGGGGGCTAAGTCTAGTGTAGTGTAACTTAAAACAAATCAGCCTTGCTCTTTTGGTGCCAACATGTTATAAATCTCTTCCCTTAATTTTCAGTGGTTGGTATTTACTTTCACAGGACCCATTCCTCTCTCTTATCACTGGCATAAAATTCACTGCTTGCCTTGTTAATAAGAAGTTATCACACTCAACGTGGTTGCCTTGAATTCAAGGCATGAGGCCCCGTTATGTTCATTGCTAAGTAAAAAATTATTATTATATATAAAAAATTTTATGTTTAAAGCATTTATAATAATGTATTTATTCATATAAAAGAAAAAAAAACTTTCGCACATGAATAAGTTTTCATGAAATAGGCCAGCATTGAGTGTGTTAATTTGACCGGCCCCAGAACAGAAGTCCAACACATGCATATATAGATTTCATGTATATCAGACTGAAAGGAACAATTATTAACCACTCGCATGGATCAAACTAGTGATAATGTTTCGAGACACTTAGCACTTGAATTATACGGAATGTAATTCGGTTTATCATGCACAGTTAAAATCAGAACAACAAAATCATAAGGGAAGGGGGGGCCTAAACCCCAGTAGCCTACCCCTGGAAGCATGTCTGATTTTAGCCTATATACATAGAATTTAAAAGTCTACAGAATATAATTCTTTTTAAGTACCTTGGTTATCCCTTTCCTTGTAGTCATCCTCAATTTCCCTATGAGGTCCGATGTTTTACGGTAATTGTAAGTACGGGCAATGACATGCCCTTATATGGCATTCCTTGCATTCATGTGCATATTAGGGGATACTTCTGTGCCGCACTAGTCTCTCAATGGTCGCTTGAGAGCATCGTTCCTTTCCACAGACATCAGCACGTTGGGAGATAAGAGACGAGTCACGGCACCCGGGAGAAGCCTGGAGGGAGTCTGGTTTAAGATGTGATGTGCGACGGTCGGGCTGTATAATTACGTGTGGAAGAAGATTAAACCAAGTCAACCCAAGATTCTCGGCTTTTCCCTTACGACTCTCAACCGACCCATATCCTAACTTACATAATTTCTTTTAACTTTTAATGGACTAGCCTATATCAAATGAGCTGGCATGTGGGAAAGAGGGGTCAGAATTCTATTTTTCTTTTCAGACCCCCACTAACTCTCATGCCAGAGTAGGAAATATGTGGACTACGGAATGTAGGTGAGCTTAGAATGCCTGCTTTTGCAGGTTTGCTGCACATAAGGAAATGCACAAGTTGGAACCAAAGGCTTACTCATGTGAATCAGCTTTGAACTTAATGAGGGGATATAATTGGTAGTGGCATTATATTTATGCAGCAAAGGACATTGTATGGTGAATTTGCCAAGAAAGTAAGCTTGGAAATTAGTTTTGTACAAGTCCAACAATTTGATGCATACATGTCCAACAAAATAATGCATACAAGAATATAGATGGTGGCCACATTAATCAGCCTATTACTGAGGAGGGTCTCGCCTTTGATTCCAAGGTGAGGACTGACTTAAGCTAATCCAAATTGATGTCACATTTTATATTTGTTTTCTCCAAATCCTTACCTGTAGCCAAACTTTATTTTATAATATTTATACACAACCTTTGGTCCATCATGCTTGCAAGAAGTCCACAATGAATGGTTCAAGTTGAGAGTCCAGTGGTTCAAGAATGGTTATACTCTATTTGTTCCCATTGAATAAATAAGTGAAGAATCATTTGATCTGTTACCCATTTAAATCCAAATCAGTCAACAGGAATTATTGGAGTGGAGTATTTCACATGATTTGTGGATATTACAAGACTGAGAATTATGAATATGATTTTTTGTCAGGATTGCTTCTTGCTAGCCTTCAAAAAAATGTGGAAGTTTCAATCTTTAAAAATGTCAGGTGCGTAAATAATTAATAATGTTGCAAGCAATGCTATTGTGCTGAATTGATCTTGACCTGCAAGTGGGATACTTTTTTCATTTTAATTAAAAGAACTGGTTTTAGGAAATGCATACAGATATCCTCTAATCAGTGCTGAGAAATATCTCTAGTTATTGTTTTTCTTCAGGTAGAAGTTTATATTATCCTGACATTATCAATGAATGATACTTTTTGAATATTTTATGGAAGACTTCAAGTAATGTCATTTATTGCAACTTGGAAAAGTCTTCTGAGTAAACATTCTTACATCCAGAATGGCTAATATTCTTTGGGAGACTTTATTTGTTCTTTTTAATAGACGTCACCTTCCACTTGGAGAGTCATCATTTTTCTCTAAGTGATGAATTCAAATATTCAATTCAGATTTAATAATAAAGTACATTTACAGGAAAAATGTTTTGTTACAAATTAGCTGTTCTAGATAATATTTTGCCATAATTTAAAATGGAAATCGATTTATTCAGAACTTTTACAAACCACAATAAAATTGAAAATCAATGACCCAGGTTTCAGTGCTAAGCACCACCATCAGGTTGTCACAAGGCGAAACCCCTGTATATAGATATCACAAATGGTACTGAAGGGGGGGTTTTTGGTGGGAGAGTAAGGTGGGAAGTAATTAGGAGGTGGATGCGGAGTGTATAGTAGGTAGTGGTGGAGGGTGGAGAGATAAGCAGTGCCTTACATGGCTGGTGGTAGACGTTGAATAGAATAGAGGGAAGCATAGGCAGTGATTGACTGATAGGTGAGGAGGCCAGGTACAAATATTCATTTATCACCAAAATCTTCAGGTTATTCAGTGCTTTTGAAATATCAGGTTGTTCTAGTGAATTCAACTCTCTTCTGTTGTTAGACATGTGTAAAATGTCGACATTAAAATCATTACAATGGTCAGAGTGTAAAAGATGCTTCACAAAGTTGCTCTTGTTGTCATTGTTATATTTAAGAGCATTCAAATCTTCTTTACTTGTAATGTTAACATTCCTGTGTGTTTGACCCACATACACTCCACCACAGTCACCACACTTTAAAGCATACATGTCACTTTTTTTCTTGGAGTCCACTGGGTCTTTGCACTTAACAAATGAAATACCAAAGCTGAAAAGTGAGTGAAAATAACAAAGCTAAGAATAGTGTGCATCATATTAGTGCACATTAATAAAGTGTTATATTACTATGGGAAAAGGGTATATAAAATTTGATATTCCTTACGCTGTGCCCTGCGCCTCATATTTCCCACTGTGCTTGATTTGTTATCAGCTGATTCAGCATGATGCCAACTAGTGGGTGTTATCTGTATGGCTGTCTCTCACTACGTCATGGGCGACCAGACTGGATGATTCTTTAAAGACTTTCGTTAATAGTAGTCTTCTTTAAGCAGTTTTGGACTCATTATCTTCATTCCCACTCAGTTGTAATGTTATTAATTAACATATCTGTGATTTCATCATCTGTGAAAAGTTGTGTGGTGAGAGTATGGTGGTCCCAAACTATGTATTCCTCTAAATTTACCAATTCCATTTCCTATAGTTTAAGGTTATGGATGCTGTTTGCACAGTCAACGAACTCCATCATTATATGTTTATCCTCAGAAATATGAAAGCCTTTGAAACCCCCACTTATTTCATCCACAATTAACCTTAAAGCAGGCCACAATTTAAACCCTTCATGTTTTAGAGATGACTGTAATTCAATCCAAATGAAATTTCCTATACTACGTCTTTTAAGATTATATTCGGTTATAATATCTATCACTGATTTCCCTAAATTTAGACCTGTAAGGAACTGTTTCATGCCAAAAGATCGATAGCTACATTTTAGTGATCGTAATATGCTGAGCCTGTATGAGCAATGTGCAGTTCGGAGGTTAAAAAATAACAGAAGCATTGTCTCTTGTCATTAGCTCTATCTCTACATACCTATCAAACCTCAAAGCAGTCAAAAATTTAAACCACATATGTTTTAGAACTGACTATGAAATACTAATCCATGCATACAAAATTTTCCACATCACGTCTTCTAGATTACATCTGTTTCTGAAATAGTTTTGCCTGCTCCATTAGATTTTGGCCAGAAATACTAAAACCTTCACTTCAACACCATTGAAACCAAGTGATCTAAATCAGCACTTAAATCTTGTATCATAGTTTTTCACTCACTCATCCATTTCTTCAGGTCGTTTTGACAGTAATATTTTGAGGATTTTCTCTCCCTGCTTCTTAACAAGTTTTATTGTCATGTGTATTGCCATTGTGTGACATTTTCCACTAAGAACCAGGCAGGTGGTTATGGGATAATAGCCAGATTATGGGTATTCCCAGGTTAGAGATTCCTGGATTGAGGGTGCTCAACTGTAACACCAAAATATGGTGGCATTTGTATGGTTCAGTAACAACTTTTTTTTCCTCTTTCCTTATGCATAACATGCAGTTATGTTCGTGGTTAACTATTATCTACCCCCACAGATTGCTGTGAAGACTGAAGAGGTTGCTTCTACCTCGGAGTCACTGGTCATTGACTCAAAGAATCCCAATGATGGCAGTCTGTTTGAGGTGTCACAGTCAGCAATGGGTCAAGATAGTGATATTGATGTGAGTAGACTGGAAAAAGAATCATTAGGGTATTTTGTGTGTTTGTAATTAAATGTATTCAATCAAATTACTATTGTGTCTTTGGAAACGATGTCTGCAGAAAGAGTTCAAAAAATAAGTGTCTTACATAATTTTTCAGCTGCAATGTAGACATGAATTTACTCCTTGTTAATTTTAATGCCATAAGTGAGTTTTAAGGTTGTTCAGGAACTCACTGGTTTGCAAAGCAGTGATGGAATTAGATAGATGGAGAATTCATGCTATGGATAGATAGATAGAGAATTAATCCCCTGGATGCATTGTTTTCATTTCAAGGGGGGAAAGAAAAATTTACCATAGAAATTTTATCAGTTACTGTGTTATGTATGTAATTACTATATTGTTAGCTGCATATGTTGAAGTGAAAATGTATAATGGTGCATTGTTTGAGGTGTAATGTGATTAGGCGAGGGATAGTATTCTTTTGTGTATAGTCCAGCATGGTTACTTACGTCTTCTCAACAAACATAATTAATAATAGTGTTAGACTTGGGTGTTTTAGTGCTTGTTCAGCTAAGGTTATTTCACAGCAACTCACCTGAAATACTAATCATGAGATGCACACAAGTTGTTATTCTCAGAATGTGATGTGTGAGAGTACCTATGAGTTGTCAGGCCAAAATGCTAATAAGTATGCTACCATGGCTGGAAAATAAATATCTTTCTATACTAACAAAATCTTGGAGAAGTAATTGAATGCATTCAAATGTTGTGAAGGAAACATGGGTAAAGCCTCTCTGGCAACTGTTCAGGGAAGAATCTATTCATGGCCTGGATACTAAAGGTGAAGTGTATTATATAAAAGAAAACCTGAACTTTGTTGAGAATTATGGGTGGACGTTAGGAATGAGGACTCAGACATAATCAGTTGAACGTGCTTTGCCAGACTAGCTCAGAACATTTTATTACACTACAAGAAAAGAAAAAAAATGAAAATCAAAGATGTCAAGTATGAGAATGTCATTGGTTTGCTTAAATAGTTCCAGCAAACCTAAAGGTATGAAAAGTCATGGGCCATTGTCTCAACTCAATGGAGGGAATGTTGGATATGAATAAAATGTGCCAATTGTATAATGTATTTTAAATGGTAGACATGATAATTTAAACAAATATTTATCAATGTTACATTGATAAACAGCCTAACAATAAAGATTCTTTTGCAGATTCCAATAAAGTCAGAAGAGGATAATGCTATTGAGGATCCACTACAACATGATGCATGCAAGAATGTGAACAGTGACCACAGTAGTCAGCCCAGCTCAGAGGGCCTCAGCATTCATTATAAGGTGAGGAGGGTATTTCAAAATAAAAGTTCAGGTCCCAGTTTAATATACTGGCTTTTGTACAGATTTTCTCTTGGACAATCTTTATTGCATAACATGTTCAATAGAAGTTTTCAGAAACTACTTGAAGTTATGTGACAAAGCTTATTCAAGCTCAATTCTCTCTGCATCTGATATCCTTTCAATTTTTTCTCTTTACTTGTGTTTGTTGCAATACTTTGCCCAATTCTCTCTATGTGGCAACCAATTAGCATGTAAATCTATATTATGGCACTGTTGGTTAGATCTGCCTTGATTTAAAATACAGTAGAAACTCGAAATTATGAAGTCAATGGGACCGGAAAAATCAACTCTTCGTAATCTTAAATATGGTATGAATGTTTATCCTTCACCAACATCATGATGAAGCTATTTTTTGTTTCCCTGGAATATTTATGAACTCCCGCAACATACTTGCATGATTTATGAAGTTATAATTCATGAATGTGTATTCATGTAAACATGGTTCATTAAGTTAAACACAGCTAATTTGTTCCTTTTCTCCAATGAGTCAGAGGCATTCAAGTATTTTGGCAAAATTTTCGTGCAGTTTGAACTAGACCTACTAAGTTTTATTAGTGCATTTTTCTATATTATTTTTATCTCCACTGAAACACACCCAATGTATGCATGGTCTATGTATTTATATTTTTAAGCTAGTATTGATGCATGCATACACAATGAAAGTGTGCGATTTGCAGGGATCATTTGCAACTAGATGCTGTGCCGAATACATAATTTATAGGAATAAAATCGCTAAAAGAAAATCATATGCTCAGCATCAGGTATAAATTAGACTAAAATTAAGTTAAAATAGTGCAAATATTCTCTCACAGATACTATGTCAATTATGTATTTTGTACAAATAATGATATGCACGTCAATTTTGCAAAATAATAGCCATTACAATCTTTGCATGGTTATTTCCGAGATAAAGGCTTTGAAAGAAGAGCTTAAAAAGAAGTTTCATCTTCATGTTTACCTCCTTCCAAAAGTAGATTGCAAATTTTATCCTTCACCAACATAAAAGAAATTTGTTCCTTTTTAATTAATTATAAGGTGAGGAGGGTATTATATTCTCATTAGAACTGACTATAAAATATTATTCCATTCCAATATATATATGTTTATTCTCAATGTTAATATTGTCAAGTGAGGAAGGTGTTAACACAAAATCATAGGATTAATATTCTGTAAATATTTTGCAACAAATCACGGACTAAGCCACTCACGTATTACGTCTAACTCCAGGACTGTTCCTTCTTCCACATAAAAAATTACCACATTGGAGGCCAATCTTTTATAAGTCCCGAGTTGAAGGAGACTTGACTATATATATGCCCAGTATGTATATATGCCCCGGGGCGGAATTCTGTACACAACTAACGATACCTATCTGTATCGGTGGCTACCGACGGTCGTCGCTTGTACCGACGGTCGAGCTATTCTGCACCCGCCAGCTACCGACAGTTGTCGGTGCAAGCGACCTAACTCTGACGTCAAGCATTTATCGGTAAGGAAGCAGCACCTGCGCGCGAGGCTATACGTTTTGACCAATGATATAGAATGACACAAACAGGAAAAAGTGCACCATCGATATGCGAAATATTTCATCGGAACTTAGCGTAGTAATGTTATTTGAAATTAACAGTGGATTGAACGTGGATCATTTGTGATTCACATTCATTCAAGGATAATGCGTAAAGTCGAAGAGAAGTTAATACCAAAGGCAGGATGAAAGGTGGGATTAGTTGAAACTGAGGGGATTGCATGTAGGTAATTCGAATGAAATCTTTATTCATTATATACTTTGTTATTGATTTCGTACTGCGAAATTGGGTATGATTTTACGATCGAGAAATAACACACGTCTATATGGTTCTGATGGACTGTATTTAAGTGCCATTAACTAAGCCAACAATGACATATTCAAGTTACTATACGTACACAAACAAGATTAAATTAAAACCTACGATGGGCCAAACAATTTAGTCGAGAAGCTCAAGTCAGGTCGAGAGGTTATTGCTACATGGAGGAGAAATGTAATAATAATATATTTATTAGATTACTTGGTAGAATTGTGTACACATCTTCGTCGAAATTACAAATTATAGAGACATCACAGTAAGTAGTAGGCAGCATTCGGCTAACGTGTAAGTTTGTTTGTAAGTAACGTTTGTTTTTTTGGGAGGCAATCTTAAGAATTAGAAACACTAATTGGTACGGAAGTAAAAGTGACCCTGACAAAGAAACAGTGAAGTGAATAATGACTTGCGTTCGTTTGAAAATGCATTGGAATGAACTGAACACACTGCTCACTCGCAATGGCGATCGACCGCTCCCGCTGCAATATCGGCCGAAGTGTTTCAATGAGAACCAAATCAACATGTGGGTAGAGGCGAAATAAATTGATAAACTCCTCGTTGTCCAGCTCAAACGGGTCGTGGGCTTCCCTTTTACTCTCGTATCCCGCCACGATCATCGACGTTCGAGTCTACTTTCTACGTATTACATAAATATTTGATCTAAAGCAAGATATTCCTCTGCCATTCTTTGGGCTGATAATTAAAAAACACCAACCACTCTGATGTAAAATGCATTACTAGTCTAGCGATAAAGTTTCTACCGTCAAACATTTAAATACATCAAACTGCAATTGCATATTAATATTATAGTAATTGAAGTAAAAATATAGGTACTTAGTAAATGGAAAATTATAAATAAAACTGTATTTTTATTTAATAAAGGTTAGAAGAACTTAAATCACCTCTCACTCTCCGCACTTTGGACACTTTAAAGCAAACTTGTTTTGGATGCGCTAATTTTGTAAATTAAGGACGAATATAACTAGCACGAATTATACCGTTAAGATTGTAACTTAATAATAATATGGAAATGCAAATAAAGGACGATCTCAGTTATCAGAAAACCTACCAATTTGCACAAGTCAATTCATCAAAACCAAGCTCGTATAATCAAAACATACGTCCGTCGCTATGCGTAGACCGATCTATCACTGTTTTTACCCAGCATGCAGTTGGCGAAGAGACGAAATACATGTCGGTAAGGCCTAGCGTGGGTTTGGAAATCGTCGGTAGGCTCAGTCGTCGTTACCGACAAGTATCGGTAAAATTAACGACAAGTGTCGGTAGAATGCGTCACCGGAATCGCTCTTACCGATATTTGTCGGTCGGGGAGGTTAGCGACACCGATAGGTGTCGGTAGGATGTACAGAATTCCGCCCCAGGGCTCTGGCTCTTGCCTTTAATTGGGGGTAATCTTCCGTTGAGAGATTTTTGTCCTTTTCGACCTTTCTCAATTGAATATTCAGAGCAAACCACTTTGTCCTCTACTTTTGCTAGAAGGCGAGTCACCCGAGCCACATACAACCCCGTGGTCACAGATCAGGAGAAGGGGCACGAGATAAATTTCAAGCGCTGCTCACCACATTTCTAGTAGTAAATTCATCGATAATTCTGCTCGCTTTCATCACATCTTCTAAAATAGTTAACATTTAGTACAAAGCAATGGAGTTCTATGACTAGTGGATGATTTTTCGAGGCTTAAGATTAACGTGTTAAATTGTCGTAGTGTTTCCACAGATATTTTAAAGCCTTAGAATATGCAATGTTCTGTTGGACATTTTATACCCTGTAACCTTATTACTTTGAAATTCCTACATTTATTGAACTCTTTGAAATTCCTACATTTACTGAACTACTGTCACTATTTCACTCTTGAACACTATTGAAATTCCTACATTTATTGAACTCTTTGAAATTCCTACATTTACTGAACTACTGTCACTATTTCACTCAGATTCGTCTAATGTTAATATTGTCAAGTGAGGAAGGTGTTAACACAAAATCATAGGATTAATATTCTGCAAATATTTTGCAACAAATCACTGACTAAGCCACTCACATATTACATCTAAATTTAATTAGGTCAGCTGCCAATGCGATCTTCAGTATTTTTGTAATGCATCAGTAATAACTCCAAGACTGTTTTCCAAAAGCCACGAATTTCTAGTAATCAACAAACTATTGACCTTCGGGGGTAAAGCTTTGAAAAGCATATTCTTATCACGTTTGATATTGTGAGCCTTTTCACAAAAGTTCCTGTAGATGATTCAGTTCTGCTTCTTAGGGAACTCATCCAAAAAGGGCTGCCAAATTATGTAGCCGACCTAGCAGAATTATGCCTTAAGAACAGCTTTGCTCTGCTATAATGGAGAAATATATTCTTAAATTGAAGGAATAAAGGAAAGGATAGCAAATCTTTTCATGGAGAAATATGAAATGGAAGCTTTGTCATCCAGTGAATTGAAACCATTTTGTGGGTTCCAGTATTTTGAAGACAAGTTTGTCATTTTGGCCATGTGGGAAAGATGCACTAGAAAAGTTCCATGAGCACCTGAATAATATTCATGAAAACATCAAGTTAACCAAAGAAATTGAAGAAGACGGTTCCTTATCTTTCCTTGATGTACTAGTAAGAAAAAGGCTGGACAGTAGCTTGGGGCATTTGGTTTTTAGAAAAAGACCCATACAGACTGGTATTTGAATGCGGCTTCACATCATCACCCGCATCAGAAGTCATGCATTATTAAGACTTTGAAGCATAGAGCCATTGCCGTTTTAGATGAAGAAGGCATGGAAAATGAAATGAAACATCTCTTTTCTATTTTAAAAGGAAATGGGTACGCCACTTCTTTTATAAGAAGAGTTTTAAGAGAAGTCATGCCTCCAAAGGATAAGATCAAGCCACGTGCTCTTGAAGTTCTTCCTTATATATCCAGAACAACTGACCGAATTCTTTGCATCTTGAGAAAATCCAACATTGAGACCAGGTTTGGCACGGTGAAGAATATCAAAGGCTTCCTTCCATCCACAATAGATGCTATTCCTCCTTTTCAAATGGAAGGGATATGTGACAATCTATGTTTATATGGCTCTAGTTATGTTGGACAGACCAAATGAAAGATTGAGAGCAGACGAAAAGAGCATATAAGGGCACTACAGGCAAGACAGTGGCAGACTTTGGCTATCGCCGATCATTTCATGTTGGGATCAGGCCACAAGATTATCCTGGATGAACCAAAGTTATTGCAAAAACATCTTAGTATCCATGACTGATTCCAGAGGCAGTCGAAATATCTATATGGCCTTTAAATTTTAATAGGAATGCTATTACTTAAGCAGTGTGTAGTGAAGATACATATCTGAAATACGGATGTGATAACCAACCGTTAAGACATTTCTTCTTTTGAATATTTGCCTTTTTAAAGATTATATTTCAAATTTTTTTATATCATGACTGCAATGGTCAGTCTTCCAATGGTCTGACCAGGTTAAACAGAATAAACTTCTTCAGTCTCCTGACAACATTCCCAGCATGGGGAAAGAAACGTTGAGCAATAAAGTTCAACACACAGCAGTCACCCCGAAAATGGTCGATAGTAGTAATGTACAGTGGAATCCCGGTATAATGAGTGCTCATAATCCCTCGGAAATCACTCGCTAAATCGAGTGCTCGTTATATCCGATGGTGTTAAAAAAACCCACCTAATTCTCATAGTCGTTTGTATTTACAGTTTTTCTTTTTTTTTCCGTGGCATATGACAAAGGTAAACAGCAAAAAAGTCAGTTCAGGCACAATCTGGTAGAATATCATCATATTTCATGAAAGAAACAGGACATTTTCCATTATATAAAATATTAATTCCCCTAGTTTCGATGTTTTTCTTCCAGTTCTTCTATTTTTTGATCGCCGAAGAAAGCTGTAAAGACAGCGTAACTAGTCGGAATTAAAATATTAGGTATGCTGTGGAAGTTTTTGGATAATTTTGCAAATATGTCATGACGATAACATCAGCTTTGTCGAGTTTTCGAATGTTAACCAGTACCTCCATCAGTTGGGAAAATTGGCCTGAAGGTTCACTGAAATACGGCATGTTTCGGGGGTCGAAGATATTTTTCAAGCTTAAGCGAAGGCCAACTTACGGCTGTCTTTTTCCGACTCGATTAACTGGAGTAATATCACGATAATTCATCGGGCGTGAACACGCTATGTTTGAACGAGCGCAATATCACAATCTCATATTGCGATATTTATGGTGATAATATATAGTGATATTTTATCAGGTCGCGATATCGTGATATTTTATCGGGGCGCGATATCATGATATTTTATTGCGATATTTATCATGGTCACGATATTTATCGTGATAGTTATCGGGATACCTATTAGTAGCGATATTTATCACACCCCGATTTCTTATCGTGCCCCGACATCTTATCGTGCCCTGATATCTTATCGCGCCCCGACATCTTATCGTGCCTCGATATCTCATTGTGCCCCGACATCTATCGTGCCCCGACATCTTATCGTGCCCCGGTAACATATCGGGCACGATATGTTATCGGGGCATGTTTATCGATTAGATGATGTTTATCGTCTCGCTGAGTTATCGTTATCGCCACCTTATGATATGCTAAAATTATCGTATCCCGATATTGAATTATCAATATCGCCCATGCCTACACCTAACTCCCTCTCCTACTCTCATCTTGCTCGTCGTCTGCCCACTCCCACTGATGACTGGGCCTAACAAAAGAATGTAAAGCAGAGCGAACTGAAGGCCGTAAATCGTTAATGTTTGGACATAACTGGCTTCAGGTGTTGTAGATATGGCACTCATCTTGTATTTTTAGTTTAATTAGCAGATAATACAAAACCCAATAGTTTATTTTTGCTAGATAGTGCATCGCCCTCGAGAGATATCTGTCGTAATACCGAGCGTGTACCGTGGAAGGAACTTTTTGGCCTTGCTATATCCGCTTTATTTTACATGTAAAACATAGGCCTTTTGGCGGTACAAAGACAATCACTCGCTATAACGCGATTCTCGCAATAAGCCGTACTCACTATACCGGGCTTCTACTGTATATACATTTTCATTATATTGGGGGAAATGTTATGCAGGATATGATTGTATTTTTGAGAATTGTGAAGGCTTGAGGTAATATTTTATGTGTCTCTGAGTTGTAATGCTTAAATTATTCCTGAATATATATATAACTTATGGTTGTATGAATCTGATTTTATGTAATACATGGTCATACTTTGCATTATTAATATCTTATAGATAACATATAATTTTGAGAAGCAATCAAGTGCCGTACATAATCTTTTTCCTATTTCCATTCAATCTAATTTATTAATCTTCTTTTCTTTCTCTTCTTCCAATTCTACCTGTTTGCCTGATACTTATGCATCTTAACGGCTCTCACTTCTTAGGTGACTGTAAAGTCAGAGGAAAGTGATGAAGATGTAGTTCAGGATAAAGATCAATGCAGCAGTGAGGGTGACCAAAACAGTGAATCAGAGGTATGTATTATGGCACATGATGTACTTCCCACACACGAGATTCTCAGTTTTACTAGATACTCCCAAGTTTGGTCAACACATTACTGTAATTATGGTTGGGTTCAATTTGGTTTGATGGCAACCTTTTTTACTCCTTCAATCATGAAGGCTCTGGTTTGAAATTCCCATTGTCACACACATGGACATAATCAATTGTTTTTGGCACTCCTAGAGCAGAATTATTTTCATATGTGGTTACCCAGCACAAAATATTTTACTGACATGGGTTGATTATGATCTCTTGGTTTAATCCTCACGGTCATTTTCTGGTTATCCATTTAAGCCAAAAGAGACATTATTTCGCAGTGTCTGATATAATATCAGGTGATGTTGAATAGTTCAATGAATAAATTTTTAAATACTATTAAGAAGCAATGAAGGACCGATGATATACTAAATATTAACCTCCCATCTCTTAGAGAGGAGAAAAACTTACAATGCAATTCCACAAAACTTTTATTTTGACACGATCATGGCTTTGCTGCAGTGCAGCGTCTTCAGGTGGGCATACAATATACTGCATCAGCCTTATGTATGGTGAAAGTCAGGGGGATTAGAGGGGGGGGGGAACCGGGTCAGAGGGCACGGGAGAGAGGAAGTAGCCAAGGATTGGCTGGTCGGGTGAGCTTGGTGATGCATTAGGGTGTTTTCAAGGGTGGTGAAGGTCAGGTCTGGTGGAAGTCGGGGAGGAATGGAGTTGCACAGAGGGTGGGAGTGGGAAAGTTACCAATGACTGACCGGTCGGTTGAGGGTGGTGATGTGAGTTAGTGTGTTTGCTAGGGGGTGGTTAGGGTTCTGCCTGGGGAAGGAGTGACTGAGAGGCGAGCATTGGAGCTGTGGGGAAGGGGAGGTTTAAGTGAGGGGAGCTGGATAGATACAATATTTCTCTTAAAACCTCACAAGATTTAGAATTTACACAGATTGAAATTTCTATTTCCTCGAGTCCATCCAACTTGAGACACTTATTTTCGGTGTGCAATATGCCAGGTGTAAAATCACTGCTGTGTTTGTGTTCTAATAGATGATTGGCAAATTGGGAAGTGTATTTGATTGCAGAAGTTATCTTTGTGTTCTTTGTGTTCATGTCAAAGGTCCTCCCTGTCTGGCCAATGTATAAGGCCCCACAATCATGACAGACAAGTTTATATAAACTCCGCTGTCTTTGAAAATATTTAATTCATCTTGGGTCGACCCAAGTATGTCTCTTAAAGTAATACTGTAGAAAGAGGCTCTGATTTCTTTTTTTGTGGAGAAGCTTCTGGACTTCAAGGGATAATTTGCCAAGGAATGGTATCCATCTCCACCCTTGTATGTCGTTGTCACAATGTGTTGTATAGGGACTTTATAGCCAATGGTGTTTGTTTTCGTGTGTAGAGTGTATCGATTAACCTTGTGGGATAATCATTGTGGAGTGCAATCTGTTTCACTGTCGCCAGTTCTCGTCACTTTTTATTTACAATCTTGGGAAGATCTCTAAAGATCTCTCTCAATCTAAGAAAGATGTCTCTACCCTCTTTTGCCCAATGTATCTACTCTGCATTCTTCAAATTTTCCTCTCTAAACTCTCTTGATGAACCTGAATTCTTCGTACCCCACATTGCATATGAAACCATTGTGCCTTTTCAGGCGAGTGTGAAGGTGGAGCAAAGTGACAAAGAAGATAACGTGAAGGAAGATGAAACATTTCTTAGTGAGGATGACGACAGCGGAGAACCAGAGGTACGTTTCTTGTCCTATTTCTTGCAAACTATATACAACTAAATACATAGAGATATGACTTACTTAGGGTTACAAGACATTCCAGATTAGGATATAATAATGCATTACTTTATTACATAGTTCTTAATGTATTTGAAAGTATATAAGGTGCAACCTAATTTCAGTTATACACAGAACAAAAAAGTTTTCAGTGTGTAGAAGAGTGGATCCAAAATACTTAAATTATCATTCCTTTTAGATCTTACATTTGGAAATAACAAGAAGTATGACACAGTCATTGATGATAATAATAATGGTTTCGAAGTAGGGATCACTGTTCATCTTGGGTAAAAGTAGCTTCAGAATTTAGCATTGGCAGTTGAACCTTCACATATTAGATGCAGGGTGATTTTTTATTCTTACTTATGGAAAAAAGGTCATTTTATACACTGTCAAATACAGTAAAGATGAAATATGCAAAATCCAAGCAACTTTACAGTATCAAACCTTGATAATACCATGGTGAATATATGAATTTTGATGAAATGAGAGGGATATGGTATGTGGGATATGATTGTGTTTGCAACAAATGTGATGGCTAGTTATTATTTTAGTATCATCTCTGAGAGCTAAAGCTTAAAATTTCTCAGCTTTCATATGGTATATGGTTTCATGAATCAGACCTTATGTAATACCTGGATAATATGTGCATCATAAATATTCTTTAGCTGAACTTAGATATATATATATGGCAATACAGTCCAGCGTAGTTCATAGTAGATGTTCAGGGGAAAGATACCATCAGCAGTGAGGGCGACCTATGCAGCAAATCAGATGTATCTATGGCTCATTCCATACTTCCAAGACATAAGATACACAGGTTTATGAGGTACACTCTTTATTGGAAACATTACTCTAATTACTACTGGGATCAGTTTGGTGTGGTCAAAACATCAATGTCTCTTCCAATCATGAGGGCTCAGGTTTCTAATCTCAATGGTGGAAAATAAATTTTTTTTGGTATACTGCTTTCTACATTGACTGCCGTGCTGAGCAATTTCAGCTCAGAATTTAACTTGCTGGATTAAAGATAAGCGTATAAGAGGGTGCCACGGTACCTTTTGTTCAGTGTTCTAATGCCAACACAGTTTCTCTCCAGCCTTCCTGATTTCCCAAATATCCCTCCATTTCTACATTCCAGCCTATCCTAAAGGGTGTGACTGAGAAGCTATCCATCAGTTCTGAGTAACAACTGGTCATTACGATTAGTGTTCTGCCAGTTAAGGTAGGTTTAGATGTACACTCATTGCAGACTGGTCACGAGTGCCTTCAAGTTCTGTGTGCCATCTGTTAAGAACGGGTCACGATTATCCTCCTGTTTACTTGTAGTTTGCAATTGTATTGCAGAAAGGTTTGGAAAAAACTAAGTGCAAATTATATGTTAACCTTGTTGCTGCTGCTTTCTTGAAACATGTTGAAGCTTTAGGGCCAATGTTTTCTAACGTTGATGCTTTATAGACTATTTAATGGTTATGTGCAAAATAGATGTCACATGTCCAGTGCAGGTTGGAATTAGAAACCAACAAGCTGATTGTTGCTAGATTTTCAAAAATGTAGGATTTTTGATGGTTGTATATGCTGTATATATTTAACAGAAAAACAGCGGTACCATTTTGCAGTGAAGGGAAATTAAGTACAAATGAAAATAAAATTTAATTTTCACCAAATAAATACAACGGTTTTACAGAATTTTAATAAAGAGAATTTGGCTCTCCAATGCAGGGAATTCTACAGTGTTTTTGGGATCCAAATCCTAAAAAACACTGTAGGAACCTTGCTGAAATTCGTCTATCGTATTCTAAAATGGAGCTAACGTCAAAATGCATAGCTTCGCATTCCCCGTTAACATTTGAAAGGTTAATTTCACGCGAAATTCTGGTGGCACAAATATTGATGGCGTAATTCCTGATTTCCTTGATAAACGTGATCGGATGTTCCCCGGGATTACCGGCAAAACTTGGCATTTCTAATTGCTGAAATCGGCCAAACAGGTTATTATTTCCATCACACTGACTAAAATACCTTTACATTCCCCTTTATGTCCGCAACGTGCTCCAGTAATTCCTCCTCCACCGTTGCTAATTGACTATCAAATGATTCACTTCAATTTTCCTTTCCATCTGTTCTATACGCTCTTGCATTTCCTCAAGCCGTCTCCACGCAGTACCAACTTTCCCTTTCACACGTCCGTTCTAGGTCGTCCTGGCACTTAGACATTCGGTTTATTACCTGCCTAGTGTCGTCATGGATCCCTTTTATTTCTGCCCTCATCTCGTTAATCATGTCCGTAATGTACTGTAATGTCCTCATTTTTACGGAAAATTTCGCGAAGTTCTAAATTCTTGCGTGTAATAATTTTATAAAACATTTTTTTTAGTTTTTTCGCGATACAAAACGCTTGTAGACATATTGCATGACATTTTTTTCAAACTTTTGTTCAACTTTATTATAAACAATTAGAAAATATTAAAGTTAAAATTTTAAATTTTTTTTTACCTCTAATACATTTATGAAATTACACAACTCTTATTTAAAGCAAAAATATTTTATTTTCCTTGTCAGGCTGATATTACATGCTAATATATAGTATGTAATTAACAAATTTTAATGAAATTTTTCATTGAATACGTTTGAAAATATTGCTCAAAACACAAGAGTTGAAATGTAATTCACATGTCACTTACATAACGGTCACATTAAAACATTTATCACATATATTTTCATGTGCTTTATGCACATACACTCTGGACATTTAATGCAATAATTTATATATATATATATATATATATATTGGTGATCAATTAATTTAGGCGTTTCGAAATTATAAAGTTGCAGGATATAAAATGCGAATCAGAAATTTGAATTACCTTGAGGCCTCGTAATATCTGTAGAAACGCTACTACAATTTAGCATGTTAAGAATTAACCTCGGAAAATCGTCCACTTCCCAGCTATCAGAAAGAAAGTCTTATCTGTAAATAATTTGGATAATGCACGGATATTTTACCGTCGATAGGCATCACCCATTATTTACCCGGATACCTGAGGCCAAATGGGGAACTATTGTAGTGGTGCAATAATCGTTCCCTAGATGTTACCATTGAGCGCGAAATACATGAGCGTATGGGTATCCTTAGTATACCCTGTGGTTTCGGATTGTTACGATTGCTACGAATGGGGAGGCAGCCCCATAGGTAAACAAGGAATATTGAAAAATGGACGCTAATACGACGTGATCCCGAAAATTTATTTGATAAAATGGTGCGGTATAACGTGTGAAGTTGCGAATTATGGGTTAGTTTTTTTAGTGTACCTTGATGTGTTGAAGGTTGTTCCGATTGTCATGAAAACATGCAAGGTGAGTTAATGTTTTGAACTGAGAATATTCCGGGAATGTCTTATAAATACGTTTTATTAATAGTCATAGCAATCGATTCTCTGATATTTCCGATTACGTTCATTTGACATCTCTGGAATATTTTGGCTGAGAAATGGCTTTAAAAATTCGGTCTTAGAGCATTCTCCTTTAGTCATTCGATACATCGTTGCAGATTGTTTCCTTTCCCAGTTCGTAATGAGACCAAGAGGATTTCATAAGATGATGAAAATGTGTTTAGCAGCACGATTTATTTTCATGTCCTTAGAGGAAAGATCTATTGCGAACAATAGGTAATTAGGAATGGTGTTCTATGCCTTTGGTACTTTTTTGCAAATGCGTTGGGAGATTTTTAGGTAACAGATGGTGTCTTGTGGCTAAGTATTTGCCCTATTTTGCTTCTCACAAGTCCTTTGAAAGCAACGCCAGGCCAGTCCAGGATTTTTCTGACTTATGCTGAAGTATTATAAGATGAATTTCACTCTACCCTTTTGTTTCAATTATTTTTGCGAAGTTTTTCGTTTGCCTTAAAATGAGTATACCTTTTTATCAATTAATTAGGTACTGATGTTAATTTTCAATATGGTGTTTTGTTACTCTTTTAAGTTTTTCGTTTTTAATCTTCTCACGAATGAAAATTATTTGTGCTTAAAATATGTCGCAACTTTCCTTTATTTGTATGCAACCACGCCAGTAACTTCCTCGACTATAGATGGTCACATGGTTTGAGTATATATCGATAGTGGCAAGGTCGACAAAGGTATCGATAGAGCACTCTCTTTACAGATACTTTTTCCTGCACGTGCCTGCTGGCTTTGTCGTCGCTAAAAGACGTTTTACCCTTAAAATTGCTGAAATGAACCACCTTTTTACCACTATTTACCAAAATTCCTTTAGGGCAAAATACCCATTAACGCATG
This sequence comes from Platycnemis pennipes, assembly GCA_933228895.1. Lineage (NCBI taxonomy): Eukaryota > Metazoa > Arthropoda > Insecta > Odonata > Platycnemididae > Platycnemis > Platycnemis pennipes. The sequence goes on along the minus strand of CAKOGI010000003.1, from coordinate 1,221,325 downwards.
TAGCTTCCATCTTTTACCATAATCGTTTCTGTGTAAATAAGGGGTAATTATCGGGTAAAGCATGTTTTGTGCTAGCTGGGTTGTCAGCGAACTAACACAGAGTCAAAGTGGTATGGACATGAACATACATATTTTCTGAAGAGGTAATGAAAACGAGTATAATGTTCGATGATGTGACTGCTAGAAATTCAGTGATCAGCATTTGGAACTTATCTCGTGCCCCTCCTCCCGATCTATGTTCTCAGTTACATATGAGACTCGGGTGACGGGTTTTCTAGCAGTAATTATGGGCAAGGCAGTTTGCCCTGGCTGTTCGCTTGAGAAAGGGCGGAATGGATAATAATCTCTTGAGTGAAGGGTACCCCCAGTAAAAGGCAAAAGCTAGAGCTCTAGGCATTTAACCTCTCCGTGCCAAGGGAATGTTGCCAAATCTCCTTTGATTCGGGATTTTGGAAAAAATTGGTCTCCAAAGTGGTCATTGTTTTGTGAACGACGGTACAGTATATTGTCCAGTTAGATGTTGAATGGTATATTTATGTCAGATAGTAACATAAGATAATGTGGATTTTAACTGATGACTGAAGTACTTTTGATTTCGTATATTTAGGACTAAACACAAGATACTTTGCATGTGTAATAGACATAAAGAAAGTCTGGATTATAGATGCACTTAAAAGTCCTGTTTCATGTGTGCATTCAGAGCATTGATCAAAGTAACTATCCATCATCTCGTCCTCTCCCAATACAGGTTGGTGATTTAAAACATATGGCAATACTTATAGGATTGGCCTAACGTTTATCTTTATAAGTGCAACTATAAATAGGATATGTTTTCATCTAACAAAACTCTGGATCCTTGATTGAATTAAAAAGTTATATCAGACAATGAAGGGTGGTACTTAGCATTCAATTATTATTTTAAATAGGTTGATTGTGTGCGTAACACGTCCACAAGGTTAAAGCCCCAATGTGACTAGCAGAATGCGGGTTTCATACAGGTTTCTTATATTAATCAGCTTTACTGATAATCAGCCAAACTTCCATAGTTTCTTTCAAGTTTATAAATAATTAAATTAGGTGCTAAATTATTTCGTTCATTTGTCTGCATCACTGAAAATCACCATCATTCACGATCGTCTATCAAGTATGTTATGCACAAGTGGGTTGTACCAGAAATACGTGATGTAACTGAAGCATTCATCATAGAGATCTTTAATGTAAGTCTATTCAGGTATTTACTAACATTGATGCTGCTTTCGGCTTTAAAAAATGAAAATTAAACTCATTTCATGGATGCAACAAAATCAGTGTTTCGAGTTTTTTTCACGTGGCACGCTTCCTCAATGGTACATTGGTGAGAAAGATGTAATTTTAAATCATGTAGTGCCATAAGTGGACTATACGATGTTACAAATATCATTTTTGTAAGATTTTCCATTAAGGATTACATAGCGCTCAAACTGGAAATACGTGTATGTAACTAGATTTTTCTTGCACCATACTGGATAATAAAACTTTATTTCATGATATTCACAGTAATTCGATCGTCCTCATTTTTTAGGCCCGTGATCAATCCCCAGGAATCTAAACTACACAATTTATGAATCCTGGAAATAGAAAATAAGTTGTCAATATCAGGAAACGCACTAAATGATATTATTGGTGTATTGCATATTCTGCATGCATTTAGTTTGGTGAACAATGGTTTGCTTAAATTTTAGTAGATTTAATGCTGCATGCATGCATAGTGAAAATAAATGTCTGTGGGAGACTTACATTATGTTTTACGTTTTACCCTTGAAAATTTAGTAACTAGCCACAAAATGACCTGTAAGTTTTGTTTTCAATTTTTCTGAACCTTAGTATTTCTTCAGTTTATCCATGCAATAACGTGTATTGTGTGAAAATGTATTGTTTTTTATTTATTATTCCTTATTTATCTTCCATACGCCACGATCTGCAATTCATAGTGAATCCCCGTTAACTTTGTATTTATATTTAATTTAGTCAATCAAGGTTCATTTGAAAGATGTGGATTCCGTTTCTCATTCAAGGCGGGTTATGTGACCATCCATGGCATGGAAGTTGAGTCTTCTGGAAATGAGCAAGATGGCGCTGGAAATTCTGTTAGTGAGGAAGGTAAGCATTGAGTAAAGAATGGGCAGTCATAGAGACATTGGTATTTTTCAAGGGGGATCTTAGAAGGTTGGTTGTAGATTGTATTTTTGGTGCAGTTTCTCTCAAGGAGTCGCTAAGGCACCTCCTTATGCATTCTGCCAAACATCCTTCAGTTGAATCGCCCATAAATGCCAAATGCCTTCCTGATAGCCAAAGGTCCCCTTTTGGTAAGTTATTCCCCCTGGGGTCCGTGAACGTTACCTGGCCACTTGAGTTTTCATTTTGTTTTATTTGGAAAATTTAAATTAAAGATTTCTGCATATAATTAAAATTTAATTTTGACTGTATTGTTGTAAGGTCCATGCAATGATATGATTTAAAAACAAATATCAGGGTGAACATATATTTCGGCTTTTTTGGTACTCTTTGGTCACGAAACGGAAAAAATTGGAAGTAGTATTGTTAACATTTATTTGCGGTTGATATGGAGTTTTGTTACTTTGTGTTCGTGGCATGAAAAACCACTGCAATACATAAGTTAAATTGTTCCCTTCATTCTTTTAACTGCATGATGTTAGTAGTTACGTACAGTCCAAATTTGAGATGCGTATGAGTCAAGTACTCTTGGAAAATATGATAATAATCTATAGTCTGACTCAGAAGTATTAGACTAAAGGGGGATGGGGAGGTCCGAGTTAAATATATGTTGTTGAATAAAGTTTGTTGAAATATGTTGGGACTGAAAAAAAATGTTAGCAGAGGGCAATTTTTGTGGATAAATCATTAAATTAGTCATCAGTTGAATTCTGCATTACATTATTGCAGTTATAATTCATTGTTAGTGAGAACAACAAGAAGCAAGAGTAAAGGTGCTAAAAATTACCTTAAAAGAATGGAAATACGCAGGTCTAAAGAGAGAACTACATAAAAAGGAATCAGTATAGGGAAAATAATTACTCTTTAGACTTAGAAAATTCCTTATTACCTGCCTAAAAGTAAAAAAAAATACTGGTAGAGAACCTGGTAGCATGCCTTGATACTTCTGCCTGGTGACATTATTTTTTGCCATTTACTTAATTTTTTCCAGGCCAAGAAGCTATATCCATGCAAGATGCCATGTCCAGATATACACCAATCCAATTCTTGGCGGAGTCGAATACTAATTCAAACGCTGTGCCAATTCAATTCTCCCAGAGTGGGCAGCTGAGCAGTCACATGAGTAGCCGTGACGGAAAGAGGCCGGCAGAATGTCAACTGTGCCGCAAGAAGTTCTCGCGGAGTAGTTATCTAATCAGGCACTTGGGGATCCATGACGGTGAGAGGCCGTTTGAATGTAAGGAATGCCACAAGAAGTTTTCCGAGAGTGGGAACCTGAGCAAGCACATGAGGACCCATGACGGGAAGAGGCCTTTTGAGTTTGAGGTGTGCCACAAAAAGTTATCCCGGAAGGAAACCTTGATCGATCATATGAGGATCCATGACGGAATGATGCCTTTTGAATGTGAGGTGTGCAAAAAAAAGTTCTCCCATAGTGGGAACCGGAATAGTCACATGAGGACTCATGACGGAAAGAGGCCTTTTGAGTGTGAGAGGTGCAACAAAAAGTTCACCCAAAGTAACAACCTGAGTCGTCACATGAGGACCCATGAAGGAAAGGAGCCTTTTGAGTGTGAGCTGTGCAACAAAAAGTTCTCCCGCCGTGGGAACCTGAACACTCACATGAGGACCCATGACGGGAAGAGGCCTTTTGAATGCGAGCTGTGCAGCAAAAAGTTCTCCCTCAAGGGGAACCTAAGGAGACACGTGAAGACTCATAACGGAAACAGACCATTTGAGTGTGAGGTGTGCAAAAAAAAATTCTCCCAGAGTGACCACTTGAGATTTCACATGATGACCCATGACTGAAAGAGGCCGTTTGAGTGTGAGGAATACCACTTCCGACTTTAAGCAGTAATCCTATGTCGCCATCCCGGGCTCTTTGCCCTTTATGGTCGTGGTCGGTAGTATGTTTAGGAAAGAGCAGTGGTGAAGAAAGTTTTTTTTAGAACAGAGAAAAAAGAAGTTTTTAGGGTCGGAAGCTCGAAGGGCTTCTTTTTGTTGGGGAGTGAATTTTAGGGAAGAGTCCAGAGGTAAAAAAGGGTTATATAATTAGGGTATGATTGATTTGGAAGGATCCGGCGGAAAGAAACGTTAGTCAATTAGGGAATTAATTCGGGAAAGAGGGATTTATTTGAAGGATGTCTAGTTGCTGTGGGTTTAGTTTCGGGAAGGAATTTGATGGGTTTTTGTTAAGGTTTTTTACTTTTGGGGTAGGATAGCAGGAAAAAGGTTTAGTCTGGGTCAGGTGGTTGTAGGTTTGGGAGCTGAGAAGCTCCTTGCCCCATGCCGGTGTGGGAATAGGTAATGGATAGGTTATATGCTGCGATAATAGGGATTGAGGGGTGCTTCATCTTCATTCTGGTTCGATGGATCTTCGGTGTTGATATCTTCCGTAACCACTGGGGCGGGAGATAGGTAAGGTTTAAATTGTAAATGAAGAGATTCGAGGTGAGTGACGCTTGCTGGGAATTTATGGATGCGGATTTTTTTAATAGGTTTGGAAGGAAGGAGCTTGTTGCGTGGATATATGCATTTTCCGGAATGTAGGGAAGGAGACCAAAGTTCAGAGATTAGTTCGTTGGTGGAGTATTAAATAGTCAAGGCTTAGTTGTTGAGGCATTTTTGGATTAAATTAAGGAATGTGGGGATGCTTAGTTCGTTATGGACAGAATGATTGGACACAACCGATGGAGACCCGGCCAGCTGCCTGACCGTTTTGTTCAGCCACACTTGTATTCTTTTGATTAGGGTTGGGCTAACAGTACACCAGATCGGGGAAGCATATAAGAGTTTTGGAAGAAGGACAGTGTAAAAAATTGTTAGTTTATATCTGAGGGACATTTGGCTATGGTAATGGAAGAGGGGATGAAGAGCCATTTTGGAATTTTGGACGGAAGAAAGGATTTTCTGGATGTGGCTGCGGAAGGTCAATTTTTCGTCAAGGGTCACTCCCAAACAGGTATTCTCAGTCATTTGTGGGATAAACTTGTTGTATAACGTTAACGGGAAGTGGTCACGTCTGTGCGTCTTGAATGTGAAGCAGACTGATGCATTTTTACCTGATTCAATTGCAACTTGCATGCGCCAAGCCAGCCTTCAGTCATGTCCAGGTGGTTTTGGAGGACGTCAGCGTTTTTGTTAGGCCACCAATTGCGCGTAGTAATGGTGGCAACGTCAACATATAGGTAGGGTTCTGATTACGGAGTCGTCGGGAAGTCGTCGATGTAGATGTTGAACAGGGCCGGGCTAAGAACAGCTCCATGCGGAACTCTCGTATATGCCCTGATCGTCCGGGAAAGATAGTCCTGATGTTTTACTTGAAAAGTTCTGTGTCGGAGAAAGGATTGTATTATATTAGCTAGGTAAGGAGGGATTGGAAGCTGCCAAAGTGTATGCATGAGTCCGTCATGCCAGACATAGTTAAAGGCCTGGCCAATGTCAAGGAAAACGGCGGAGGTTTTCATTTTGGAGTTAAAACCAGAAGTTATAATTTCCGCCAGTCGATTTATTTGGTGGGTCGTAGATGTCTTTGCGGCAAAACCGAACTTTTCATAATGGAACAATTTGGTGTTTAAATTGCGGAGGTGGGATAGGATGATTTTCTCAAGGATTATGGAGAAGGTATTCATTAGGGAAATGGGACGGTAATTTTTTATTTTAGAGTGAATTTTTCTGGGTTTTGGGAGCATAATTATGGTGGATGATTTCCAACCGGCAGGGAAGAAAGAAGAGGAAAGGGAAGCATTAAATATTTCACCGAGATAGGAACAGAGGTTGAAAGAAAAGAGTTAAACTGCTTTAGGTGGGATTCGATCAGGTCCAGAGGAACATTTGTTTGGCTAAGTCTTAATGATGTTGTTGAGTTCGGAAAGGGAGCAAAGTGAGGGTTCAGGTGAAGGTAAGAGGTCCAATGATTTACAGGAGGAAAGGATTTGAGATACATCAGGATCGTTGACAGTATCTAAGGGTTGACAGTATCTAAGGGTTGCCAGGCGAACGCTGAGCACATGCTTTCGACGAAGGCCTCACCCCACTCATCCGTTTTCAATTTTTTGTTGTTGATGATGAGCGGAGTTGTAGTTATCATTGTGTTTTGAAGATTACGTGTAAATTTCCGAAGGGAATTATCTGTAGTGGAAAGAAGAAATTTTGTTATTCCTAGTTTGCGATCTATTTTTTTTAAATTTCGTCTTTTAATATTTTGCTGATGGCCTTGTATTGGGATTTGTGTATTGTTTCTGGAGTGTTGGTAGTGTTTGCGTATTTTGTTTTTATCCTTGATAAACTGGAGGATATGGGAAGGAAGGGCAGAGGAAATGAGTGGAATGATAGGTGGTCGGGTTCGTGATTTCTCAAGGGCGCTCTGAATAAAGTAAGTGCTTGAATCGATTGCAGCTGTAATCGATATTGTAGTAGGAAGGATTTCGGGGAATACAGAAATGGATTGGGTGATGACCCTTTCGAATTTTTTCGAGTTGTGGGAGTTGGTTTGAGGGAGAGAGATAAGAGGTGTGGCTTCAATTTGGAATAGAACGGGAAGGTGGTCAGAGGAATAGTGATGAATGAGTTCTGAAGGAATGTCATACGGGTAAATGGATGAGAGTGCAATATCAAGGATGTCTGTGCTGTCACTGGCAAGTGATGTTTGAATTCCTATGTATTCTGAGGGTATGTTTAATTGTATGTTGTTTTTGTGAACGTGTCTTAAGAGTAAACGACAGTTTTCATTGGTTGCTCGACAACCCCAGAAAGAATTTTTGCAGTTAATGCCCCTGAAAGTGATCGTGGGATGATTACGTAGGAAAATGGGATTCTGAGATTTGGGATCAATAAGTTCCGGTGGATGGTTGGTGCTGTGCAAATTAAGGGAACCGAGGGAAGTAGAAATTTGGATGCCGACGGATTCAAGCTGCTTGCTGAGGATAGGAAGTTTGGTATGCCGCACTCTCCATTTGATTAGAATTGCTACTCCGCCGCCTTTGGAGAGAAGAGGATTTTGCCGGTCGTGTCGATATATTTTGTAACCGAAGGCATAGTCTTTTGTCAGAGGTGAGGAAGGTTTCACAGAGGCAAATTATGTCGGGATTATGTTGTTGGATGAGGTGGAAGTCGGTGATTTTATTGACAATACTATTGCAGTTCCAGGTTATTCCTAGTGTTTGATCTAAATTTTTTGATTTCCTGTTTTAACATTTTGCTGATGGCATTGTATTGGGATTTGTGTATTGTGTTTCCGGTGTGTTGATAGTGTGGTGGTTATTTAGGAAATTTTAGAATAAAAATAAAATGGAATGCCACAAAGTTACGAATGAGTTAGTTAATTCTAGAATTATTGGTTCGGTGTACTGCCATTCGGGAATAGAGACAAACAGAGTTTAGGAAAGAAGGAAAGATAGATTTTTGGTCGGTCAGCAAGAGTAGCTGATAGTATTTGCCTGATGAGTTCAAACGATGACATTATTATGAAGTGCGAGTCAATATTTTGTTTACCTGAGGAAAGGTTATCAGTCCCTGTGGGTTCAGGGGCAGGAACTGACGTGGATGGAACAGCTGAAGGTTCAGGAGATACATGGGAATGAGGAATGGTGTCCATCTGTGGTTCTGTAGAGGCTGATGGAGTAACTGGGATATTTGATGTCAAAGGGAAAACATTAGATGCGGGATTGATGACAGACTGAGGCAAGGGAGATACTATTGCAGCAAATAGCGTTGGTGCAGTAGATAAAATTATTGGTGCAGGTAATGTTTTGGGAGGATTGGTGACGTGCTGTGGAAGAGGAGAAGGGAGTGGAACTGGTTGGGCCATTCGGAGATACGCGTCGATTGCTGACACATTGTGCGAGGGGAGCAGGAATCGGGATCGATGGGACGATCAAGGGTGCAGGTAAATAAGTGGGAGGATGACTGATGGCAGGTTGAGATACGGAGTAAGGAATTGAGTAGACTCAAAACAGACTGACTAGACACAAAAACTCATGTCGGAAAGAGGCATTTTCATTGTGAGCTGTGAAAAAAAAATTCCCCCAGAGTTGGCAGCTGAGCAGTCACATGAAGACCCGTGATGGAAAGAGGCCGTTTGAGTGTGTGGAATGCTCCAAGACGTTCATAGTAGAAGGCTGTGTGGAAACACGTCGCAATACACATGTGGGAGAGGCCATCAGTCCGTGGAAAATACACCAAGGCGTTTACCTCCAGGAACAACCTGAAACCAGCTCAATGGTCAGAATCGCTTAGTGTTTAATTTAGTAGGTGGTTGTTTGACCATGGGAAACAAGTACTAACTGAAGAAGCTTGTGAAGAGTATCTCCAGCAATGGAAAGAATGAAGATGGAGTGGGAATACAAGAGGAAATTATTTAAAAAAGGTTAGCCAAGGGATATAATTAATTTTGATGTGCTATTTATGAGTATTGGCCGGGCCAGCTAATATGTTACATTCAAGCCTTGAGTAAAATTGTTAAAAATACAGACTAGTGGTTCCTAATAATGAGGTCAATGTTTGTTATTAAATGAATAAAGAGAACTTTTAACGTTTGAAGAATAAGACAATCTGTAAGAAATCCTTATTTATCACCCAAAGAATTATTTTTATGCCGTTCCGGATTAGTAAATCAAAAGCCGAAAGATTAATAGAAACACAATGTAATAAATTCATAGCTATTATTACCTTTGATATAAAATGTGAAAAGTATCTATAAATACTGAAAACTATTGTCCTCTCACGCAAGAAAGCATGTGTTTCTTTTTCGCTGTAAATGTTGTGCACAATGATGTGCGCTTACATTCCTCTCCGTTTCTCCTTCCAGGAGGGCTATTACGGATCTTGGGCGACTCACTCGTCACTCACGCGATCCTGCCCCCTCGCGAGTCGCCACTGCGATTACAGAACTGGGAGCGACTCGTATCTCGCTGGCGACTAGACGGGTGACTTCGGAGTGTATGAGAATCATCAGAACAGTTTTCGGAGCCAATAAGCAGCCTTGTTACAAGTCACGTGGTACAGAGGACAACTTGAAAATTTCGAGCATAATGTGATATCGTCCTTTATCTATATTGTAAATAGTACTTCCACAGACATGTACAATATTTTGCGCATATTTCACTGCAATAAAATTGATGCTCAGATGGTACGAGAATCAGCAGGAATTTGCGGAAATGAATTCAAAGCGGCCAACATTGATACCTTAGGAATTCCTATTTCGTGGCGCATGATAGAAGCAACTTATAAAGTGGTTAAAATAATTATTTAGTCATTAATACGGACACAGAAGGATAGGAAAATAACTCGAAAATATCTTATGTTCGAGCTTCAATCATTTTCACTCATGAACTAGCCGAAAATGCTTTAATGAAACGGTTATAACACGGGGAAATAATTCGGCAACTTGTACCTATGTGTATGACGGTTCCAAAACCTTACCTACCTGTGTCAAGCAGTAGGTACTAAAAAATAGAGGTCTACGGTGAACTTCTTGCGAAAACTCCCTCTTCCATGGTTTATGTTTTTATCATAAATATTAAGTTCGTAAAGGGTACCTTCAAGTGAGGCATGTAGGTGCCTATACATATTTTTATATTGATAGAAAGTATGCTAAAGCTCAACATAGTATTTAGTTCGCAGGGTTAATAAAAGTATTTATAAAAAATAAGTTAATAAAAGTATTTACGGACAATTCTACCGTTAATATAGAAAATTCTGTTAGAAGTTTCTATATTCGTAAATATATAGTACATACTATAGCGCGGCGCCGTCTTCAAAAAACAACGGCGCACAGCAAACGAAAGAGCGAGTTGACGAATCATTCAAATCGTAAATAAAGTTGTGTGGCCCTCTTCTAGTTTAATATATTATAAGAAGATAGCGTAAGAAATCCTCTTTATAAGGATGGAAGAATCGATGGGAAATGGGTAAGTGCTGTTTATTCCCACGTCATCACGAATGACATCTAGTTTGAAACCAAAAGTTATCTAGGCCCATCATTGCACCCTAATATTCCGTGCAGTCAACAGTTATAAATAATTCATGGTACCCATGAAGAATATTGTGGTTATAGTCACGATTCTATATTCATGGTCACGATAATGAAAGGTAATGTATCGCCATTTCTTGCTGTATAACACTAAACAGCAGACTATCGCCAAGCGAATCGGAATCAAGCCGGCGACTCGACGAGTGATCACCATCGTCGAGGGTGACATGGGGAAGCGACTATTAGTCGCCGAAGGCGACAGAACGGTGTTCCGTAATCGCTCGGGGCGAGAGCTGAGTAGCCGGCGACTCTGAGTCACCATTCGACCGGCGACTCAAGATCCGTAATCGATCAGGGTGAGAACTCAGCCTGAGTCGCCCAAATGCTAGTTATCGCCGGCGACTCGCGGTTCCGTAATAGCCCTCCAGACAGCTTCAAGGCGATTCCCCAAGGGAATATTCTCATTGCATGAAGGAAACCGCCCTTTCTACCCCTCCTTACTCTCCGTTCTATCCCTTCTAACTCTTTCCAACCCCAACCCCTCTCACAGCATATCAACTTCCTGTAAATAATACCTCCTTGTGTTAATCCTCCGTCCAACTTCTCCTTTCCCCAAATCCCTCTTTCAAGTTCTCCCTTTCCCCATCTTTTTTCCAATGCCTTATTCCCTTTCTCGCTTTCCTCATCTCTCCTACTACCTCATATTAATTCTTCCTTGCCTTAAGTACCCTTTCAACTTCTCTCCCCTCCTCAACTCCTTCACCTAGAACCCCTAACAATTTCTCATTTCCCATACTCCTACGCCCATGTCCCCCTACCCTCACTTCCAATATTCTTCCTACCCCAGTCCCTCTCCTTACTTCCCTCCCCTACTCCTTAATTTTTCCTTCTTTCTTTCCCTTCCGTCTTCTTCTTTCCCCTTCTCCACTATATAAATCCTTCCTTCCCCCACAGCCCCTCGCAACTTCTCCTTTCTCTAAATCCCCCCTCAAGTCGTCCCTTGCCCTACCAAATTTCCCCTCTCTTCTCTTTTTTGCCTCCGCTTCTCCTCTAGGATATTACAAAAACAAGTGAGTGTTTGTAAGAGTAGACTTACCTGACATTCGTCAAAATCATGATTTGAGTTGTTTCCTTCATCAGAGATGAATGTATTTCCAAATTGTGATGACCTACCATTGATATATTCATCGTACACCTATAGGTCATAATGAAGGAATATTACAAATAATATAAGTTTTTATACCTATTGGGCCTTTATAGGCCCAATTTATATATATGAACCATATATGCAGCCATATGTGGTCTATACATATATGGCCCATATATTTGATATACATGTATAATTAGGGTGGCCCAAACATTTTTTTTTTTAATTTGGAAGAGCGGATGCATTTTCAGGTGCAATTTTATGAAACAAACACCTCACAAAACATTCAGTTCCATGGCACAATATTTGACCCTGCCGAATCGCGTTAAAAGATTACCAGCTTCGATGTAGGTCAGATAGCCTACCACACAGGGGCTTCCGTTTGCGTCCTCCTAAGATTGCATCAGAAAACCAAGACAAACAGTAGATATATCGTATGCAGATAGTAGGTTCCACAAGTTATGATGAAAACACTTCTACCGCATTATACATTTTGCTTATCTCCATAAATAACAGAATGGAAGTCGAGAATTAGCGTTCACAGCAGTACTACTATCATTTGGCGACTAAGTAAACTCCGTCCTTGCACTACTAGGACAAGACGGAATCAATAAAATTATACGCAAATTCCCTAAAATAATGCGAGACTGCTACATTGTCCTGAAATGACGCAAGAAGGCAACAAAAGTTCATGATAACGACTGTATTGTTGAACCGGTACCGATGACTGCAGTGGAAGGCAAGCGGCGAAGCGGTGGTGAATAAGTGAACGGAGTTTTTGAGTCAGGCAGCTGTGTGATTGTGAATTATTTTTCTACAGGGTAGTGTGATTTTACGTTGAAATGCCTAGGAAGAATAATGCGCGTGTCACACGTGTGAAAACGAATGTGTGGCTCGTTGGTGGCTGCATTGATGAAAACCTGACGAGGAATGGGGAACTACCAACACTGCGAAAAGTTCTTATGAGTTTCTTCACAAGACAGCAGTCCACGCCGGGCACACTGATTCCAAGGCATCGCCTGACACAAGATGAGCTCATTGATGGAAATTTGGGCTAAAGCAAATATTCCTACTCAAAATGCCCGTGATGCTACAGAAAAACTTGTGAATGTTTATAAGGAATACAGTAGGCTAGAAAAGGACAACAATCTGAAAAGTGATAAGCATTCGTATAGAAGACAGCAATTTAAAGCCAAGCTGGGCCGTTTGTTTGACATTGGTCACAGGAGAGCTCTTGAACTCATTGAAGTTGCAGATGACCGCCAATTTTACATTACTATGCAGATTGACCGCATATAATATATGGCTGGGAATTATAGAGAATGGTTGCTCTAAGCAGGAGGTGAATCGTCAAAAAAACATTCAGGAACAGCTTGCGACAGAAAGGGCCAAAGCACGAAGCGAAAAGGAGAAGAATGAACTTCTTAACCGCCAGATTTCTGCCAAGGTTTCTTCTGAAGCAAGTACTGATGAAGATTGTGATGAGGGTAGGTATAAATCGTCAAAGTAAAATTTGAGAGTAATTTTATTGATTTCTTTAACATAATATGTGTTATTACAGAATTTATAGCGAGCAAACCAAAGAAGCTCAAGATTCACGTTCTGAATGACCGTTGGGGGATCGATGTTGATAAAAGTAGTAGCTCGGGCCACTGTGAAATCGTTTGGACTTGAGGAATAAGAGGTAAAAATAATAACTTCCCGTTCACAACTGCAAAGAAAACGGCCGGAATGCAGAGAAGAAATTGCCCTACTTATAAAGAAAGAGCTTGATCCTGTCATTCCGATGGTCGTCCATTGGGATGGAAAGCTACTGCCCAGTAGTGAAGGTATTTATTGCAATTTTTTTCTTACTAATTAACAATGTTCTGCATAGTATGTGGGCATTTTTGACCATGTATTGGATATTAATTCCATCTTTTAGATGCAGAAACCAATACTGATCGTATGCCAATTTCAGTATCTAGAGAAGGGGTTGAGCAGATTCTTGGCGTTCCGGAGTTGAAAGAGGGCACTGGAATTTAGGTAGCTACTGTAGTGGTTGAACTTTTAATTAGTAGGGAACTTCAGGAACGAGTCATAGGCCTTGTCTTTGACACCACAAACGTGAATAGTGGACGAGTTAATGGAGCCTGTGTTCTTATTCAACAAAAACTTGGGAAAGAGCTGCTTGAGCTTGCTTGGAAATGAAGTTGTTTGAAAAGAGATTGGGCCTTTCAACCAAAGACAGTGACAACATGTTTCAAATGTGTTGCTTTGTAGGTTCCGTGTACATTAAGTCCTGGTACACATGTCTAGTTGCATCTAGTGCATCAGCGCGTAATCTCGAGCTTCTGAAAACCCTCGCCAGCCACAAAGACAAACACTACCAAGCAGCTTTCAACAAATTCTACAACCATATGTGGTATTTATCAGAAACTTGTGTTCTTATTTTTGTTTGACCGCAATGTTTCCTTAGCTGATAAGAGGGCGATGGTTAGCTCTTTTGGAAAGGAAGGGTTGGATGTTTGGAGCCCGCGGGCGCAACTTCCTCCCAATCGTTGTATTCAAGACCTGAAACTGAGTGACTTTGCGTCTAGTAATTCTCGACGATTCTTCGAAATTACGGGCATTGACCAAGGCTTTTTGTCAAAGTATTCTGAAGAATAGCTACAGGATGAAAGGTACATGAAAGGTTTTAAGATCATCAAATACATCAATGTTGTTAATGACACTGCGGAAAGGGGTGTGTCACTTATCAAAGATTATATTTTGAAGAAAAACTCACTTAATATGAACGTGAGAGACAGAACTTGCTGCTTGTGGTACACCAACATAAGCACATCTTCGATAAGTACGTAAGAGAAAAGGTTAAGGAAAAGGTAAAGTTAATTTAAACGTTAGCCAACCCATTTAAAATTAAGAAACACATTCAAAATAAAAACTTGTATCACTAAAGTTTGATTTTATTTCGGATAACCTCTAATTCTGCGGTAGAATCTCGAAAAATAGTATAATCGCCCCTGAAAGGTAGGCACATTTGTCTACATCCGAGTATGACATTTTTAAACGCGATTCGGCAGGGTCAAATATTGTGCGATGGAACTGAATTTTTGTCACGTGTATTGTTCATAAAATTGCACCCGAAAATGCATCCGCCCTTCCAATTTTCAAAAAAAAAATTTTTTTGGGCCACCCTAATGTATTATATATGGGAAATATTTTTCGTATGCAGGAAATATATGTATCATATATGGGAAATATATTTCATGCATGAGAAATATATTACATATATGGGAAATATAAGGAGTCTCATATTGGAAATATATTTTTCATACACGGTAAATATATGTATCATTTATGGGGAATGGATAGGGTTAAAGATGCCAGGAAATTACCAAAATGTATTATAACCAATTTTTATTTAAAAAGAATTTAATGAAGAAGAAAAAAAAGAAATACCAGCCATGGTTTTTTGACGATGGAGGTGCCTCCCTTCAGAGATGGCACTCTGCAATGGAGTCCAATTCCAGGAATTATCCATACTGATTGTACCGTAGGAATCACTCATTCTGATTTACTTTTAGTACTATTTATATGTAAATCATTGAACTACATCTTTGTTTCTTATGCATAAATGTTTTTGTCGTGAGGAAGCATGAATGTGCTACAGATGAGGAGATATCTTTTCATATAAAACATTGGTTAAGGCTGGCAAAGACATTCGACCTAGGCCAGCAAAATGAGTTACATTCCACATGCAAAGACTAATTAAAATTCTTAGATTTCGAATTAGAATTAATCCAATTGGTTTGTTTTGCCGGTATTCCAGGTCCAATGGTATGCCATCATCCTCCATTGAAGGCCTTAGGGGGATTCAAGTAATGGTAGAAGATTGATAATATGTAAGCTCTTCTTGTTTCTTATTATAGATAGTTTGTTTTAACATATTAACTAAAAAGGCAATAAAATTATTGTAATCAGGCCATGCACTGTTATCTTTAAATAATTTCAGAGTTACCCATTTTCCTAATTCTACATCAGATGATGCTTACAAAGCTAGATAATAGTGGTTAAAGTCAATGCCGCTGTCATACTATTGTTATCGAATGATGGTTACTATCGAACACTATGTGATTCTTCATGAAGGGTATAGGAGTATTGTAACTGTTGTAGATCCAAAAGAAGAAAATGTAAAGTAGAAATATTTTTCAAAATATTTGCCATAGAGTCCCTTCCATTTTAAAAATACCTTAGGAGCTCAGTGTTGGAAAGGATGGGATGTCATCAGATTTTCATTAAAACTAAATATTTGTTTAGAGCTGCATTATAAATATATTTCATTATCATGTTCTGCTGACTACTTTCACTTGCCACATCAAAATAGGGCTTTCTTGCCACGGGAAGTAGGTAATTCATTTAAATACATGGTAACCTCTCATAGAGGTCTCAGGTACATCTCCAGAGGGTGGCGAATGTCTCTGGGACGTTACACGAGATATTCGAGACATACATGAGAGTAAAATCTCATGCATGGGGCTTGTCTCAGATACATTTTGAATTTCTTCGGGACTTCTCAGAGGTGTTCAGAGACCTTCCTGAGATGCCTCATGTGACGTCTCAGAGATTATTTTTATGGACATAGTGACATCTCGGAGAAGTCTCAGAGATGTCTCCGTAGGTCACAAGAATATCTCTGAGACATCACATGTGATATTTGAGATATCTCGTAGATGTATCCAAGACATATTTCTGCTATTGGGATGGTAGAATTGTCTACACAGCTACATTGAAATTACATATAAAAGAGACCACAGTAGAAAGTAATAGTCAGCTAACGTATGAATTTTGTTTTTGGGAGGCAATCTTAAGAATTAGAAACACTAATTTGTACGGAAGTAAAAGGGACCCTGACAAAGAAACAGTGATGTGAATAATGACTGTCGTTCATTTGAAAAGACATTGGAATGAACTGAAGACACTGCTCACTTGTACTCATATTCCATAAGCATTTCATCTAAAGCAATATATCCCTCTGCCATTCTTTCAGCTGATAATTATAAAACACCAGCCACTTAGATGTAAAATGCATTATTAGTCAAGCATTAAGTCTCTACCATAATACATTTAAATATATCAAACTTCAATTCCATATAAATAATAGAGTAATTGTAGTAAAACTATACATAGTATGAAAATTATGGTTAGTAGTATATAGAAAATTAATAAAAAATTGTTTGTATTTAACAAAGGTTATAATAAATTAAATCATATATCACTCTCCTCACCTTGGACACTTTAGAGCAAATTTGCTTTCCATGCACTAATTCCACGATCACAGTTCTCTGAAAAACTGCCAATTAACACAAGTCAATTCCTCAGAAAATACGTCCATCGCTAGACGTAGGTCAAATTTTAACTGTATTTACCCAGCGTGCAGAGACAAAATACATGTCGGTAAGGCCTAGCAAGTTTGAAAATCATCGGTAGGCTCACTAGTGGTTACCGACAAGTATCGGTAAAATTAATGACAAGTGTTGGTAGAATGGGTCCCCAATCGCTCTTACTGACATTTTTCGGACAGGGGAGTTGGCTAGGATGTATAGAGTTCTGCCCCTGGTGTGACATATTCAGTGAATTACCTTAGTCCAATACTTTCATGAGGTGCATTGGTCTAGTGAAAAAAGAATTCTGAGATATCTTCAAGGAACTAAGAATTTTAGTCTAAGTTTTCTAAAAGATGCAAGATGTCTTACTGGCTTTTCAGATTCAGATACGGGTAGTGATCCAATGGACAAAAAGTCCTATTCTGGTTACTTTTTTACCTGTGTGGTGGAATAGTGGCTTGACATGCAAAGACACAGTCTACAGTCACCCAACCAAGCACTCAGGCTGAATATGTTGCCTTGACACAGGCAGAAAATTAGGCAATTTATCTGCAAAACTTATTACATGATTGCGTGATATTGCTTAAACTGAATGGACAGCAACTAACAGTGAATTTGTTTTGTCAAGGTGCCACTTTCCTTTCAGGGAATTATGCTTTTCAGAAAAGGAGTAAGCACGTAGACATTACATCGCACAGTATTAGGGATTACGTTGAAAGACAAAAAAGTGTCTATGTAGCATGTGTCATCCCATGAATTTCTGGCTGATGTGTTTACTAGTCCCTAGGGGGAACTCATTTTGGTGATCTTGTTGGAAAAATGGGTATTAAGTGATAGCTGGATTAAAGGGAGTGCATTAAAAATATTTGAATTTGAAATGGTTTAATCTTACGTAATTGTTATTTATGTTCATTTGTAGAGACAAGTGACTGTCGTTAATTTGAGATAGACTCTTCCTGTTGTGGTAATAAACGTTGTTACATAACTGAACCGGTGTGTGTGTGTATCTTTTCCTTCTATTTCCATCCCGTGTAATCGTTTATAATCTACAAATATAACGTGGTAAATACTTACATAATCACATTCCGTACTCCGAACTTGGTTTACCGGCCACATATTCCCTCTGATGCGGCTGTCATGAACTTCCTGGCTCTCCACGTAGCGTCGCTAGGAAAAGTTGAGGGAGTTCCATTTTTTCAAAATTTCTTCGCTTGACAAAATGGAACTCCCTCAACTTTTCCAAGCAAATGGAACAAACCAGCCACGGATACAAAGCTTCCTTCAGAACCTGAGAAATTCGAAATCCGCAATGGTTTATTGAATGACAAAATAGAATCACACGTCAACTACCCAAACAATATAAGTGCGGTTGAGGAAAGCACACAAGATAATTTACAAGTACAAGTGAAGGAATGGTATGAAATTAAATGCAATACACTCACCACTAACCGCAGCAGATCTTCTACTGCTAGTTTCATCACGAATTCGTTGTCCCTATTTTCTTCCAGTATGTCAACTAAACGACAGTCGGTACTAAGGCACAACCACGAACATCCATGTTCATGGGCACAACCTACAAGTACGATGCTCGCGTAATCCACGCATAGTGACACTTATGCTATGGTTTCGCCTGTTATATCAACGAACTAACAAAATAGCATGAGATACCACTAGAAAATACCATGTTATACCAATTCCAAAATACCACTACAAAAATAGGTACCATATGTTATATCCACGTAATGCTTATAATGATCGAAGTAAACTTTCGTGAAAGTAAATTCTTTCGTAAATTGAAATGCTTACAATACTTGTTAGTATCATCATGTTCCGACCATAACAAAACTTTTATGTCACTAAGCAATATTTAATTCAGTCTTTGGTTGACGAACGACCGACATATTCTTCATTTGGGTTAAGTTGACGTTTATCCGTTAACCTACAAAGTATTCACTTCGCTGAGATAAGGAATTTACTGAAACAAGCTTTTTCTCATCGCTACTGACAAAACCACAGTCTATTATATTTCAGTAACTAACTATAAAATACAAGTCACCCGGCGCAAAAAACATTACTGACATCCACAAATCTCTACTTCTATACCGACCCGAAAAAAATGTGTACGTAGCTATGTCACGGCAGGTGTTCGGTCTTTGTTTTTAAGAAAGAAGATCGATGTTAATGAATATTATAATAATATTAGTTAGGAAGTTAAAACTTTTTATATGTAATGGATATTATAGTAATTATTTATACACCATGACCGTCTTCCGTTTATTGCCGATTACGCGATGTGACGCGATGCATCATTTCAAAAACAAAGGTCGATCGCTTGCCGTTCAACATGTTATGAAGATGTCGAAGTGATTGGGAAGGGCTGTTGTTGTGGTTGTTGCGTATGAACTGGTCTGTTTGAATGTTAATGATTGTTTTTCAATGCACTTCCGTTGCTGAGCGTGTGCATTATATAGTTTTCAACTGGATTAACAGCTGTTAAAAAGTTTTGGTGGGCAAAGAGAAGGGAGAAATAGTTACTGCGTATTCGTACTGGCGAGGAAGGTAATTCGATGTTAGAAACATTTTATACTTAATCTGTACACATGAGGGGCCCGAATAAGAAGAATCTGTAGACATTGTGGAGTACTTGTATATTAAGAAACCCTTCACAGGTACGTTGGAAAATGTTTGAGGACGATGGCTTCTGTTTGTGCCGACTTTGTCTCAGGTCGGGTGACCGGGGAATTGACATATTCAACCGAAAAGGAAAGGATGGCTATCTATTGTGGATTATCTTGAAGGAGCTAGTGGAAATTCAGGTATGTGGACCTTTATGGCTCACGCATGTAGCTAATTTTCTTTTCATTCAGAGGAAAGTGACTCGTTAAATCTGTTTATAATTTTAGTAAAGAATTTTGAATGAAGATGATAAAATTGGAAAATTATCAAAGAAACTAGCGCACTACGAAGCAAAACTCATCGAGATCATTTCAGATGCATTTATTTGCATGATGTTTTGAAGTGGTAATTTTTGTGTGACTAACCGCGGTTTTGATATTAACATAATATGGGCCATGTCCTTTTAAATTTACTAATTGTAATGAACAACCTCTTTATAATGTACCGTATGCCCTAATACGCAAAGGGCATTGAAGGAGCTATGGTTACCCACATAGCACAAGTACATCTCGGATACATCTCAGAGACGTCTCAAATGTCTCATGTTACCTCTCAGAGACATCTCCAAAGTAGCCCGAGATGTCTCAGAGACGTCTCAGAGAGAGCTCTATGTCCTCTTGTTAGACGTCTCTGAGACATCTCATGAGATGTCTCAGAGACATCTCAGATACATCTCGAAACGTCTCAGAGACATCTCAAAATGTCTCAGAGATGTCTCAGATACATCTCAGAGAGATCTCAAGATGTCTCAGATACATCTCAGAGAGATCTCAAGATGTATCAGATAGCTCTACATCCTCTACTTGACGTCTCACATATATGAGATAAACAACCTTCGACATGGGAATGGAGGGGTTAAAATTGATAACACTGAATGCAATCTAAGTAAAGGAAACATGATTCCAATTTGCAATTTATTTACATACAAAGCAGATAGTCATAATACAGTCACACAAAACATTGTAAAGAATCACAATAATTACATAAAATATAAAAATTACAATAGTCACATAAAACAAATAAAATCACAATCCCACCCTCTGCTAAACATTCTCTCCATCTTGCCTGAAAATAGAAAAGGGTAGCAGGATCTAAATAAATTTCTATTTAATAATAGCAATCAAAATATTACTTTTAACAATTAAAACTTCCTTGAATATCTTTTTCTGCTTTAACCTCAACATCTATAGGCCATTTTACACGGTGACTGATCATCCGAATGAATTTAAGTGATGACCAGAAATTGCTTCCGCTTAGGGTGTTTTGCACGGTGAATGATCATTCAAATTAATTCCATGAATGTTATGTGCAGAAAGGATGCGCAGTGGTAGGCCTATCGATAGTACATATTGGTCCATGGGAGATTTCCGACCAACGCAGCTGTATCGATGGTCGAAATGATTTGTTTACGTCATCGGATATATGTGATAGATTAAATGACACTCCATTCGTCCATTACACTCTCATCATCACTACTTCCTGCTGTAACATTAGGATTAATATCAGTTTTATCAGAGGCTGCCGGCGAGGGGGAAGAGAAACTTCTAGCCCCCACAATACAGGGTGCCTCAATATCTGCAGAAGCTTTTTTGGAGAGCCTCCTCAAATGTCTAATGCTAACTTGGTATGGTTTTTTCCTGCTTTTACTGCGATTATCCATCCTACAAAAAAAATTACAGCGCTAAGAACTAAATAAATGCACCACATTGTTAACTGTAAACATTGCTAACCTTATTTTCCTATCATCTGTATAATGCCGATGTTAGGTCGTTGAAGATTAAGGACCGAATAGAAGATGGATTCAAAGGAAGGAAATAGGAAGTGCGATGAATGGAGAAGGTTAACAGAAATGAAAATGGGTAAGGAAGGAATATATATAGGATGCTGAATGCGATTCAACCTAGTACTACTTACGTTTAAAGATGGAAACGGCAGAAGTCTCAGCACAAG